>CM018037.1:3159693-3514693 GCA_008638375.1 Nyssa sinensis
TGCCAAATTAAATGCAAAGTAGAAAAGAGAAAAAGCAAAGTTATGAGATGGGAAAGGAAGCAGAAAAATACAGGCTAAGGTAGGGCTATTGAGTCAGATTGTAGAGAGAGAGAGAGAGAAGTCGGTTCTCTCTTCTTTAAAAGAATCAAGCATGCATTGTATCCTTGTTTTGTAAAAAGAGAAAGCTAAGGAACTGAGGAGATAGAAGAAGGGTTTTAGAGCAAGAAAGAGAAGGAAACCGTAACAAAAAGGTGAGAAAAACTCAAAGCTTCCATTTTTCTCTCTCTAGAATTTCTCTATGTATAAACTGATTTAAAGCTTTCATTTTATATATATGATATGTAGAACATATTTAGACTTGTATAATTAAGGATTTTAAGCTTAAAAACACCTAAGATCACAAGACCCAGAAGTTACGGCCATAGATGGACCTTGCTTGAAGCAGGTTTGAACCAACTTGTTCCAAACCATTTTTGGCTTATCAAGGCTTCGAGATGAGACCATGAGGGTACTAAAAACCTATACCCGCGATCATAAAGCTCAAGAAATGACCCTCAAACACCAAGTTGCAGGTTACGGGTTTCAACCCAACCCCTTTAAAACTCAGTTTAAATCAACATCAAAGAATGAAAACTAAATCTCCATGAAGAGGGGATCAAAACAAGCTAAACACCATGAAAAATCATCAAGAAACGAGCATGAACCGACGACTTACAGTTCGGATTATCAAGCTTAAAACCGAAATAAAGAGTTCGTTTTGAACTTCCAAATGAATGCTAAGTTGGTCGTATGAACCTTAGGAATGTTTTGGAATCAAAACAGTGAGGAAAAGCTAAGTAAAAAGTCACGAAATAGAAAGAAAAGGAATTCTGAAATTAGGGCAACAGTGATAGAGATGATGGGGAAGACGACGAGTCAACTCGTCACTCGGTTAAAACGGGTGGGTTAACTCAAGACGCGTGGCAGCCTCTGGGCTTGCCACCGAATAAATGGAACGACGGCGTTTTGGATTTGGCTTAATTTAAATGGACGCTAGGACTGACGTCATCATGACGTCAGCCACATGTAAATAAAACCACCGAACTGGTTGGTTTACAACCAGACCGGACCGGTTCACTTGGTTTGAGACCGAACCCTTTGGTTTTATAATTTAATTAAAATTAAATAAACCAAAGCTTTGGTTAATTACGGATTGACCCCAACCATTTTGGGAAATCCCACTGTGGCCCAACTAATGAAGATTTTATGCAATAAAGCCCCTGAAAAATAATTAAATAATTAATTTAATTATTTAATAAATAAAGCAAAATTACTATTTTGCCCTTGGGTCATAACTAAGGCAAATGAAGTCCAAATTAAACATACGAATAGTGTATTTTTACTATTTTGGATATTCTGAGACTAATGGTAGGGTTCGTTTTACGAGACGGGACTCGAAAAATAAAGACACGTAAAGGGGTAAATGACCAAAATACCCCTTAACCAAAAATTAACAAGTTATTAGTGTATTCTTACTATCTCGGACCTTCTGAGTCCAATGGTGAGGTCCACGACACGAAAGGGGGTCCCGAAAAATAAAGACACGTAAAGGGGTAAAATGACCAAAATACCCCTGGTACCCTTAAAGCCAAAAAAAAACTAGAGAAGGTCTAAATTGACTTTCTTTGATATCCCGGACTCAATAATGGGGTCCAAATTACAAAACGAAGTACGGAAAAATATGACACGTAAAACGGTAAATGACCATTTTGCCCTTTTACATATGAAAGTCTGAATTAAATTTTAGGAAAGCCTATACCGACTTTCTTCGACGCTCCGGACTCAATGGTAGAGTCTATTTGACCAAAAGAAATGTCTAAAATAAAAAGACATAAAATTTGTTGAATAGCATCTGTCAGATGACTATAAATTAAAGTAATGCCAAAGTACAAATCTAAGGCGTATACGAGGAAAGGAAATACGAAAGGACACGACACGTAAACATATGAAATAAATAACTTTAATTTAAAGTTAATGGAGCTACCAGAAGAGTATAAATTGAAATAAATTCAATTTCTAACACATTAAATTGTGTCATAGGTTAAGAGTACGAGTTAAGATAAGTACATATGAATTATGAGATCATTTAGGATCTAATACGATAAGCATAAGTTAAGAAATATCGAGATGATATTACAATGAATGTGAGGTTGATGAGATGTTTATGAATTGTTCTTAGGAACTACAAGGAAAGTGGGAAAGCGCATTATTAGCACTAACCCTAAAGGACCAAGGTGAGTAACCCTGTGTTTGAATTGGAGATTTAACTCCATGGATTTGAAAAAGGTTTAAGTTCAAAGATATAAAATATTTGAAGTTTCAAATTCAGTATTTACATGATTTCAATTTTAAATTATTTCTGTTCTTCTAAACCCTATGTGACATGCTTGGTGAATGGTTTCTATCACAGTTTTCTTAAAACATAATTCAGCATGTCTAAAGTTTTAAATGCCAAATTTTGTAAAGTGTTCTGAATTTGTTATATCAAATGTATTAAAGGATTTGTTATGAAATTATGTATATGATGTTTTAAAGTGCTCATGAGAAATATCTATTTGACATACTCATATGTTAAATGTATTTTTAATGCAAGATGAATGGTGCATAAGCACCCAGACAGGATTCTGAGTTTTCAGTTGCCCTGTAAAATAGGCAGGATTTTGGGTTGTACGGAACTCAATTGCCCTGTAAAATGCCAGGTAGCAGGATCTAATCCCCCAGGCATGAGATATCTCTATTGATACGTAATATGGGAGTCTAGTTCGAAACAGATTCCACTAACGAAAGTGATAAGATGACAAATGGTTTTGAAAATGGAAGCAGGTTTTACCCTCATTTTCAATATGCATATGTTTGAGTTTTTATACACTCTATTTAAGAAATACATGATATGATATATGTTTTGAAGTTCATATGTATAAGTTTAGCTTGAATACTTTAAATGTTTCAATGCTACATGTTTTAAGGAATGCATATATTTTGTGTTCAAAGTATACGAACAATTGGCGGTGATTATTTTACAAACTCTTATGTACTAAACCACTGCTAATTGAAAACCCCATGACAAATACTGGAATTGCTCACAAGCTTAGATTAGCTTACCCAGACTTTGTTCGGACCCCCCTTTCAGGTGATTAGCAGCAGTCATGACTTGAGGACGAAGATGATGAGTCTAGCTGTTTTTGAGAAGATATGTTAAGTAGTTTCTTTTGAGAAACCTTTGAACTCTAGTAGTACATTTTGTATTAGTAGACAATGTAAGAATATGTATTAAGCCCTCAGGGCAACTGAACATGTAATGTATTTATGAAGTCTTAACTTTTAGTTATACTCTGAATGTTAAATCATGTATGCTATGTAAAGAGTGGCAGTATCGGACGGATGTGCGTAAATTTAAAATAAGAAAAGAAAAGAAAAAGTTTTTCACGCTTCCGCAATCATGTGTCGCACATCTATTCGATACCGCTGCTTATGAGAGCCTTGTCCTGAGGCCTTCGGGCCTTGGGGCGGCGGCTGCGACACGGGGTCCGCGCGAGGCAGATTTTGGGTCGTGACAAATAATCCCCCTATAACAGTTTAACACATAAGTCATTCAAATCACTCACAAAATATTCCTAAACTAAACTCTATTTCTTACATTAGCAAAACATCGTACCTAGATGGGCTAATCTCAACCCTAAGATGTAGTGCTCGTTGGGTAGCGGAACTAACATTCAGAATGCCGAAGGTCAGAGCGCCTTCTCTTTGCCTTTCAGTGTTCCTAAAATCATGAAATACCACTCAATTCAATTGCTACTTGAATTATGCTATTCATCAAATTTTATGTCTTTATTTTATGATTTTCTATTTTGCCAAATTAAACTCTACTGTTGAGTCCGAAACGTTGAAGAAATTTGGTTTGGGCTTTCGCGGAATTCAATTTGGACATCCGAGCTAAAAGGGCAAAACGGTCAATTTACACTTTTACTGGTCCTTACATCCTGAGACTTCTTTTTGCAAATTGGATTCTACGGTTGAGTCCGGAATGCTCAAGATAATAAAAATTCACTATTGGTTTACTTTAATCGAGGTTCGTGTGACCGCTTTTTAAATCAGGGGCATTTTGGTAATTTCCCTTTAAATAATTATTTAGTTAGATAATATTTTATTCACTTGGGCCAATTCACAATTAACCAAAATTCTTGGGCATAATTATAATTTCACAAGGTTCTATCCAAAATTTAAATTAGCTAAACAACAATTAAATCTAACCTTTGACTAGCTGTAGCTGAGTGTCACAAGTCTCCAATCATGTCTTTTATTCCAGTACAAACATCAGCTTCTACAACCCACTTCACCCACATAAATATTGGTTTCCTTGACTCTACCATTGATGAACCAATTCATGGAAATCACAAAAACAATCCAGCAGCAGTTATTCCAGCCAAACTACCACCTAGAAGTCGAAGCCATTAAGAAGCCGAAGCAACTGATTTAATGTCTCCAAAGCCCTTTCAAGCTTCATTTCCCTAACAGGGGTTACCTCTCTTCTCTTTTCTTACTTCACAGATTCACCAAAATCTCCATAAGACCTCGACCTCCTATTCGTCCCATAACTGGGCTCATCCCTAAATTCTAACATATTCAACACTTGAGTCTCTCTCTCTGACTCGCATACAGAATCTCTTGCCCCAAACAGGGTCACTGTCAATTAACAATCAGTATACAAGAATTAAAGCCTTTACTGCCATCAAATTAGAATAAAACAAAAACCCCATTTGAACAATCCACATCCCCTGCAAATCAATCCAACGCCACAGCCCAATGAAACCAGAAACAAATAGTGACACCCAACTAAACATCAGATCAACTAAATTCCATCAATCTCCATATAAAAAAAAAACAATAGATTCTGGAAGTGGATCTTCTAAATTTTAATCTAAAATCCATACCAGACCAAAGCTATAACAAAATCAAATCTGAAATTTGAACTACATCATCTTCCTCCCAGTTTCTCAAAAACAAATCTACCAAGACAGAAATGAACTGATGGGAAAACAAAACAAAGAAGGAAAGGATTAATATCACCGGCTTAGAGACAACTAGCGATCTCATCACGGTCAGTCCATAACTACTGCTTAGTGTAATTAATCAAACTCCAAGCCCCAAACAACTTTGCTTCAGCGGCAGCCAACTACTACATTTCCATTATCCACGCTTTCTGTTGCTCGAGAAAATCAATGAAGTTGATTTGGTGAGCTTCCTAGATCACAATAGCAGAGCAGGGACACGGTTTAAGCCGATGCTGATGCTGTTAAGGACCTGCCGCTTCTATTTCCTCTGTTTTCCCCACTCTTCAAAGCGGATAGTAACAACAGCTTCGATCATTTACATACCCGCTTGAGCACACACACCCAATCGTGATTCAGCCCCTACAACGCATCACATAAACACACAAATATATATATATATATATGTCTCTCCAATTTACATACCCATCAACCAAAACAGCCACAATTCCGAAAACATCATCTCCAAACACAGCTAGGTCAACAATCCCGACCTGCTCAATCACATTCCGATGGACCCATTCAACCGCAAAGATCCCAGCCCCGAGATCTAACAAAGTCGGGATCATCGGACTAGAAATCGAGCTTGAAGACAACAAGCTTCACGGACAAATCGAATGACAGATCGATCGCCCTTGTCATCGTCTGATCAACGGCCTCTAATACCGCGCCATCGACGATCGTCTCGTCTGCCATTACTGATCCCAAACCCATCGCTACTCCGTCGACCACAAACCCGGTGGTGTACGAAACTTGACAAGCCGTTAAGTGCCATCCGCACCTCCATCGCCGCCCCTCTGGTCTGTGGCTCACACCACTGCTTCGCAAACTCCCCATTTCTTTCTCTCTTTTTCTTTTTCCACCGACTCTCCTTTTTTTTTTCTTTTCTCTTTTCTCCCCCCTGTTCTGATTTCTTTTCTTGTTTTCTTTGTTTTCCTTGTTTACTTAAACACACACTACACACCATACAACCGTACACAGTAGCACACACTCACACCCATGTGATATACATACTCACAGAACTCTCATTTTCTCACTCCATCAGCCACCTAACCCCTTACACATCCAACAGCCCTTCCATGCCTCTTTGAGTGACTTACACTCAACCCTCACACCCATTCACTGCACACCGTACACACACACACACGGTTGGGCACAAAACCTGCTATATATATATACACATATATATATATATATTACACATAAATATTTAAATGTTTTTAAATATATACATATATATATATATATATTCACACACTTAACAGTTTATATACACACACATATATACACATCACATACATAACATATTTTAATAATAATAATAATAAAAATAAAAATTCATTTATTCCAAAAAAAAATTTCAGGTCATTACACAATGCCAGATCCACATAGGGTGGTTTCTGGGTCGTTACAGGGACCGTCAATCAGGCAGGGCTTCGACATCAATTCCATTGGTTATTGTATTATCATAATTAAATTCTAATTCATTTATTTAGGGTAATCATCACTTCGGATAATTATTTAATTTTTTTATTTATTTAATTACATAATTATCACTCAAGACATGATCCTAGCCTTCCCTTTTAGGGTTTTATTTTAGGTCCTTGAATCGAATCTTCATATTTTGCCTATAAATAGACCCCCTTGGACACAACTTTTTAACACACAATTCTATAGTTTTATGCTGCTAGTATTGTCCTAGAGTTCTCTCTCTAAGAACTTTCCCTCTTCTAAGACCGAAGCCCTATCGAAGTGACGGTTTCCTTTCAAAAAGCAAGCCAAAGCCCTGTCGAAGTGACAGTTTCCTTTCAAGAAACAAGTCAAAGCTCTATTCGAGTGAAGACTTCGAATTAACTTTTCCAAGCTGAAGTACTACCCAACCTCTGCAACTAAACAAGGTACGCATCTCAAACCATTAATAATTTTCTATAATTTGGTTGATCTCTTCTCTTTTATCACTTTTGAGAAAAGAGGGTAAATCAGATAACTACATGGCTCTAATTCCGTTTTCTAAACAGATACGACCGAAGTCTTTAAGCCCGAGTCGAATCTCCTTTCTAATTTATTTATTCTTTGTGCAAGTTCATTCATTCATTTATCATTTCTATTTCTACACTTTATTTTTCTCTTTTTATAATGAAATAGCCTTATATGTGAATGTTTCAGACCAATCCATTCGGATCGAGCGACGTGAGTGCCTAACACCTTCCCACTCCATACCTTAGCCCCCGAGTCCATTTCTTTGGTTTTTGCTTTACTTCAGTGCTTATCTTTATTTGATCCATGTCAAGATCTTTAGAATATAACTAGGAAATAAAGTTATGTGTATCTTAATTTGTTTCTTTCAGTTTCTTTTTGTTTGCATTCCAATGTAAAGGGTTTGCTTGTTTATTGCCCAAAACAAATTGACAACTCCTCATCTTTTCTCTATTTCCTATAAGAGACGTTCCTTCCCACCTTTAGGGAAGGATACAACCAAGGTCCCCCTAATACACAAAATATTTTTTTCGGTGGTGGCACCGATAATGGCTCATAATATTATAAACTTGTATAATGTATAAGTAATAAATTAGAAAAACTTTTCCAAGTATGTATTGCATTCATGAGAAAAATAACCTAGGTATTTCCACTGCTAATGAATGGTTAAAAGAATGCAATCAACTTGGAACAAGTTAGAAATGACCTTCTGTTTGTCACATTACTTGCAGTCTACACATAGCGGATGCACAGCGAGCACAAGCCTTGGAATTTCACAAGGCTTCCTTCTAGGAAGTTGTTCTTCATCACGAGGGCTACTGTAATACCCTGACCCGGATTATGACACGTAAACTGAAGTAGACCCGATCGAGTACACGTAAACTGAGATAGGTTGGGTTAAGTAGTGTAATACCAGTTGTAACTGAACATGAGTTTCGAATAAAATAGAATTAGTTTATTTATATCTTAAAAGAGTCAAATAATAATACCGAGATTTGACCAAGCCATGAGCATAGTACCAAAAGTAAACCGAGATCAGATTCAGACCAAAAATAGTATATTCCAAAACGTACCGAACTATCATGGTACTTAGTATACAGTAGATGAGTACGATTACTGGCAAATAGTAAAGTTATAATCTCAGGGAATTACGAGATTAAGAAAAGCCAAGTACGAACAGACCGAGATGATAAATATAATATCAAAAGAGACCGAGCCATCATAATTTATTATGTACCATAATAGGCACACAATTTGAGACAAATAACAAGAGTCATAAATAAGAGAAATTACGATATTAAAAGTACGTGAAGTGAATTATATGTAATCCCAAGTACCTAGGAGTACCGTACAATAAAACCCGAACGGTTTGGAGAATTGTGCACGTAGGCCAGTACATGTCTCGATATACATGTATAGTGTATTTTAATAAATACAAGAATATATATATATATATGAGATGATATACATATATATGTATATATAAATATAATTAAAAATATATATATACAAGTATAAACATACATGTATGTATATGTACTATATAAATATATGTGTTAATATAAATGTGTGTATATATATATATATATATATATATAAAGCAAATGTATTTTATATATATGAAAACATGCAAATGCATGCAAGTAAAAAGAAAAAGAATAGAAAAAGGAAAAGGAGCAACATGGCGCAGCGTCTGGTGTGTGTTTAAAGTGGAAAAAAGAAAAGGAGAATTAGTGTGTGCTAGATATAAGTGTCGACAGTGTTGGGTTGTGAGTGTGTGTAGTGTGTGTCTTATATATTATATATTATACATACCTACAAATATCAAGTGAAACAAAGAAGCAAGAAAAAAGAAAAGAAAACAAGAAAGAAAAAGTAGAAAAATAAAGTCAAATAAAGGGGCTATTGGAACCGACACAGAGAGAGGAGGGGCAGTGCTATAATATTGGACCAGGACTGTGCAGCAAGTGGTAAATATATATATATATATATATATATGTATTTATGAGTATGTGTGGCGGTGCAGCAGGTGGGATATATATAGGTGCAGGAGTAGCGTTGCAACAAAGAAAAATTGAGAAAAGAGAGAGGGAAAAGAGAGCAGCCGAGAGAGGGAGAAAGAAAGTGTTGCAGCAGGAGCTGCTGACACGACCCGAGACCCACCCTATGCGGATCTCGTGTCACGCACCCGATCCGACATTGGTTCCCAAACCAAGGGTTCTCATCTTGCTACACAATCAGTGTTACTAACAAGTAACAATTAAATAGCGAAAGACTTAAACGAATATTTACATAAAATTTGCATGTCATACATAAAGTGTTCTCAAAATGCGGAATACAAAATTTCTTAATACGACTGGTCTTCCCCAAGACGTGGATAACATAGGAGAGCTATAAGACTGTCTATACTAAGTATTACCCTGCAACTTCAAAAGTATGTCCACTGCTATCTAGCTGACTGTTACTGCTACTGCTACTGCTCCTCTACAGCTTCCTTTCCTGAAAGGGGTGGTAAGTTTGGGGTGAGCTAACTAAATCTCAGTAAGTAATTCTCCTTTGCTCTATCATCTGTACAAGAATATAGGTGGCACTATCCATAAAAGAACTAGGATAAATGCAGAGATATACTAGCCAGTCATGAATACAGAACTCATCAATGGACATCAAATTATAAGAAGGTCAATGACCAAGAAATGAAAAATCTGTCTGATAATGTAATCATATACACTGAATAAAAGCTATGAAAATCTCATGATCATTCATAATGAAATAATATGATCAAGCTACGAATATCAATAATATAAGATAGTGATATCAAATAAATCTGAGATGCTCTGGTACTGGTGGGGCCCGGCTACCCCCTGAGCTCATATTCAGTTCCATAGGACTCGCTGAATACTACTGCTCTGAGCTCGTATTTGGTTCCATAGGACTCATCGAATAATACTGCTCTGTGTACACTGTATAATGATAATCTACTCATAATCTGGACCCGAAGGTCATAACTAGCATCGGATGGAGATGTGACTAAGCACAAATCTGGCACTTAAGAATATATTAGGATCATGCTATCTTTCACGAAGAACAAAGTGGAATTATAATTGGTTTGCATAAAACTATCTGGCCCTCACAGCCTTGGATACAAGTTTACAACAAGAACTCAATGCACAACTGTACATTCATGATCAAGATATATATATATATTTATATATGTGTATGTATATATATATATGAAAATCAGTAAATGCTTCCCACATGATAGGGCAATATCAATGTGGCTCAATAAATACTGGAAAGTGTGTAAAGAGTACAATAGGCAATGCATATACAAAGAATTATGACTTGGCTTGGAATGTAACACATACAGAGATTAGAGATTACTTACTTTTACTGACCCTTAGAATTCAAGCTATTCCTCTCTTTTTCCTTTTGACGTGTCTGTCATTCGAAAATGTAACTTAGTCTATAGTCGTAACTGATCTATGTTATGTATTCAAATATACCTATCATCACTATCGTATTTTATTTTCGAATTTAGACCTCGTCATCATATCCAGAATGTCGAATAAAGGTGGTTTAGGCTTTTACGGATCTTAAATCGGACTCTTGGATTGAAAAGGGCAAAATTATCATTTTGCACTTTATGTGTCTTTTATTCCCAGGAGCTCTTTCCATAATTTTGACTTCGCCATTGGATTTGGAAGGCTCGAGATAATAAAAATTGACTAATTATTTTCCTCGTTTGGACTTTGTTTGACTTACTTTTGATTTAGGGGTGGTTTTGTAAATTATTAATTTTTCTGTTGGGCCTTAGTGGAATTATTTATAACTTCTGGGGTCGGTTTATAATTTCTGAAAGTTCTTGTCTGAACCAGTGGGTTCACTGGCCTAAACCCTAAACCGCTCTAATAGGGTGGTGAACCAACCGGTTGGTTCACATGGACTAAAAAAAAATCACGACTTTCCGATCTAGCTACGGTAGTCTCTTCCGGCGCCGGTCACCGGAACCGCCCATTCTCCTCACTGTTCTTACAATTTTTTATGTCTATTTCTCTTAATTTTTATGCCAAATCACTTCTAAAACCTCAACAATTCATTTAAACTAAGGTTTGGCCTGATTTACTATGGTTTTCCGACACCCATAACCGATTTCCGGCATTGTACCAGTGATGAGTTTTTGGCCATAAAATGGCCATCTTGACCCTTTTTCATGATTCAAGTTGCGTTGGCTTCCTAACAGGCTTAACCATCCAATTCCAATCTCAAAATAATGGTTAGTTTATTAACTAAAAGTTCACCATAGTTGACCGTTCATGGCAGTTTCAGTTTTGGGTTTTCTTTTCATGCTTTAGCTCTAATTAATTCTGACACTAACCTCAACAATTTAAAAAACAAATGAATACAACTTAATTGAGATTATACTTGTTTAAGCCGATTTCTGAACTTCAAATTTCTCAGTATTCCTTCTTCTTCCTCGGTTTTCTCCTACGCATCTCAATGTTTCTCTCACTCTCCAATTTCTAACTAGTTTTTTTTCTCTCTCTCTCTCTGTCTCTCTCTCTCTCTCTCTCCCTTTTATTTCTCATCAATCGACCTCATGGTCGGTGGCATTTGCCACTTGGTCGAGTTGCATGCAATCTACACACGCACACTTACACTTGTTTCTTGCTTGGGTTTTTACGTGCCAACACCTACACATGTACACTTACACTTGGTATCCACTTCAATATACACAACACTTCATCACACGTTGCACCTCTACTTCCTTTCATTTCTTTATTTCTTATATATATATATATATATGATGCTGCACTTTTCGGCTCGTAATAAATTTGGGCTCCGCGACCTGTAGAACACTCAAAAAGGGGGATCAGAGGACCACCGGATTGGCTCCGGCGGTAGCCGCGCCGATGCTTAAGTAAGTAAACTAAATTGAAAGACTGAATTGAAAGCCAAAGAGTGAGCATGAAAATAAAGCGTACCTTTAGGGTTTAATTTATAGGCCGTGGCTTTCCTAAGTTGATTAGGATTTGGAGCCATGAAAGTAGGGATTTGATCACCGGAGATAGTAGTTTCCTTGTTGGATATTGCACCATAGATAGAGATGAACATGTATAACAGTTTCCTTGTCGAAGACTGTTTCCTTATTTCCTGCTCGGCAGCCGCTAAGGCGGTGACGAGCTCTGGAGTGTTGGTCTGGAATCCTGTAATTAACTCCGTGATCCCTATCAGGATATGTATGTGCTTTGGAGGCATATGCTCGGTCACTTCCGATCTTTCATCCTGTCCTGAATGTCCGAGCACTTAGCCACTGGCTGAGCGCGAGCTGAGTTAGCCGAGCGTGAGCTAGATCTATAGGCATACGTGTCAAGTGCTGATTGGTCTGCTCTTTTGTGGTATATCAGTTACTCCCCCCCAAGTCCTAGTTTGATGTTAATGAGCAACTAGGGCTAGGCCTTTTTCGGAGAGTCATGTATCTTGTCTGTTCGCCTTTCAAGGCGACTGTTGGTGCGTCATTTATTGCGTAGCCAGAGATTGGGTTTTTTCAAGGCCATCATTGTACTGAACCGATGGTTGGGTTTCTCGAAGTCATCATTGTTCCGAACCGTCATGGCGTTTTGGCTTGGTGGGTCCCTTCTGATACTGCTCTTATAAATACAGGGAGAGATTTGAAATGACCTTTTCTCTGTCATTTTCACTGTGCCAGAAGATCTTGTCCGCCATTGTTGGTTTGTGCGACTTCGAAGAATACTGGTTGTCTGAGGCTCTGGTCTAGAACAGGTTCGACCGATCTTCCTCTTCTTTTGCTTCTTCCTCTTTAAGTCTAAGAGTAATGTCTACTCCTCTTGAATCTTCAAATGCTAGTGAGGGGGTAGGAAATCCCTCTGAGATGGCTAGGCCGCCTCATTTAGAGAACGTAGGTGGTCTTGCCGCCGAAGATGTTGGGGAGAGGTTTGTTGAGCCTCCCCTCAGTCCTGAGACTAGGATAGTTGATGCCTTCATAGAGCCCCGAGACAGGGCTGGGGAAACCTCTAGCAGGTCTTCCCGTAGAGAAGAGGGCGAAAGTGCTGTTACCCAAAGCTTGCTGAACGAGTGGAGGGCGAAGTAAAATTTTCCCTCAAATGTTACCTGCAGAGTACCAGGCCCAATGGATCGTCCCTATAATGTTGAAGCCGGGGAGATATGTGTTTATCTTGCCTGGTTTGAAATGGGTTTGAGACTTCCGTTGCCTGATTTGGTAAGGCAGTTCTTCTGTTGGTACAAGCTCTATCCTGCCGACCTTAATCTCAATAGTTGGCGGCAACTTTTAGGGTTTGTAGTGTTAAGGCACAAAAATGATGTAGATGTATCCATAGACCTGATCCGTAGTAATATGGATCTGAAGTATAAGAAGGTAGAAGGCTTTTTTTACATGTCTTTTGAGAAGGGGTTCCGACCTCTGTCCTCTATTCCCACTTCTAATAAAACGTGGAAGAAGTGGTACTTCTTTGTTGGAGGAGGATGGGAGCGTGAAGACTTCCAAGATGATGTCTCGATATTCCTTCGTACCATGGGTCATAAGGGTGAGGCTTATTTCCTTAGGTCTGTTTTAGCTTTGTTATGCCTTCCGAACTGATAATCTGATATGCCATTTCTTGCTTATGTGCAGTCAGGAGTGCTTGGAAGAAGTCTGAGTTTACTGACAAGCTCCAAGATCAGTACCGTGTACTTCTTTCGACTTCCAACCGGGCTCACACCGTTATTATCACCTCGAAGAACTTGATGGCCGCTCGTACTGATGAGCTTAAAAAAAGGCTGAAATCGAGATGGGTAGAGGCGGAGGCCCAAGTGGCGGGGGAGGCTTCCTCCCAAGTTGAGCCTGAGCCTCCTCTTCAAGTGAAAAGGAGGAGGTTGATTTCTGGCTCTCCCGAGCCACCTCCTGCCGAAGCCGAGAAGGAGGCCGAACCTGCTATTCTGGTCTCGTCCGTTCCTCCTGCCCCTTCCGTTCTGAGCAAACGGACTAGGAAGGGGAAGGCACTTGTTGTGCCGTCCGAGCCGTCTGATAAGCCGGACTACCAGATTGCCAAGAATGCCTTTGACCAAATATGGTCCCAAGGCCCTCATCGGTACAGGGGGGATAACCCTGAGAAACTGATGAATGAGATGATGAATCTTCAAATGAAGGAAACCTCTTAAGCTTTTTCTTATCTTTTCTTGTTTGCTTACTTGTTCGTCCTAACTTGTCTGCCTTGTGTTGTGCAGAGCATGCATAGTTTAGCTGCTCTGATGGTGACTCCTATGAGCCTTGAGGAGGCTGATAAGCTGAAGGCCGAGCTGGATGAAGTGAGGCTGGAGCTTGGAATGGCTCAATCCAAGGTTCATGCTACCGAGGAGAATCTGAAGGAAGCTGGCACTAACCTTGCCGTGGCGGAGTCTGAAAGAGACATGTATGCTCGGTAGGTTACAGGACTTCAGAGGGAGTTGGTCGACCTCCGAAGCACCTTTAACCAGAAGGTTCAGGAGGCAGTTGATCATGCCAGGACTAAGACTAAGACAGAATTGAGAGAGGAAGTTGACCAGATGGGGGACGAACTGATCCGGTTTGGTTTCGAGAGCTTCCGATCTAGATTTCTAGCTAAGTTTCCAGATTTTGACGTGTCGTCAATTGTTGCTCCTGGAGCTGCTTCGTCTGGTGCTGGTTCGAGCAAAGAGGCTGCGACTACCAACCTTCCTTCGGTAGAGGATCCTGGCCCTTCCGATAAGGCTTGAGGCTTTATCAGCTTAACTCTTTTGTTTTGCCAGCCTTTTGATGTAATAAATATCTTTTGATCAATAAAATTGGATTTTCTTCAGATTCTTCTTGTGTTCTTGCTTTCTGCAAAAATTTTTGTGAGTATAGTTGCTCTGAGCCCATTGCACGTCAGATCAGCTTTCCACTAGTTAATAGTTGCCTTCTGAGCTTCAATACTTGTAATAGAACAGTGAATGCAGATTAACTTCGACTGTCTCATCATAATAAGATAAGAAAGCAAACATAATCAGATAAATAGAACCCAATATTGATCTTGTATCACATAGAGTGGAAGTAAACTCTGCAGAGTTCTGAAGCAGATTGTTCTAAACCAAAGACTTGTGAAAATAACTAGGCAGCTTGTGCCCATCATTTCGATGATCGAAACTCCTGTTTCTGAGCCCTTAGGATCAAGATATATCAGAGCTATTGGCCTTTGTCATATGTATGGCCTGTCATAGAATAGATAAGACTGGAAGATCTGTATACCAGATGGGAGGCTTGTATATTTTGCCCCCTTTTTTATTATTTCAGAAGCTTCAGTGCCGGGCTGTGGTTGTTTGTTCAGAAAAACCCTGTACCCTGTCTTTTGGTATTTCAAAGAGGCAGGTTTAATGCATCGTTTATTTATACGATTGTCGTTTGGGTTTTCGAGGTCAACCTTTCTTTTAACCATTGCGACAGTCCAGTTGGGTGGCTTTTGGACTTCAAGGGTCTATATATATGAGAAAGGGGGCATACGGTTGCGCCCAATCCTCTTGTTCCCAAATTGTTCCCATGTTGGAGAGAATTTAGATGTTGCCGAAAACTTGCCGTTTGCCCGAAGATGATTGACGATTCTCAGTCCGAGTTAGGAATGATTAAACTGTGGCCGAGAGTTAACCTTCCCCTTGATTCAGTCTCCAAGGAAGGATTAGAGGAGGCACAAGTCCTCTTGTCCATCTTGGCATCCGGTCGAGATTTCTCCGATTGAAGGTGGACCCTCCTTGATTCAACCGAGGCTTGGAGCATTGGTGATGAAGACGAAGGTGGGATGCCTCCTTCCTTTTGTGTCTTAGAAAAGACCCTTGCTCAAACCGGCCGGGGTGTCACGCCGAATTTGAGGGAAACGAAGGTGGAGAATGGAGGTCCTTTAAGACCTAGAACCCTCATCATCCATTGGTATTGAGACCAGTGATAGTGATGATGAAATGGCCTGGGTACTTCTTGATGCAGATTGGGGTTTAGGGTTCCTTCCTTTCAAATGGAAGCCAGTGGCGGCGGTAATGGAGGTTGGAACTTGGGCCCCTTTCCCATCCGAGGAAGAAAGCCATGATGTTGTAGATCGTAGTGATGTCTTTATTGTAGCTTCTGTAATAACGTCTTTGTTGTAGCTTCTGTACTTGTTTTATTTCCAGTCTTCTTGTACTGATGTAAACTTCTATGAATCATCAATAAAATTGAGTTCTTTCTTCTCAAATCTGATGTTCTTTTCTGTTTGAATGTGTTCTTCTGGAGTTAAACACCTTCTCGTGCACTTCTGATGAATAACTCTTTTGTATGTTATAAGAGTAGATCAAAGAAACTTGTATAAAACTTGAAGTCTTGAACCAATGTACTTTAAGCCTGCTCGGTACTGTAGTATTCGTTGCTTGTCGGTACACAAGCCAAATAATCTAAGTATCAGCTTTAAGGTATTCCGATCTGGGAAACTTGTGTAGATAGTAGTTGGACTTTGGTTGAAGATGCTTGGAACTTCCGCCTTTGGACGGATTGGATCATAGAGTCTCCATGTTGAAGATGGACCAGGCTCGGAAGGCCTGTGCATTAGAGATGGACCAAGCACTAAGGCTCGTGCATTATTGATGGACCAGGCTCTAGAGGCCTGTGCATTAAAAGATGGACTAAATACTAAGACTTGTGCATTATAGATGGACCAGGCTCTGGAGGCCTGTGCATTAAAAGATGGACCAAGTACTAAGACTTGTGCATTATAGATGGACCAAGCTCTGGCGGCCTGTGCATTAAAAGATGGACCAAGTACTAAGACTTGTGCATTATAGATGGACTAGGCTTTGAAGGCCTGTGCATTAAAAGATGGACCAAGTACTAAGACTTGTGCATTATAGATGGACCAGGCTCTAGAGGCCTGTGCATTAAAAGATGGACATTCTATGGAGGTATTAAAAAGAAAGAAACATCTCTATTGACAATAATTCCGTAAATGTTCCACGTTCCATGGCCTAGGAATAGGCTTCCTAGTCATGTCTTCTAGCCAATAGGTGGTAGGCCTAACAACCTTCGTCACTCTGTAGGGGCCTTCCCAGTTCGGTGACAACTTTCCCATAGTGGGATCCTTAGTGTTTGGAAAGACTCTTCTTAAGACAAAGTCTCCAACTTGAAAGCTGACCGTCTTGAGCCCCACCTTGGATTTGTTGACCATTCTCTACTGATAGGCTTCCTTCCTGATACTGGCTTGGTCCCTTTTTTCTTCAAAGAAATCCAAATTTTCCATCAGCTGCTGATCATTGGATTCTTGCTCGAAAGCTTCAGTCCTTAGAGTTGGCATACTGATCTCAACCGGGATTACTACTTCTGTACCGTAGGCCAATGAGAAGGGAGTTTCAGATGTGGGAGTTCTTCTGGTTGTTCTGTAGGCCCAAAGAACTCCAGGGAGTTCCTCTGCCCACTTTCCTTTGGCCTGCTCCAACCTTTTCTTTAATCCATCAAGGATCGTTCGGTTGGTGACCTTTGCTTGCCCATTTGCTTGTGGATGGCCTGGAGAGGCAAAGTGTTGCCTGATGTTCAGATTTTCACAGAATTTCTTGAAGCCTTTACCAGTGAACTGTGTCCCATTGTCAGAGATAATCACACGTGGTATACCGAACCTGCAAACAATGTTCTTCCAAGTGAAGTTCTCAACTTCCTTCTCTGTGATGTGTGTTAGAGGTTCAGCTTCGACCCATTTAGAGAAGTAATCAATGGCTACCAAGAAATACTTCTTGTTTGGTGAGGCCTTTGGTAATGGACCCACGATGTCCATCCCCCATTGAGCAAAGGGCCAAGGACTAGTAATCGGGATGAGCTCGTGATGAGGCTGGTGTTGATATGGGGCAAATCTTTGGCATTTGTCGCACTTCTGGACATACTCCTTAGCCTGCCTTAGCATGCTAGGCCAATAATAGCCCTGAGTCAGAGCTTAGTGAGCTATCGTTCAGCCTCCATTATGATTCCCGCAAATACCCTCGTGTATTTCAGCCAAGACATATTGTGATTCTTCTGGAGCTAAGCATTTTAACAGAGGTTGAGAATAAGACCTTCAGTAAAGCTTGTTGTTCAGGATCAGATACCGAGCCGCTCTGATTCGGATTCTCCTGGCTTTGTTTTTGTCTTCTGGGAGGAGCCCGGATTCTAGGTACTAGAGGATTGGAGTCATCCAGTTCTGGGGTTGTTCAGTAATTTGGGCAACTTGGGCTTCCTCTATGCTGGGTCCTAGCTGGTAGGAGATTTTTACTGTGGAGTTTACTTCAGACTTAAGGCGGGACGCCATGTTTGCCAAAGCATCTGCTCTGCAGTTCTGGCTTCTTTCTATTTTCTGGATAGTGAACGTCTAGAAGGAATGCTTCAAGTGGTTCACCAGTTCGGAGTACCGAAGCATCCTATCATCTTTAATGGAGAATTCTCCCAGGACTTGGCTTACCACTAGTTGGGAGTCTGAGAAGACTTTAAGGTTCTGAACCTCACATTCCAAAGCCAACTTCACGCCTAGGATTAGGGCTTCATATTCTGCTTCATTGTTGGAAGCTTTGAATCCCAAGCTGACTGCTTTTTCTGACGAGAGCCCATCAGGGGACTGTAGGACCAGGCCTACTCCTGAGCCCTGATCGATTGACGATCCATCGATGTAGAGCAGCCAAGTTCCTGAAGTTTCGATGAGCTGTGCCTTGTCTTGAATTGTCGGGGTGAACTCGACAACGAAATCAGCCAAGGCCTGCCCTTTGATGGAGTTTCATGGCACATATGATATGTCAAATTCCCCTAACTCCACATACCACTTTACTAATTTTCCCGACACCTCAGGCTTCCTCAATATTGACTTCAGAGGATAGGCAGTTGGGATTTCAATTGGATGAGCTTGGAAATAAGGTCGGAGCTTCCGAGCTAATATCACCAAAGCGAAGGCTAGCTTTTCCACTTCTGGATATCTCTTTTCTGTGTCGAGTAGTGCCCTACTGACGTAGAATATAGGCCTCTGTACTCCCCTGTCCTGTCTGACTAATGCGGAGCTGACTGCGTTTTTAGAGACTGCAAGGTACAAGAATAGCTTTTCCCCTTGTACTAGTTTTGACAGAAGTTCTGGAGAGGCTAGATACTCCTTCAGCTCTTGAAAAGCTTTCTCACATTCTTCCGTCCACTGTAAAGCTTTGTTGCCCTTTAAAGCTTTGAAGAAAGGTAGGCAGCGATCAGTGGATTTGGAGATAAATATGCTAGTGTGGCGATTCTGCCATTCAGCGCCTGAATGTCTTTTCTGGTTTTCGATGACTTCAGTCCAATCAGAGCTTGGATCTGAGTGGGGTCTGCTTTGATACCCCTCTGAGAGACAATGTATCCCAAGAATTTTCCCTTCGTCACCCCGAAGGTACATTTCAAGGGGTTGAGCTTCATCTTGTGCTATCTTAGGACATCAAAAGTCTGGGCTAAGTGCTGGAGGTGACTACCTTTCTACAGACTTTTGACCAACATATCATCAATGTATAGCTCCATGGTACTGCCGAGCAGCGGGCTGAACATCTTGTTCACCAACCGCTGGTATGTGGCTCCAGCGTTCTTCAAACCGAAAGGCATTATTCTGCAGCAGTAGAGACCTCATTCGGTTATGAAGGTTGTCTTCTCCTGGTCTGGTGGGTACATATGAATTTGGTTATACCCAGAATAGGCATCCATAAAACTCATGAGTTCGTGCCCCGCAGTAGCGTCAACCAATTGATCTATCCTTGGCAGTGGAAAGCTGTCTTTGGGGCACGCCTTATTGAGGTTTGTATAATCAACGCAGACCCTCCACTTGCCATTTTTCTTCTTGACCAAGACGGTGTTGGCTAGCCACTCGGGGTAAAACACTTCACGTATCATTTTTGTCACGACCCGAAACCCACCCTCTGCGGATTTCGCATCGCGACCGCCACCCTCAGGCCCGAGGACCCTTGGGCGAAGGCTCGCATCTGCAGCGGTATCGGATAGATGTGCTTCATGTGGTTGCGGAAGCATGAAAAACTTTTTCTTTTCTTTCTTATTTAAAATTTGCACATCCGTCCAATACTGCCGCTATTCACAATGGTACACATGTTCACACATTCATATAAAATCAGAGCATAACTAAAACTTAAAAGACTTCATAATTAACATCTTAATTCAACTGCCCCGTGGGGCTTAATACACATCCTTAAAATGTCAGCTAATACAAAACATATTAATCAGAGTTCATGTGATTTTTCCCAAAAGAACTACTCAAGCAAATCTTCCCAAAAGCTAGGTTCATCCTTATAGTCTTCAAAAATCGATCTGCCCTCAGTCACCTGAAAGGGGGGCGGATAAAATCCGGGAAAGCTAATCAAAGCTTGTGAGTAATTCCTGCATTCGTCATGGGGTTTTCAACTGGTAGTGGTTTTAGCACATGAGGGTTTATGAAATACTCACTACCAATTCCTCGTACATTTTAGAACACAGAATATATGTATTCTTAAAACAATAGCTTGAAACAATTAAAGTATTCAAGCTAAATACACATTTTCTTCAAATAGAGCGTATGCAATTTAAAAGCATATAAACACGTGAAATAGAATAGGGATAATACCTACTTCTATTTTCAAAATCACTTGTCATCTTTTCTCTTTTATTAGGCGGAATATGTTTCGAACCAGACTCCCATTTTACTGCCAATACTGTCGATAGAGATATCTCATTTGCCTGGGGGATTAGATCCTTCTACCAGGCATGTACTGTTGAATCCCGAAGGATTTCAACCATCATAGGGGGTGGTACTTAGTACCGTTTATCTTATAAAACATTTGTCACATGACTTCTTCAATAGATATTTTTCATGAACATTTAAAACATGAAATATACAACTTCTGAAATGAAACTTCACTGATAGGAATAATCAAATTCAGAATATTTAAAGAGATTTGCATTTGATTTAGACATGCTAATTATTTTCAAAAAAAGAGCTGAATATAAAACATTATAAAGCATGTCGTAACAGAATATTTTAAAAGAACGGAATCATATAAAGACTGAATTTGATATTCAAAGGCTGCAATAACTTGAACTTAAAACTTCTTCAATATATGGAGTTAAATCTCCAATTCGAATACAGGGTTACTCACCTCGGTCCTTTAAGGTTAGTGCTACAAATGCGCTTTCCCACTTCCTCCGTAGTTCCTAATAACAATTCATAACAATCTCATCAACTTCACATTTACTACAATATCACCTATCGATGCTTCTTAACTTATGCTTCGATCGTATTTTATCCTAACTGATTTACTAACATTCTATAAACTTCGCACGTACTTAATTCAACTCGTACTTTTAACCTACGACACAATTTAATGTGTTATAAATTTAATTTATTTCAACTTATACTCTTCTGGTAGTTCCATTAACTTTAAATTAAATTTATTTACTTGTCAAGTTAACGCGTCGTGTCTTCTCGTACTTTATTTCTCGTACTTGCCTTAGTTTAATACTTCGGCAATATCTCAGTTTATAGTCATCTGACAGATGCTATTCATCAAATTTTACGTCTTTTTATTTAGACACTTCTTTTGGCCGAATGGACTTTACCATTGAATCCGGAGCGTCGAAGAAAGTCAGTTTAGGCTTTCTTAGAATTTAATTCGGACTTTTATATGTAAAAGGGCAGAATGGTCATTTACCATTTTACGTGTCACATTTTTCGTACTTTGTTTCGTAATTTGGACTCCATTATTGAGTCCGGGATGTCAAAGAAAGTCAATTTAGGCCTTCTCCGGTTTCATTTTGGCTTTAAGGGTACCAGGGGTAATTTGGTCATTTTACCCCTTTGCAGGTCTCTAATTTTTCAGGACCTCATCTCATGTCGTGGACCTCACCATTGGACTCAGAGGGTCCGAGATAGTAAAAGTACACTAACAATTTGTTAATTTTGGACAAGGGGTATTTTGGTCATTTATCCCTTCACGTGTCTTTATTTTTCGGGCTCCATCTCAAAAAATGGACCTCATCATTGGATCCGGAATGCCCGAGATAATAAAGTTTGACTATTTATTCGCCCCGTTCGGACTTCGTTTGACTTATTTGTGACTCAGGGGTAAAATCGTAATTTCCCCTATTTAATAAATTATTTTATTATTTTATTATTTATCAGGGGTACATTTGAAATTTATTTTTGAAGTTTGGGCCAGATTTGAATTAGGGTAAACAGTTGGGGTCAGAATTGAATTTTGAAAAGTTTTGGTTCAATTTCTGAATTTTGTACAGTGAACCAAACGGCTCACTTGTGGTAACCCTAGACCGGACCGGTTATGCACTGAACCAGCCGGTTCAAGCTAACTCAGAGAACCGGTTTAAGAGGTCATGTTGATGTCATGATGACGTCAGCCCTAATTTAAAATTTTAAAATTCTTTGGTTAAACGGTGTAGTTTCATCGCCCCGTTGGATCCGGTCGGTCCCGACCCGACCCAGACCCGGATCCGGTCCCGTCTTAACCCGATACGCCTCGCGATTTTCCAGTCGTCTTCTCCGGTTGGTCTAACCGGCGCCGGTCGCCGGAAAAACGAACCAGTCGTCGTTTTGTGCCGTTTTCACGTCCAAACTTCAAGTTTTTTTACACCGAAACGTTTCTGGGACATTGGGCATCATTATGGGGTTGGTTTAAACCTCAAAATTCACAGTTTTTTAGTTATCCATTTCGGTTTTCCGATCGGTTATCGTTTACTCTAGCATGGCCAGTTCTTGGTCGTTTTGATAGATTTTAACAGATTTGGAACCCTTGCATCATCTCCTACACATACGTACATGTAGAACTAAAGCCAAACTCAAGTTGGCTTAGACCCATTTTGAGGGTGGTCGGCCATGGAGGTTTTCATGGGTGTACTGTTTTTTGGTCATTTTCAAAGCCTAAAACCGTGTTTGACAACCTCATGAACATGTATCTATCACTATATGTATGTGCATAATTCAAAAACAGTCCCTAATACATCAAAATTTTAGAGAGAGAAAACATTAAAATTTTGCATTTTTCTTACCTTTTCCCACTGTTTTCTCCCTTCCTCTTGCCTTGATTCTCCTTTCCTTCTTCTCCTCTTCAGTTTTCTTCTTCCTCTCCCTCTCTGTCCGTGTCACGGTGAAGATTTTTCTTGTGTATATATATATATATATATATATATATATGTTTCTCTCACTAGCCCCACTTTCTCTCTCTCTCTCTCTCTCTCTCTCTCTATCTTTTCTCCACTGTTGGCCTGCCTTATACACTTACACGCTCATATTTTCTGACCTTGCCCATACTTCTTTCCCTTTCACCATGCTTCCCCTCACCTAATTGTTTATAAAGTATTCATGTATATATATATATATATATATATATATATATATATAACACAACACACACACACATGCACTGTTCATCCCTATATATATATATATATATATATTCATTTATCATTTAAACATATATATATATATATATACACATATGCATATTTGGTCACACATACACATACACATCTTTCCTCTTTTTTTTTTTTGTCATTATTATTATTATTATTATATTTTATAATTATCTTCATAATTTATATTACATATAACTAATATTCAATTTAATAAATTAATTATGTTAAATTAATTTATTTTACACTCATTTTTCATAGCCTCGTAAAACGTGCTTTATTAACCGGCATTCCCGGGTCGGGGTATTACAATTTTGGCTTCAAGCAGCCTCTAGACTTCTTCGTTTACGATCTGATGCCGCTCTAGGGCTAGTGGCCTTCTTTTCTGTCTCATAGGTGGGTGATCTGGATCCACCATTAGTTTGTGAGTTATCAGATTGGGATCTATACCCTTCATGTCTTTGGTCTCCCACGCAAACATAGAGAGGTTGTCTTTTAGAAACTTGATTATTTTCTCTTGCTCAGCGCGTGTCAGGTCTGGGCCGATGTATAAGTAACACCCCTCTGATTCTGAACTAACCAATACTTTGACAGTCTCGTCGATGGGTTTGGCCCTACTGTCCCATCCCCTTGGGCTTAGGGGTTCTTCGATTCTAGAAGGGCAACTTTCCTCCTCGGGAGTGTGGGTGTAATATCCCGACCTGGGATACCGGGTCATATGGCACGTATTACGAGGCAATGAAAATATGTGTAAAGTTTTTTTTTACACTTAAGAGAAAAATTAATTAATTAAATAATTAATTAATTTAAAATATGAATATATTTAATTATTATAATTAAATTCAAATAAACACACATATACACACTTTATGGTGTATTGTGTGTGTATGTTATAAAGTGTATAAAAGTGAGTATATGTATAACTATAAATACATGTACCCAAGATAAAATATATTTAATATATAAATATCTATATGTATGTGTATATGAGCCAAGTATGTGTATATGTATATACATATGTATATGTAATCAAGTATGTATGCATGTATGTATATGAATAAAGTAAAAATAAATAAATAAATATATGTAAATCATAAAGTGTGTGAACAGTATGTGCAAGTGGGTGTGTGTGTCGGTTGTGGTGTGTGTGTGTGTCTCCATGTGTTAGTGTGTGTGTTATATTATATGTATATATATACAAAATATCTTGCAAAATTTAATGCAAAGTAGAAAAGAGAAAAAGCAATGTTATGAGATGGGAAAGGACGCAGAAAAATGCAGGCTAAGGTAAAGCTATGGAATCAGATTGTAGAGAGAGAGAGAAGGGAGAGAGAGAGAAGTCAGTTCTCTCTTCTTTAAAAGAAACAAGCATGCATTGCATGCTTGTTTTGTAAGAAAAGAAAGCTAAGGAACTGAAGGAGAAGAAGAGGAAGAAACCAGAAAGAGAAAGACTTAGAACCCACGACCAAAAGGTAAGAAATTTGGAAAATTATCATTTTCTCTCTCTAGAATTAAGCATGAATATGAACTGTTTTTGAGTTATATATGATCATATAATACTAGATATATATTTACAAGACTGTCAAGCATGATTTTAGGCTTCAAAAACACCAAGAAAATGTAAACCCATGAAGAACCGCCATGAGAGGACCTTGCTTATAGCAGGTCTGAACCCATGGCAACCAAACTTTGTTTGGTGTATAGAGACCTCAAATAGACTCCACAAACATGTTAAAAAACCTTCAACCACGATCATAAAGCTCAAGAAAATCCCTCCAAATATCGAGTTGCAGGCTACGGGTTTGAAACCCAAACCTCTAAACTCTGTGTTTAATCCACTTTTATGAATGGGAACTAAATCCTCATGAAGAGGGGATCAAAATAAGCCCAACTTTGTGAAAAATGACCAAGATACGAGCGTAAACCGACGATTTGCAGGTCTGGTTATCGCGACCTAAACCGAGCCTCTGAGTTAAACTCGAAGCTCAAAATCAATGTAAAAACATTCCTTAAAGCTCTAGGGAACGTTTGGAAAAGAAAACAGAGAAAATGAGTCCCTAAAATGTCACAAAATCCGATTGTAAGCGACTAGGATTTTGCAGTGAACAGTGTCAACTTCGTGGGGAAGATGAAACTGTTCGGGTCGGGTCGGGTCGGGTCGGATTCGGTTACGGGTTCGGGTCAAAACTGGATCCAACGGGTAACAAGTTATGTAAACGGTGACGTTTTGTTTTTAATGTTTTAAAACATTAGGGCTGACGTCATCATGACGTCAGAATTACGTGGCAGACCGGCTAAACCGGTTGGTTTGCAAGTGAACCGGACCGGTTCACTTATATTTGGACCGAACCAATTGGTTTCTGATTTATTTAAAATTAAATTAAACCAAGACTTCCTCTATTTACAGTTTGACCCCAACTGTTTTATGAAATTATACTGTGGCCCAACTAATGAGAAATTTATGCAATTAAGCCCCTGAAAAATAAATAAATAAATAATTTAATTATTTAATAAATAAAGCGAAATTACTATTTTGCCCCTAGGTCATAACTAAGGCAAATGAAGTCCAAATTAAACATATGAATAGTGAATCTTTACTATTTCGGGCATTCTGAGACCAATGGTAGGGTCCGTTTTACGAGACGGGGCCCAAAAAAATAAAGACACGTAAAGGGGTAAATGACCAAAATACCCCTTGACCAAAATTTACAAGCTATTAGTGTATTCTTACTATCTCGGACCTTGTGAGTCCAATGGTGAGGTCCACGACACGAGACGGGGTCCCAAAAAATAAAGACACGCAAAGGGCTAAAATGACCAAAATACCCCTGGGACCCCGAAAGCCAAAATGAAATCAGAGAAGGTCTAAATTGACTTTCTTTGACATCCCGGACTCAATAATGGAGTCCAAATTATGAAACGAAGTACAGAAAAATATGACACGTAAAACGGTAAATGGTCATTTTTCCCTTTTACATATGAAAGTCCGAATTAAATTTTAGGAAAGCCTAAACCGACTTTCTTTGACGCTCCGAGCTTAATGGTAGAGTCTATTCGACCAAAAGAAATGTCTAAAATAAAAAGACATAAAATTTGTTGAATAGCATCTGTCAGATGACTATAAATTAAAGTAATGCCAAAGTACTAATCTAAGGCGTATACGAGGAAAGGAAATACGAAAAGACACGACACGAAAACATATGAAATAAATAACTTTAATTTAAAGTTAATGAAGCTACCAGAAGAGTATAAATTGAAATAAATTCAATTCCTAACACATTAATTGTGTCATAGGTTAAGAGTACGGGTTAAGTTAAGTACATATGAAATTATGAAATCGTTTTAGAATCTAATACGATTTAAGCATAAGTTAAGGAATATCGAGATGATATTACAATGAATGTGAAGTTGATGAGATGTTTATGAATTGTTCTTAGGAACTACGAGGAAAGTGGGAAAGCGCATTATTAGCACTAACCCTAAAGAACCAAGGTGAGTAACCCTGTGTTTGAATTGGAGATTTAACTCCATGGATTTGAAAAAGGTTTAAGTTCAAAGATATGAAATATTTGAAGTTTCAAATTCAGTATTTACATGACTTCAATTTTAAATTATTTCTGTTCTTACAAACCCTATTGTGACATGCTTAGTAAATGTTTTCTTTACGGTTTTCTCAAAAATGTGTTTTCAGCATGTCTAAGTTAAAATACAAATCTTGCTAAACATTCTGAGTTTGCCTATTTCAAGTATACGGATGTTTATCACGAAGTTATGAATGTTATGTTTTAAAGTGCTCATGAGAAATATCTATTTGACATACTCATATGTTAAATGTATTTTAATGCAAGATGAATGGTGCATAAGCACCCAGACAGGATTCTGAGTTTTCAGTTGCCCTGTAAAATAGGCAGGATTTTGGGTTGTACAGAACTCAATTGCCCTGTAAAATGCCAGGTAGCAGGATCTAATCCCCTAGGCATGAGATATCTCTATTGATACGTAATATGGGAGTCTGGTTTGAAACAAATTCCACTAATGAAAGTGATAAGATGACAAATGATTTTGAAAATGGAAGTAGGTTTTACCCTCATTTTCAATATGCATATGTTTGAGTTTTTATACACTCTATTTAAGAAATACATGATATGTTATATGTTTTGAAGTTCATATGTATAAGTTTAGCTTGAATACTTTAAATGTTTCAAAGCTACATGTTTTAAGGAATGCATATATTCTGTATTCAAAGTATACGAACAATTGGCGGTGATTATTTTACAAACTCTTATGTACTAAACCACTGCTAATTGAAAAACCCCATGACGAATACTGGAATTGCTCACAAGCTTAGATTAGCTTACCCGGACTTTGTTCGGAGCCCCCTTTCAGGTAATCAGCAGCAGTCTTGACTTGAGGATGATGATGATGAATCTGCTATTTTTGGGAAGTTATGTGCAAGTAGTTTTTGTCTAGCACTACGAACATTAAGTATGAAATGTTGTATTAGTAAAGTGGTACCCTGTTATGTATAAGCCCCACGGGGCAACTAAACATGTATTGTTTATAAAGTTTTAAGTTTTAGTTATACTCTGAATGTTAAATCATGTATGCTATGTAAAGAGTGGCAGAACCGAACGGATGTGCGTAATTTAAAAATAAGAAAAGAAAAGAAAAAAAAGTTTTTTCACGCTTCCGCAAACACATGCCGCACATTTATTCTATACCGCTGCTTATGCGAGCCTTCGCCCTAAGGTCTCCGGGCCTGAGGGTGGCGGTCGCGATGCGAGATCCGCACAGGGTGGGTTTTGGGTCATGACAGTGGGAGAGAACTGGATCTGCACAGTCCCGGGTGTACTGTAATTGCTATTTGACAGTCTTCTCCTTGAGTGGAATGGCATGGCACTCTCGAGAAGTTGGTTGGCACCCTCTGACAGAATAAACATTCTGATTGTGAACATACTTCAGACATTGATGAAGGGTCGAGGTGACCGCCCCTATCAAGTGCAACCATGGTCTCCCAATTATGACATTGTAGGGAGATTTCATGTTCAACACCATGTACTCTGAGATGGTGGTTTTCTGCCCTTCACCTTCCCCCACAGTGGTGGGTAGGTCGATCCTTCCCAATGGGGTACTGAGGTTACCGTCAAACGCTGCCATTACGGTAGTGGTAGGCTTGATGTTGTCGTGGTCCATTCCCATCTGTTTGAATGGCTCATGGAACAGTGTATTGACGGAGCTGCCGGTGTCAACCAGGACTCTTCTGATCTCGAAGTTTGCAATTTTGAGAGTGATGACAAGGGCATCACTGTGAGGGCAGTGCACCCCTGCCAGGTCCTGTTAAGTGAATTGGATCTCCGGTGCTGATCTGAGCCTCTTTTCAATGTTGAAGATCTGTAATACGTCTAGGGCAGCCCTGGCCTCCCAAGCATATCTCTTTCTCTCCCTGTTTGACATTTCTGTAATAGGGGAGTCGGCATGGAGGACGTAAATGACATGGTTGTTCTGCCTCTGAGGCTCGTTTCGTCCTTCCCTCTGCTCTTGTCTTTGCTCAGGCATCTGCTCTATCCGCTGCTGAGGCTTATCTTCGTAGGGATTTTGCCTTCCGTCCTGCTTAAGGAACTCTTGGAGACGTCCTTTCTTTATGAGTTGCTCAATCTCATATCGAAGGGTCCTGCATGAGTTAGTCGTATGTCCATGATCTTTGTGAAAATTGCAGTAATTACTTTGGTCCTGAAGGCTGGGATCTCCTTTGATCGGTTCCGGCCATCTTAGGTTTTCCCGATCTCGAATCTGCCGGAGTACCTGGTTCGGTGTAGTGTTTAAAGGGGTAAAGTTAGTGAACTCCCTTGGTCCAGAATTATAAACAGCCTTAGGTGCTGTTCTCTTTTCTGGACTCGTGGTCCTCATCTTACTAGAGTCTCTTCTGTGGTCCTCCTTCTTATGATCCTCCCTCTTCGAATTATCCTTCTAGTTCTGCTCTTTGCCCTTCTGGGATGTGCGGTTGGCTTCCTCCAAGTTGATGTACTTCCCGGCCCAGTCCATTAATGCCGTCATGTCGACAGGAGGGCTTTTGGTCAATGAATCTCTGAAGCCACCATGAGCAAGTCCAGCAGTTAAGGCAGCTACAAGGAATCTTGGGCTGCAGTCGGTGATCTCAGTGAGTTCGGCATTAAAGCGTGCAATGTAGGCTCTGAGGGACTCCTCCTTAACAGGAATTCTGGTCCCCTTCTAAGCCTTCTGCTGGTCATAAATCTGTCTAGGAATTGCCTACCGAGCTCATAAAAGCCGGTAATTGAGTTCGGAGGGAGGTGGTGGAACCATTTCAAAGCAGTTCCCTTCAAGATGGTAATGAAAGTTCGGCACATAAAAGCATCAGAGGCCCCGTGAAGGGCCATCGTATGCTGGTAGTGCGAAAGATGATCTCCTGGGTCTCCAGTCCCATCGTACTGGGTGAACTTTGGCACCATGAACTTTCTGGGTGTCACGACCCGAAACCCACCCTGTGCGGATTACCGGATCGCGACCGCCGCCCCGAGACCCGAAGGCCCCGGAACAAGGCTCATACATAAGCAACAATATCAGACAGCGATGCGATCCGTGGTTGCGGAAGCGTGAAAAACTTTTTTCTTTTCTTTTAAAATAAAACATCTGCCGCATATCCGTCTGATACTGCCGCTCTTCATAGCGGTACACATAAACATAATAATCAGAGCATAATAATATTAACTAAAGGTTCTACATAGTACATATCCATGTGCCCCTCGGGCTTAAGTACATCATTGTCCAAAATTTCCATTACAAAAGTTTGACTGATAATGGGTCCTACTACTACCAAAATATCTCCAAGGACCTATTGGAGTTGCCATTCACTGCTCCCCAAATTGAGCAAGTGTCCAACCTTGATCATCACCTGAAAAATGTTAGGGAGTGGGGTGAGCTTCGAAAAGCCCAATGAGTAATTCCTACATCTGTCATGGGTTTTCAATTGGTAGAGGTTTCGTACATGAGAGTTTATAAAATACTCAACTACCAATTGGTCGTATACTTGAACATAGAGAACATGCATTCTTAAAATATGTAGCTTTGAAACATTCAAGGTATTCAAGCTAGAACATATATTTCCATAAAAGAGTATGTGTATTTCAGAACATATAACTTAAAATCATGTAAACATGTATAGTGAAAATGGGGGATAAAACCTGCTTCCATTTCCAAAATCGTTTGTCATATTTTCCCTCTAATTAGGTGGAATCTGTTTCGAACCAGACTCCCATTTTACGTATACGTGGAGATATCTCATTTTCCTAGGGATTAGATCCTGCTACCAGACATTACACATGACAGGTCAATTGAGTTCCGTATGACCCAAAATCCTGACTATATGTTGATGCACATGATAGGCCCATTGAGTTCCGTACAACTCACCACACTACCTATGTGCTTATTATTTATCTTGCAAAACATTTGTCATATGACTTTTATATAAAAGCCTTTTATGAGTATTTAAAACATGTGACGTATAACTTTTGTAGTGATGCTTCAATACTTGCAGTAATCAAATTCAGGATGTTTGAAGAAAATCAGACATGCTAACTATTTTGAAAAGAAAACATTTACGGATATAATATGTAAATAATCATGAAGCATGTCATGGCAGAATATTTAAGAAAACAGAAATCATGAATACTGAATTTGACATATCTATGCTGTAAATATTTGAACTTAAAAACATCCGTTGAAATCCGTGGAGTTAAAACCTCCACTTCAAATGCAAGATTACTCACCTCGGTCCTTTAGGGTTAGCTCTACTGAGGCGCCTTCCCTTTAACTTTCTCTTTCCTTAGCCTATCAAGATTTACGAAGATTCCATAAATTTCATATGTACTTAATCAACTTCATAACTCACTAAGTGTAGACTGTGAGAAGCCTAAATTTTTATACCTGTCCGACTTATAGCTGTATTACAGATCTAGTAACTTATGTTCTTAATGATAATAATATTACCTGCGACGCCATTCGGCTAAGGTTTCCGTGTTCTCTCTTTCCTCCTCCAATTTCCTTTTTTCTTCCTTCTTCTTTTTAGCCTCTACCACCATGGCCTTGGTGGGTGATTTGAAAATGAAGGGGCTTACCGAGATGACTTCTGTCGCCTTGGCTATCCTGACGAACCTGTCGATCACTCTCTGACGATGCAACAGTTCTTACATGAAGACCTGTTGCTTCGGGTCCTTGGCCCTTTGGGCCTTGGTCATGATCGTGTACTTGGGTCGTTGTTCTTCCATAATTCACCTAAGATCAATATATGAGTTAGAAATTTTATTCTAAGGTTGATGTGTTTTCATGTCCTCGTATATGCCGTAGATTAGTACTTTGGCATTACTTTAATTTATAGTCATCTGACAGATGCTATTCATCAAATTTTATGTATTTTTATTTTAGACATTTCTTTTGGTCTAATAGACTCTACCATTGAGTCCGGAGCGTCGAAGAAAGTCAGTTTAGGCTTTCTTAGAATTTAATTCGGCTTAGGACATGTTAGGGGTATTTTGGTAATTTATACCTTAACGTGTCTAAATTTTTCAGAGTCCTGCCTCGTGAAACGGACCCTACCATTGGCTTTAAAATGTTTGAAATAGTTAGAATCCACTATTTAATTATTTTATTTGGACTTCGTTTGACTTGTTTAGGGGGAAGGGCAATTTGGTCATTTTGACATTTTTTAGGGGTCTTAAATTTTTCGGGACCTCATCTCATGTCGAGGACCTCACCAATGTGCTCAGAGGGTCCAAGATAGTAAGGTCACATATATAACTTGTAATTTTTGGACAACGGGCCATTTCGGAGTATTTAATTTAATTAATTTCATTTAATTAAATTAATCTTGATTAAGCATAATATATATATTATTTTGTACATAAATAGAACAGGTTCAATAGGATGGCACGCTGGCCAACGTGCCATCTCCCTCCCCATACGTCCGAGTTCGAATCCTGTAAGGTGCAAAAATGCACCTTTTATTTTTTTCTGATTTATTATATATATATTATATATATTTCGTCCGCATATATGGCACACGCGAGTGCGTGGCCGAGTGGAAGAGGCGTGCGTGGGCACGTGGGGGTTAGGGGTTCGAACCCCAGGAACTGCAAATCCTTCCCTTTTCTTTTTAAAACTTAACCGTATATATATATATATATATATATATATATATATATATATATATATATATATATATATACTTAAGGCCTAAACGACGTCGCCCCATTAAATCGGTGGCAAGCCCAGAGGCTGCCAAGCGTCCGAGTCGACACGGAAATTTCAACAGACCGAGCCAACTCACTGTCTTCTTCCTCATTTCTTCCCCCCGTGTTGCCCTAGTTGCAGGTTTCCATTTTTTTCTATTTCGTGGATTTTGGCCAAGTTATTTGCTGCTGTTTTCAACCTAAAATGTTTCTAACATCTTAAGGATCATCTTGGCATTCATTTGGAGATTCGAATGTAGCTCAAAAGCTCGGTTTAAGCCACGATAATCCGAACCTGTTCTTGGGTCGTTCATGGTCATTTCTTCATCATTTTTAGTGAGGTTGGGCTTATTTTGATCCCCTCTTCATGAGGATTCACATCCCATTTATGGACGTTGGTTTACATGCGAGTTTAAAGGTTTGGGTTGTAAACCCGTAACCTGCAAGTCCATGTTTGGAGGTCTTTCTTTGAGATTTTTGATCGTGTATATATGTTTTTGGGATGCTCTTATGGTCTTCTTGAGGTCTTGATAAACCAAATTGGGTTTAAAGGAGGTCGGTTCAGACCTGCTTCAAGCAAGGTCCATCCATGGCTGCCTTGTGTACGGCTGATGTTTCTAAGGTGTTTTAGGTCGAGATTTTCATACCTAATTCATGTATATTCATCCTAAGCATCATATATACTAAATCAAAGGCTTAAAACAGATTCATACATAGAAAAATTCTAGAGAGAGAAATTCAAGTGTTTGTGGGTTTACCTTGTTCCAACTGTTTCTCTCTCCTTTGCTCCTTGCTTCCCACTTCTGAATGTCCTAGAAACTCCTTCAATCTCTCCCTCACTCTCGGATGGTTGTGTTTTTGTGTGTACAAGCACCATGCATATTGTATAAGGAGAGTGCATCATGGCAAATTCTGATTGCCCCTCCATTTGGGTTAGCCAATTTCAGGCTTCTTCATGAGTGGGTCTGAATTCCACTATTGGGCAGGCCATGAGTGGCCGGTTGTGTGTGTGTGTGGTGTTTGACTCACATATATATATATATATATGTATATATATGGTTTAAACCTAATACACTTTGGGTAATACACACACCTCTCTCTAACACACACTCATCTTTGTACACTTTGGACAATAGCATGCCCTCTTATCCCATACATACATTTCATATTTTAACATACATGCATGCATGCATATACATACTCATATATATATATATATATATTCATGTATAATTATATATATATATATTTAAGGTTATAATCATTTATATAGTATATATATATATTTTTGCATTTAATTATATATATATTAGTTGTTATAATAATATTTAAAATAATTAATTACTTTAAAAATTAATTATTTTCTTAAATGTATCATCTTGGTACTAATCTTCTTATCCTCGTAATACGTGCCCAATTCTCGTACTCGTATCAACAATCGGTAGTTGACGTGAAAATATAATTATCATCAAAATCGACATGTTGGTGATTGCAACGAAAGTGATGTACAGTCGTCCTGACTTTTCAGGACATTTACTTAAAAGTTCGTGCGTCGGGGTTGACACCGACCTCGTTACTAAAGGCGTCGATTTCTAACTTTAACACAACAGCTTAATAGTCCCTAATTCGGGTCGGGGTATTACATTGGGCCTTTCTTCTGACATGATGGCATGAGTGAATGGGGTGGCAAGTCTTCCGAGCAGCCTGGCCAACTCGTCTTGCTCTGGAGGGTTCTGGGCACCTCTCAAAGCTATTGTTTGGTCCATAGATTCGGTAATTTCTTCTATCCTCCGTGGGTCTCTGAACCGGACATCTTGTGAACCTTGTCTTACAGCCTCGGCTTTAGGGTAGTCGGGCTGAGTACGTCCCTCGAACGAAAGAGGGTTCCGAACTGGAGGAATTGGTGCTACTTGGGGATGAGGCTCCTGTGGTGCCGGATATGCTCCCGAAGTCCTTGGAGTTGGGGCTCTAGTAGTGCTCCGGTAATAGACGTCAAGGGCGAAGGCTGACATTCCCTAGCCTGGGGCTGCTGACGGCTGTGGATCTCTGCCAACGTGAGCAACACCTTGGGGGTGCCCAGGCTAGTTATTTGGAGCCTGCTCATGGGGCTCTTCATTCTCAGTGGTAATAGGGGGTTGTGTTCCCGCAGCAATGTTGACCAGCGGGTTAGGAGGACTCGTCCCTTGATTCTGTGTGAGCGTTGCCAGTGTTCTAGTTATGGCAAGCAACTGCTCCTGCAACAATTCGTTGTGTCGTTTGATTGATTCAATCTCTTGTCGCATGGGATCAATCGTCGGCCCTCTTGCTCGTGGAACAGGCAGCCGACGTTGAGAGCCTTGTGGGTTTTGAGCATTCTGTCTCGGTCGGAGATTTGGGGCCATGGTTTTCCGGTGAGGAAAAAGATAAGTTTGTGAATAGAGCACTTGGAGATTAGTCGGTTCCCACAGACGGCGCCAAACTGATGCTGCACTTTTCGGCTCCCAATAAATTTGGGCTCCGTAACCTGTAGAACACTCAAAAAGGGGGATCAGAGGACCACCGGATTGGCTCCGGCGGTAGCCGCTCCGATGCTTAAGTAAGTAAACTAAATTGAAAGACTAAATTGAAAGCCAAAGAATGAGCATGAAAATAAAGCGTACCTTTAGGGTTTAATTTATAGGCCGTGGCTTTCCTAAGTTGATTAGGATTTGGAGCCATGAAAGTAGGGATTTGATCACCGGAGATAGTAGTTTCCTTATTGGATATTGCACCATAGATAGAGATGAACATGTATAGCATTTTCCTTGTCGAAGACTGTTTCCTTATTTCCTGCTCGGCAGCCGCTAAGGCGGTGACGAGCTCTGGAGTGTTGGTCTGGAATCCTATAATTAACTCTGTGATCCTTATCCGGATATGTATGTGCTCTGGAGGCATATGCTCGGTCACTTCCGATCTTTCATCCTGTCCTGAATGTCCGAGCGCTTAGCCACTGGCTGAGTGCGAGCTGAGTTAGCCGAGCGTGAGCTGGATCTATAGGCATACGTGTTAAGTGCTGATTGGTCTGCTCTTTTGTGGTATATCAATATATATATATATGTATAAAACTACACTTGCCGTATACATATATATATATATATATATAAAAAAAACTATATACATACATTATAAATATATACTTATATACATTTAATTACGTGCGCATAGTCTCGTAAAAATTAAGCTCCCGGTGCGATGGCACCCGAACACCCGCGACTACCTGCCTTTCGTACCCGTGCATCCTAATTAAACATAATAGTCCAATGACTTCCAATTTTATTTATGTCATATATTGGCTTACAGTTCGAGGTTACATTTCATGACTCGGTCCAACCCAGGTCGAGTATTGGCTAGCTCGGGTCGGGGTATTACATTCTTACCCCCTTAAAAATAAGTTTGTCCTCAAACTTAGCAAATACTAAGACGAAAATAACTGGAGGTACTTAGCTCGCATGCCATCCTCCCTCTCCTAAGTAGCCTCTTCAACTTGGTGATTCTTCCACAGAACTTTGATTAAAGGAATCGTCTTGTTCCGTAGAACTTGCTTTCGTCTGTCCAGAATCTGCACTGGCTGTTCTATATAACTCAAATCTTCCTGGACGTCTAATGGCTCGTGCTCTATCACCTAGTCTGAACGGTGTACATATTTCCTCAGCATAGAAACATGGAATACATCGTGTACGTGTGCTAACTCTATGGGTAAAGCAAGTTGATATGCTACGGGCCCAACTCTACTCATGATCTTGAACAGTCCAATGTACCATGGCCCTAATTTCCCTCTCTTGCCAAATCTCACAACACCCTTCATCGATGACACTTTTAGAAAAACATAGTCACCCACAGTAAATTCTAGTGCTCTCATCCGTACATCAGCGTAACTCTTTTGTCTACTTTGAGCTGCTAATAAATGCTGCCTAATCAGCTATATCTTCTCAGTGGTTTGCTCTACGATCTCTGGCCCATAGAGCTTCCTTTCACCTACTTCAGTCCAACATAGTGGTGATCGACATTTCCTGCCATACAATGCTTCATATGGAGCCATACCAATACTATATTAGTAACTATTGTTGTACGCGAACTCCACCAAAGGCAACTAATCCTCCCAACTTCCTTTGAAATCTATAACACAAGACCACAATACATCCTCTAGAGTTTATATAGTCCTCTCTGTCTGACCATCTGTCTCTGGGTGGTATGCAGTACTAAGACTCAGCTCTGTGCCCATAGCTTGCTGTAGACTCCTCCAAAATCGAGATGTAAATCATGGATCTTAGTCTGATACAATAGACACTGGGACTTCATGCAGTCTAACTATCTCCCTAATGTAGAGTTCAGCTAATCGCCCTAAGCTCTGTGTCGTCTTGGTCAGGAGGAAGTGAGCTGTCTTGGTAAGTCTGTCCACAATAACCCATATGTTGTCACTCCCCTTTGACGTCTTTGGTAATCCTGACACAAAATCCATAGTAACATGCTCCCATTTCCACTCTGGTATTGGAAGCGACTGTAAAAGTCCTCCAGGATTTTAGTGTTCAACCTTAATTTGCTGGCATACTGTACAGCGGGCAACATACTCAGCTATATCTCATTTCATCCCGGACCACTAGTAAGTATTTTTGACATTATGGTACATTTTGGTATTCCCTAGTTGCATGGCGAATCTTGAATGGTGTGCCTCATCTAGAATCTCCTTTATGATTTCTGGTATGTCTAGCACACAGATTCTATCCTGGTAATACAACACCCCATCTCGTATAGCAAATTTCGAGGCCTTACTTATCTCAACATCCTGACGGAGTCTGATCAATACTGCATCCTGAGTCTGCAACTCCCTGATCCTGTCTGTAATAGATAGACCCACTGTGACATTGGCACATAGTCCCCCTAAGCTAGGCAGAACCAACCATATAGGGAATTTTGTGTACATTTGGTGACTTTATATCATTTTTCGAGATTGTTCGCATCCATTAGCCATCCCATCACTTTATCGTTACATTTGACATTCAAGTTTTCCTAACTATGAAATTTCTCTACTTCCTTAGTTTCATAGATATAGTTATTCTTACTTTCTACCCCAATCTTAATTATTCTCGTAACCCAAGGAATTAGGTATCACTTTAGCACAGTCATTGTCCTCACCAGTTTTTCTAGGCATTATGCTAAAATTTTTCGTCTCTTTAATTGTCAGATTACGTGAACCTTCAAAAGTTATTTAGAGTCATCAACCATTTATCTTTTGAAATAGATTCAGTTAATTTAATAAAGTACCGTCCACAATTGGGTCATATTGTCACCTAGATCAACAAGGTCCATTTAATTTTTCCCAATGATCATTTATCACGTGTCAATCTCCTTTTAGGACCATCACATTTCATAACGTTCACTTAATAGTCTCGTTTAATCAGTATTTTTCTCTCAATGATCCATTTGTCTTTACCCTATAGGACTCACTCAAGAATCCTCATCTTTCTGATATGTCATCAATCTATCTATAGTCTCAACCTCCTCACGTTACTATCCATTAAGTCTTTCTCAGATCATTTCTCATATAGATTTGTTGTTAAATCCACCGACTTTCCAAGATTCCGCAATCTCAACTCTATGTCACCTTATATCTTTTAAAAGAGCATTTGTTGTTGCCCTTGTTAAAATGCTAGTTTCCCCCAATTCATAGATCAATTCCAGTGTAATGACTTAAGAATCATCCACCTCAACACTGGTACGATTCTTCCCTGGAATCCTTCACGTTGCCCTTAAGCATACCACTTTATCCCAACAGTCACCATTCATTTGATCATCTCAATCATCCAAGAACATCGAAGTCGGTCATGCATAGCTTGTCCCAAAGGCCATTAACCTTAATATCTAATCAAGCGGTCGTCTTCCAAAAGTCACCAATCATTTAACTATTTAAATCATTGGATTCTTAGTTCTTTAAAGGTATCTAATCGGTTAAAAATACCGTGTACTTACGTTCTATACTTCATATGCTCTATGTATATCTTTCATGAATAATGATTTTCTCGTAGTGCCTCAAAATCACATACCATCTAAATTTCCTGGTTCGTTAAATGATTTGCTACCAGTTCAGTCTTTACGATGATTTAGATCACCTTGATCTCTAATAGTTACTCAAGATCGTTTATCATTTACTTCATTTAACTTGATGGGATATTGATTACAATCAGATCACAAGATTCATAGACTTCTTCCTAATATTCATTCATCATGTGTCAGCCTCTTTCCAAAATCATCAAATTTCATAAGATCAATTCTGACAATCTAGCTCATTTAATAACTGTCTTCAAGACTTTACTCATCTCTACTCTATCAGGGTCTACTTATGACTTATTCAAGAATTTTTATATTTTTAGTCCTCATGTAATTATCCATTCAATTCCCTCCAGACTATCTCTCATTCCAACCTCGTATTTATCCATAACAATTATCGAAATCTGCTTAAGTAATTTCAGTGTTGTTCCTCGAGAATCCTCATCATTTAACTTTTAAACATATTATTATTCCCTAAAGATCACTAGTTACCTAATCATCTCAATTGTTCAAGGATCACCGACAACATATAGTCTTTTCCCCGATATATAGTATTCATTAATAATAATCTCTCATTGGTATTGGAACAGTTAACAAGTAGCCTAGAGGTTCTGTTTCAAAGCTCAACCTAACAATAAATGCGGAATTATAAATCAATTCTCTAGACAATATATGAGCAGGTTGTAAGTAACTGAAAAAATACCTACGGATACTAGTACAGTAGCCCAATCATCTTCTGGTGTTAACCTTTCCTATAAAGGATAATCAGTCAATGTATACGTAAAATAACTGTCAGTGTTCGCATAAAAGTCTAGCCTAGTAATGTCAATATTATCCATCGACTAACTCTTAGACTTTAACAATTTTAGTACTCTAATCCTGTCTCCCATGACTCACTAGAACCTAAGACTTTGCTCTGATACCAAGCTGTCACGACCCGAAACCCACCCTATACGGATCTCGTATCGTGGGGCCGACCCAATGGCCATCCCTAATTTTTTCATTCTTTTACCAATGATAACAATAAGTAATGTAACCATAACATTAAAGTGGAGAAGCCTTAATTACAATTGTTGTTCAAAGACTAAACTTAACACTGACAATAAACTAAACATGAACCACTCTTAGGTGGTGAGTACATGGGAGAGACTTCATTCATTACTATTATGCTCCTCAACTGTCTCCTTAAGCTCCTGATCTCCTACTGTGGTTCTGTAACATTCTCACCTGAAAAATTTGTAAGGGGGGGTGAGCTAATAAAGCCTAGTAAGTAAAAGCCTATCTCAAATACGGGTTATGGATTACATAGGAAAACATGAATTCAAGATAACATGATAGCCAGTCATGACAACGATTTCACTTAGCAGTAAAGTGCCACAAGGCCAATGAACAGTAAAGCCCAATAATCACAATCAACATGAATACTGCCATAGTAAAACGGTCACAGTCAAATACAATTTATGAGTGAACAATTAATGTCAATGCATATAACGTGTCCTCATAACTCCATATGTAAGAAAACCCTCATCACCATATGTCCGATCACGGATTCGACCTGTAGGTCCCATCAATCGGCCCGTAGGTCCAGTCAATCAATAAAAACACTCCCATCACCATTTGTCCATTTACAGTCTCAACATGCAATGTATGAACTAACATGACATGCATACAATGATAGGCGTTAGTACAATGCATCAAATCATGAGATATCAGTCAATAGGCCTCCACCAGATAGGAAAATATCAATGGCGGGAACAATAACAGTAGATACATACATGAGTACAAGTCTTGGCAGTAGTAGAAAGATCGTGGCTTGGAAAACCACGTATAAGAGATAGAAATTCACTTACCTTATCAGTGTCCTAGTATCCCGTGACTTTCTCCTTTCCTATTGACTTGCCTATACATCAATAAACATGTTTCAGCTTTAATGTCATTTATCAAATTTATGCCTCGCTACTTTAAATATCTCTTTTATTACTTTATACCTTTACGACTTCTAATTTGCTCTAATTTACCCAAGGAAAAAATGGTCATTTACGTATCTCTATTTTTCAGGTTCTGTTTTCACAATTTGGACTTCACCATTGAGTCCAGTAGGTTTGAAATAATAAAAATCCACTATTTACTTAACTCAATCGGAGTCCGTTTGACTCACATTCGATGTAGGGGCATTTTGGCGTTCTACGGTTATTTTATTTTTTCGAGACTCCGTCTCGTGAAACGGACCTCACCATTGGATTCAGAAAGTTCTAAATAGTAAATTTGCACTATTTATTCGACTCGTTCACATATTGGAATTTAATTTGGTAATTACTTGATTTAATTAATTTATCAAATTAATTAGGTGTGCTAATATATATATATATATATATATATATAATATTTGGCCCAAACAGACCACATGTGCCTTAGTGGCACAGTGGTCCGTTCCTATGGTCAGCCTCTGCCAGGTCTCTGGTTCCATCCGTGGGATAGCAGCTCCTCCCCCACTTTTTTTTCCTCTTTTTCCACTTAAACAACCGGTGAATAAGATATTCCAAATCAGCATACCTTTATGCTTGAATTTCTAGACCCAAACAGCCCCCTTTCCCATTTAACTCCCAAGGCCAAACAGCTCTTGTCCTAATTTAAAAAAACAGAAGCAGCACAGTGCGCTTCTTCTTCTTTCTCACGGTTTCTTTTCTTTTCTGTTTTTTTTTTTTTTTCCTGGTTATCTTCCCCCGGCGACGGTGACTCGCTGGCGAGGTTTTTCTTGAGGGGTTTCCGATGGATTCAACCGAAAATCTCAAGGAGACGCCATATAAACTATTGAAATAGGAATTGATGAACTTTTGAGATGCTAAAAATGCCACAGCAGCGGCGCAGCCGCTGCTAGGCCGTGTGCCGGCAATGGGAGTTTTTTTTTTTGTGTGTTGTTTCTCTACTGGTTTAAGCCCTAATCACTTCTAAATGTTTCCTGCAACCTATGGGAATGTTTTCCAAGCACACAAACCGAGTTTCATGCACAAACTTCCAAGACCCAAATTATTTTCAAGAACCTGTAATTACTTCATTCTCTTCCAATCTGACCCCTTTTCAATCGAATCTTTTTGCAGCAAAATCCTAATTTTATGTTGTTTATGACCCTACATTCCAAGCTACATTTCATGCTTGAAAAAAAACTAAACAGAATTGACCCACTTACCCCGTTCCAACCGCGCGCCCTCCGTTTCACTCCTCTTCCTTTTTCTCTGCTTCTGATTTGTTCTAACTCCTTCTCTTTTACCAAATACCATGCATGGATTAATGGGTATCCATCAAGCCCTTTAGTCACAGAAAAAGGCAATGCCTTAAGATCCCGCTGCAGCTCAAGATCCAAGAATTACCGCCCAATCAGCCGTTTTATCTGAGAAATTGTATTCTACTCGATGCAGCCCCAGCCGTTCCTCTTTTTCTTCTCTCTTTTTTTTCTTCTGGTTCTAACGTAATGCATGGCTAGCATGCATTTATTACAAAACCGCCCTCCCCCTTTAATTTCTCCTCATTTTTCTATCTCTCTCTCTCTCTCTCCCTTTGATCTTTCGTGTCCTGCGCATATAACCTCTTCAGTTTCCTCCCTTTTTTTATATTTAATACACGGCTGCTTTACCCATTTCACTTTTACACACACACACACACACACACACACACACATATATATATATATATATGTATTTCAAATTCCAATTTTTCTTTATTCCTTTCCAATTTTATTTTATTGTTATTTAGTTTTATTTTATTTCCTTTTTAAATTTTATTATTATTATTATTTTTTTCATCACATTTCATTTTTATTGTCGCTATTCATCTGCCCTGGCATCGTCCATATATTCAAACGATTGAAACTCAAACCGGTTATTTCACCATCATAATGAAAACTCTTATTGGCTCAGTTACAATAGGTCAGGGTATTACATTGTTTCTGCTCCTGTAATTTCTGTAACACCTTCCTTAAATGTACCTCATGTTCCTCCTAACTTTTAGAATAAACCAAGATATCATTAATAAACACAATCACAAAATCATCCAAATATGGCTTAAAGACCCTATTCAGCAAATCCATAAATGCGGTTGGGGCATTAGTGACTCCAAATGGCATCACTAGGAACTCGTAATGCCCATATCTGGTCCTGAAAGCCGTCTTCTCGACATCTCTCAGTCTCACCTTCAATTGATGGTATCCAGATCTCAAATCAATCTTAGAGAACATTTATGCTCCCTTTAACTGATCAAATAAATCATCTATGCGCGGTAGAGGATACCGGTTCTTAATAGTCACCTTGTTCAGCTCGCGGTAGTCAATACACAACCGCATAGTTCCATCTTTCTTCTTCACAAATAGCACTGGTGCACCCTATAGTGATGTACTAGGTCTGATAAAACCCTTATCTAGTAACTCCTATAGCTGCAACTTTAATTCTTTCAATTCTGCTGGTACCATTCTATAAGGATTCTTAGAAATAGGTGATGTGCCTGGCTGAACATCAATGGTGAACTCTATTTCTCTGTCTACTGGTATCCCTGGCAAGTCATCCGAAAAAACCTCGGGAAACTCCCTAACAATGGGAATCTGATCTAAGGGTGATTGTTGTGAACGAGTGTCTAAAACGTTACACAGAAACCCGTGGCAACCCTTACGTAATAAACGTCTAGCCTGGATAGAAGATATAAAATATGGTGGGGTAGCTACACCCGTCCCATCAAACTGGACACTTGAACATCCAGGTCTCTGTATGGTAATTGTCTTGGCTACGCAATTTATAGATACATGGTTTGCAATCAACCAATCCATGTCGAGTATAACATCAAATCCATAAATATCTAACGATATCAAATCGGCTAATAACTGTGAGTCTCCGATTTGAACCGTACATGCCCGATATATAGTGTTGCTACATATGGATTCTCTTGAAGGCATAGAAATGGTTAACATATAACCTAAGGGTATTGTTTCTATGTTCAGTCTAGCAGCAAACGCTGGTGATATAAACGAATGTGTGGAGTCGGTGTCAAAGAGTACTTTATCATACTTTGAACAAATCTGAAGAGTACCTACAACTACTGAGGTATAGCCTGCGTATCTCCAGGTGTTAGTGCAAAAACTCTCCCCGTGCGTTGTGGTTCCACTCCTTGTCCCCTACCCCAGGGCTGGGCTTTAGCTGCAGTCGTAACTATTGAAGTAGATAGAGTACCTGCTACACTCCCAACTGACTAGGTCTTCTGGGGGCAGTTAGTCTTAAAATGCCCTTCCTAACCACATAAATAGCAAGCCCGAAAGTTGGCCTGACACAGCCCTCGATGATGTTTATAGCAGGTGAGGCACCGAGCTACGCCTTTACAAGTGGAATTGACCCCTGATGGTCTAGGTCCAGAATTCTTGGATGCTGATCTTGCTCTAGGCCGAGAGAAATTAGATCCTGTTCCTCTGTTCTGACTCCCGGTTGGCCCTTTGTTTTGACTTCCTGATGGCCTCGGGGCTGACTGACTCCCTCTTGGCCTCGATGCTAGGTTTGCCTTCCTCTTAGCGAACTCCTCGCCACACTACTCAATGATCTTTGCAGTGCTCACTACTCTATCATAAGTGGCTAACTGCAAGGGTTTAACCCTGTCTCTGATATTCCACCTTAGACCGCTTTCAAACTTGCGGGCTTTCTCATGTTCATCCTCTAAAATAGCAGAGCAAATCTAATCAATTGTGTAAATCTAGCCTCATATTCCTCCACCATCGAGTTCCCTTGCTATAGGACAAAGAATTCTGTGATTCTCTGATCTCTGGCTTCCCTGGGGAAGTATTTCTGGTTGAAAACCATAGTGAATCGATCCCACGTCATCTCAGGCTCTCTGGATTTTTCTAGTAACCACTACTCATGGGCCATCCCTCTGAACATGAAAGTAGCAAAGGCTAACTTATGTGTTTCGGTACATGCCATCACTTCCAAGATCCTTTCCATCTCAAGTCTCCACTCTTCAGCTAAAGTGGGGCCTTTAGTACCGTCGAACGTAGAGGGTTTTAATGCCTAAAATTCCTTCTAGAGATGAGCTTGACTCCTCTCGTTCTCCTGACGTACTATGTGTACCACTGGTGGTTCCTGTCGTTCTGGTCTAGCTAGAGTGCTAGGACCCGCTTGGTTTTTAACCGTATTCTAAATAAGCCAGTCTACTAGTCTGTCTAATCGTGCTATGTGGGCGTTAGCCTCATCCAATGGTGTGGTAGTACGAGTATGCACCATTTTCTACAATTGGTTAGAGATTAGTTGTATATATTTACAAGCCTAATATTGCATATTAGTGTCTATCTACTGACTGACTCTACTTGGACATTGTAATACTAGTACCTTAGTCTTATCTCCCATAAACCACTGTGTTACCTAATTCTCTGATACCAAGCTGACACGACCCGAGACCCACCCTATGCAGATCTCGTGTCGTGCACTCGATCCAACATTGGTTGCCGAACCAAGGGTTCTCATCTTGCTACACAATCAGTGTTACTAACAACCAATAATTAAATAGTAGAAGACTTAAACAAATATTTACATAAAAGTTGCATGTCAAACATAAAGTGTTCTCAAAATACGGAATACAAAATTTCTTAATACGACTGGTCTTCCCCAAGACGTGGATAACATGGGAGAGCTATAAGACTGTCTGTACTAAGTATTACCCTGCAACTTCAAAAGTATGTCCACTGCTATCTAGCTGACTGTTACTGTTACTGCTACTGCTATTGCTCCTCTACAACTTCCTTTCCTGAAAGGGGTGGTAAGTTTGGGGTGAGCTAACTAAAGCTCAGTAAGTAATTCTCCTTTACCCTGTCATGTGTACAAGAATATAGGTGGCACTATCCATAAAAGAACTAGGATAAATGCAGATATACCAGCCAGTCATGAATATAGAACTTATCAATAGACATCAAATGATAAGAAGCTCAATGACCAAGCAATGAAAAATCTATCTGATAATGGAATCATATACACTGAATAAAAGCTATGAAAATCTCATGATCATTCATAATGAAATAATATGATCAAGCTACAAATATCAACAATATAAGATAGTGATATAAAATAAATCTGAGATGCTCTGGTACTGGTGAGGCCCGGTTACCCCCTGAGCTCGTATTCAGTTCCATAGGACTTGCTGAATACTACTGCTCTGAGCTCGTATTCGATTCCATAGGACTCACCGAATAATATTGCTCTGTGTACACTGTATAGTGATAATCTGCTCGGAATCTGGACTCGAAGGTCATAACTAGCATCAGATGGAGATGTGACTGAGCACAACTCCGGCACTTAAGAATATATCAGGATCATGCTATCTTCCACCAAGAACAAAGTGGAATTATAACTGGTTCGCATAAAACTATCTGGCCCTCACAGCCCTGGATACAAGTGTACAACAAGAACTCAATGCACACTGTACAGTCATGATCAAGATATATATATATATATATATATATATATATATATATATATGAAAATCAGTAAATGTTTCCCACATGATAGGGCAATATCAATGTGGCTCAATAAATACTAGAAAGTGTGTAAAGAGTACAATAGGCAATGTATATACAAAGAATTATGACTTGGCTTGGAATGTAACACATACAGAGATCAGAGATTACTTACTTTTACTGACCCTTAGAATTCAAGCTATTCCTCCCCTTTTCCTTTCGACGTGCTTATCATTCAAAAATGTAACTAAGTCTATCATCGTAACTAATCTATGCTATGTATTCAAATATACCTATCATCTATATCGGTATTTTATTTTCTAATTTAGACCTCGTCATCATATCCAGAACTTCGAATAAAGGTGGTTTAGGCTTTTACGGATCTTAAATCGAACTCTTGGATTGAAAAGGGCAAAATTGTCATTTTGCACTTACGTGTCTTTTATTCCCGGGAGCTCTTTCCCTAATTTTGAATTTTTCATTGGATTTGGAAGGCTTGAGATAATAAAAATTGACTAATTATTTGCCTCGTTTGGACTTCATTTGACTTACTTTTGATTTTGGGGTGGTTTCGTAAGTTATTAATTTTTTTGTTAGGCGTTAGAGGAATTATTTATAACTTCTGGGGTCGGTTTATAATTTTTGAAATTTCTGGTCTGAACCAGTGGGTTCACTGGCCTAAACCCTAAACCGGTCTAATAGGATGGTGAACCAACCGGTTCACATGGACTAAAAAAAACCACGACTTTCCGATCTAGCTCCGATAGTCTTTTCCGGCGCCGGTCGCCGGAACTGCCCCTTCTCCTCGCTGTTCTCACAATTTTTTACGTCTGTTTCTCTTAATTTTTATGCCAAATCACTTCTAAAACCTCAACAATTCATTTAAACTAAGGTTTGGCCTGATTTACTATGGTTTTCCAACACCCATAACCGATTTCCGGCGTTGCTCCGGTGACTGAATTTTTGGCCATAAAATGGCCATCTCTTGACCGTTTTTCATGATTCAAGTTGGGTTGGCTTCCTAACAGGCTTAGCTATCCGATTCCAATCTCAAAATAATGGTTAGTTTATTAACTAAAAGTTCACCATAGTTGATCGTTCATGGCAGTTTCAGTTTCGGGTTTTCTTTTCTTGCTTTGGCTTTAATTAATTCTAACATTAACCTCAACAATTTAAAAAACAAATGAATACAACTTGATTGAGATTAGACCTGTTTAAGCCGATTTCTGAACTTCAAATTTCTTAGTATTCCTTCTTCTTCCTCGGTTTTCTCCTACGCGTCTCAATGTTTCTCTCACTCTCCAATTTCTAACTAGCTTTCTGTCTCTCTCTCTCTCTCTCTCTCTCTCTCTCTCTCTCTCTCTCTCTCTCTCTCTCCCTTTTATTTCTCATTAACCAACCTCATGGTCGGTGGCATTTGCCACTTGGTCATGTTGCATGCAACCTACACACGCACACTTACACTTGTTTCTTGCTTGGGTTTTTACATGCCAACACCTACACATGCACACTTACACCTGGTATCCACTTCAATATGCACAGCACTTCATCACAAGTTGCACCTCTGCTTCCTTTCATTTCTTTATTTCTTATATATATATATATATATATATATATATATATATATATATATATATATATAAAACTACACTTGGTCGTATACATATATTTATATATATAAAACTATATACATACATTATAAATATATACTTATATACATTTAATTACGTGCGCATAGTCTTGTAAAAATTAAGCTCCCGGTGCGACAGTACCCGAACACCCGCGACTGCCTGCCTTTCATACCCATGCGTCGTAGTTAAACATAATAGTCCAACGATGTCCAATTTTATTTTTGTCATAGATTGGCTTACAGTTCGGGGTTACATTTCATGACTCGGTCCCACCATGGTCGAGTATTGGCTAGCTCGAGTTAGGGTATTACAGCTATTGTTGGAAGATAAGCAACTGCAGCGTTAGAACAATGGGAAGTGAGACAGCGTAGCGGCAATACAGAGGAAAAGAAAGATTGAAGTAGTTGCCTTCAGGATCCAAAAATGGAGCAAATGACAAGTAAAGGGATTAGGTCTTTAGTATAGCAGGTATGTTGATTTATTGTGTCTAAATGTCATTGGGTTTGCTGGTAGGGTGGCTTATTTGATGAGGATAGAATTAACAGAGATGGCCTTAAAGGAGAATTGGGTTTTTTGTTGAAGGCAGAGGAGACTTCCTGGCGGCAGAAGTCAAAGTTTTGTGGTTGAAGAAGAGGGATATTGTAATATCCCGACCCGGGATACCAGGTCATATGACACGTATTACGAGAATTTACAAAAAAATAATTAATTAATTTAATTATTAATTAATTAAAGTAAAGAAATGTTATATATATTAATTAAATAATATATATATATGTATAAAGTGAAATATATATGTATGTATATGGAAGCATGTATGTATGCAAGTATATATATATATATATATATATATATATATGAAAAGGTGGGAACAGGTGTGAATGGTGTGTGTGTGTCGGCTGGTGTGTGTGTGTGTGTTGTCTTGTATATATGAGTGTATGTATATATATGTATATATTATATGTATAAATATCTTGTGAAATTTAATGCAAAGAAGAAAAGAGAAAAAGCAAAATTGATGAGAAGTGAGGGCTAGTGTAGGGCTACAATCAGAAAGAAGAGAGAGAGAGAACAGTAGAGAGAGAAAATGAGGAGAGAGAGAGAGAGAGAGAGAGGTCGGTTTCTTCCTTTATAAGACAAACCAAAACATGCAAAGCATGTTGTTCTCTCACGAAAGAAACCAAAGGAAGGGAAACTGAGGAGAAGAGAAGAAGAGTTTTAGAGCAAGAAAGAAAGAGAAATTAGTGGTGAAAGGTGAACCCACCAAAACTTTTAAAATTCTCTCTCTAGAATATTTTGCATGTGTTAAGAGATTAGGTTATGATTTGTATATATAATGCTTAAATGTATATCTAGACATGTATTAGGCATGAAAATGGGCCATGAAAACGACTGAAAACATGAAACCCACGAAAAATCTCCATTGAAGACCTTGCCTATGGCAGGTCTGAATCGATTTCTTTTAAGCTTGAATTGGCTTATCAAGACTTAAAGTAGATATTATGAGCATGCTAAAAACCTATGACCGCGACCTAAAAGCTCAAAAAATGACCCTCAAACACCAAGTTGCAGGTTACGTGTTTACACCCCAAACCTTGTAACTCATGTTTTAATCTATTTCTTTGAATGAAAACTGAAACCTCATGGATAGAGGATCATTATGGAACAAACCGTAAGTGATTTGGCTCAGAAATGAGCATGTATGACCGAATTACAGTTCGGGTTATCATGTCAAAAACCGAACACACGAATGAGTTTTGAACTCTAAAATGAATGCCAATTGAATTGGTTATACCTTAGAAATGTTTTGGGACAAAAACAGTGAGGATCCATGGATCCAAACTGCATGAAATAGGAAGAAATGAATTCGGAAACTAGGGTTTTTAGTCGGGTTTCGTGGGGAAGAAGAAGACGGGTCAACTCGGCCTTTAAATGAGACTGAGTCGACTCGGACAGGTGGCAGCCTCTGGGCTTGCCACCGATTAAATGGAACGGCGACGTTTTGAAGGTGGTTTAATTTGAATGAGACCTAGGGCTGACGTCATGATGACGTCAGCCACATGTAAATAAACCGACTGAACCGGTTGGTTTATGACTAGATCGGACCGGTTCACTTCCAATTTAACTGAACCCTTTGGTTTTTCTAAATTAATTAAAATAAAATAAACCAAGACTTTTGGTTATTACGGATTGACCCCTGGGCTTTAGAAAATTATACTGAGGCCCAACTGAGGGAAAATTTATGCATTTAGACCCCTGGAAAAATAATTAAATAATTAAATAATTAATTTAATTATTTAATAAATGAGGTTAAATTACTATTTTGCCCTTGTGGCATAGATAGAGCAAACGAAGTCCAAATTAAACATATGAATAATGTATTTTTACTATTTTGGACATTCTGAGACTAATGGTAAGGTCCGTTTTACGATATGGGGCCCGAAAAAATAAATACACGTAAAGGGGTAAATGACCAAAATACCCCTTGACCAAAAATTAACAAGTTATTAGTATATTCTTACTATCTTGGACCTTCTGAGTCCAATGGTGAGGTCCACAACATGAAATGGAGTCCCGAAAAATAAAGACACGTAAATGAGTAAAAAGACCAAAATACCCCTGGTACCCCTAAAGCCAAAATGAAATCAGAGAAGGTCTAAATTGACTTTCTTTGACATCCCGGACTCAATAATGGAGTCCAAATTATGAAACGAAGTACAGAAAAATGTGACACGTAAAACGGTAAATGACCATTTTGTCCTTTTACATATAACAGTCCGAATTAAATGATTGGAAAGCCTAAACTGACTTTCTTCGACACTCCGGACTCAATGGTAGAGTCTATTCGACCAAAAGAAATGTCTAAAATAAAAAGACATAAAATTTGATGAATAGCATCTGTTAGATGACTATGAACTGAAATAATGCCAAAGTACTAATACTAAGGCAAGTACGAGAAATGAAATACGAAAAGACACGACATGTAAACATATCAAATAAATAACTTTAAATTAAAGTTAATGGAACTCCCAGAAGAGTATGATTGTAGAAATCTGTTTTCTTGACACGTTAAATTGTGTTTTAAACAGAGAATTTAATAGACACAAAAATGAATCAAGAACGAGAAGTTCCCCCGATGATGACAAGGGCACAAATAGCAAATGATCCGAAACAGAAAGTTTTCCAGGAGAAGCTAGAAAAATAACTCTAGATAGTTCAGAAATATATTCAGATTTCCAAAACAAACGAAGTGTGCAGCGTTTGCCCCTTCATTTACAAGACTATAACTAAGGAGCAACTAGCAGCGAAAAAGATTAAGAAACAGGAGGACACCGAAACGCTGCAAGAATGGCTTCACAGGTTGAAGGAAGCCAAGGGAAAGGCGACTAAATAGATCGAAAACCAGAAGTGCGAGGTGAGTAACCCTGTGTTTGAATTGGAGATTTAACTCCATGGATTTGAAAAAGTTTTAAGTTCAAGATGTGAAGTATTTGAAGTTTCAAATTCAGTATTTACATGATGCAGCTTTTAATTGTACTGTTTATAACTCTATATGACATGCTCAGTGATTGGTATTTATCATAGTTTTCTTAAAACATATTTCAGCATGTCTAAAGTTTTAAAATGCCAAATTATGTTAAATATCCTGAATTTGATAGTTACAAGTATTTGAAGTTCTATCGTAGAAATTATACATTTCATGTTTTCAATATTCATGAAAGTATCTATTGAAGAAGTTATGTGATAAATGTTTTACAAGATAAACGGTACTAAATACCACCCCATGTGACGTTGAAATCCTTCGGGATTCAACAGTAAATGCCCGGTAGCAGGATCTAATCCCCCAGGCGAATGAGATCGGCAGTATTGGCAGTAAAATGGGAGTCTGGTTCGAAACAGATTCCACCTAATTAAAGAGAAAAGATGACAAAGTGATTTGGAAATGAAAGCAGGTTTTACCCTCATTTTCAAATACATATTTATGTGATTTAAAGTTTATATACTTTATCTGATGAAGTACGAGTTTTGCTTGGATACCTTAAATGTTTCCAAGTTATTTGAAATGCATATGTTTTGAGTTATATACTTTATTTATCGATGTACGAGTTTAGCTTGAATACTTTAAATGCTTCAAAGCTATCTATTTATGAAATGCATATGTTCGAGTTATATACTCCATTTGACAAGTATAAGTATAGCTTGAATACTTAAAATGTTTCAAAGCTATTTGTTTTAAGAATGCATGTACTCTGTATTCTAAATTGTATAAGCAATTGGCAGTGAATGTTTTACAACTCTTATGTACTAAAAACCATTGCTAATTGAAAACCCCATGACGAATACTGGAATTGCTCACAAGCTTAGATTAGCTTACCCGGACTTTGTTCAGACCCCCCTTTCAGGTGATGCAGCAGACAGGGTCTTAAGGACAACGACGATGAGTCTAGCTGTTTTTGGAAGGATGTGTTTAAGTAGTTTCTTTTGAAGAACTTATGAACATTAGTAGTACATTTTGTATTAATAGACAACGTAAGAATATGTAATAAGCCCCCAGGGCAATCGAATATGTATTGCATTAATGTATGAAGTCTTTAAGTTTTCGTTATACTCTGAATGTGTAACCATGTATGCTATGTATGGAACAGCAGTATCGGACGGATGTGCATAATTTAAAATGAGAAAAGAAAAGAAAAAGTTTTTCACGCTTCCGCAATCATGTGTAGCACATCTATTCGATACCGCTGCAGATGCGAGCCTTGTCTTGGGGCCTTTGGGTCTCAGGGCGGCGGTCGCGATCCGGTAATCCGCAGAGGGTGGGTTTCGGGTCGTGACAGATATCAACACCAAGTTTTTCACAGAATAACCAACCCTCACACTAGAATAACAGTATTAGTTAGATTAACATGAATAGGTGCTAATGGATAGTCAAGATGTGAAGGGGGGGATTTTAGAGTTCTACATGAAGTTGTATAACGAAGAATAGCAATGGATGTAACACCCCGACCTTGATTAAGAAATGATTAGTTACTAATCATTAATTAGAACCAACATAAAGAATAATTAAGGAGTTAATCGAGAACCTCATGATAGACCGATAAAATGCTTAAGCACATTAGAGGTGAGGGCGTTATGCCCGAACCTAATGACCAATTAATTAGGTGAAATGATGTTATTCTAACACTAAGAAAACTCGAGTTAGCGAACTACAAAAATCCCAAGGGGTTAATAATCGACACTAGACCTTGGAGATTGAAGCTAACCTAAATAGGAAATGACTGGAAGAAACCGCGTCGAAAAAGAAGCAACGGAAAAGAAGATATTTAGAAAATAGCCGAAACAGTTAAGTGCGCCAACCAAACAGGGCCTAAGCCCAAAATATGGAAAATTCCCAAAAGTGTGGCCAAGGGGACTTGAACCCTTGACCAAGTGGGCATGATTATTGTTGTCCAAAAAGTTACCAAGTGGGCTGTTAGCATCTTTGTGCCTATATATGCAACCAATTTTTATTTAAACCCAAATTAGCCAAGGCCACCTCCCAAATTGGCCAATGGCCTTACATGCAAATCCCACAGCATTGGCTTACCTCATCTCCTCTCTCTTCAGTCTATCAATCAGCCGAATCTCCACTATTATATGTATACATAGAGATATATATGGGGAGACAACATGATTTCATTACACCCCCATCCACCAACTAGCTTTCATGCAAGCCCCAAACCATGGTTTTAAAGACAACCAGCTTAAGCAAACTGTGTACTACAATACACATATATAAATCAGATTGGTGAACCTTGGGAGAAATTTTAGAGAGAGAGAGATAGTGAAAAACTTGATATTCAAAGAGAAAAGTGTGTATATCTGTGAGTGTGTGCGCTGTGTGTACGTGAAAGAGGCATTGGGCATACCTGAAGCAACTGTGGGAACTCTGAATCGGCTTATAACAGAGAGAGGGTCACTGTTAGGAGGTAAATTTCAAATTTTCTTCATTTTTTTGTTTTTGAATTTTGTGGTTGTTTTGATGGATTGCTGAGGGTATAGACTGCATGCATGCATTATTCTTGACTCTAGGAACTACTTTATGCATACTGTGAGGGTTAGAAGGGTCTGAATGGCCAAAAACCATGAAACCGTACACTCACCCGCCATTGAAGGACCTCGAAGGTGCAGGTCTGTTTTGACTGAAAGGAAACATGGTTCCTTCACTTGGGACCTCAAATAGAGGCCATAAGGGTTCTAAAAAAACCTAGGCCGCGACCTAGAAATGGACCCCCAAAAACTGAGTTGCAGTCACGGTTCAAAAAAGTCGACCCTTAAAAATGGACACCAAAGCTTTCTTTTAAAATGTATATCGAAGCCCCATGATCTAAGGATCAAAATAAGCCAAACATCACTGATTTTGGTTGAAAAATGAGCATTTCCTTGGGAGGTATTCAGAACGGCCATGGGTGTTGAACGAGCTTTCTAGCTCAATCCGAAGCCTAAAACCAATGCTAAAGTGTTTCTAGATCACCTAGTGACCCATACCGTCCATGGACAGAGAGAAAGATGATCTCAAAGTCCACAAAATTAGAAAAAATGAAACCCAAAATTAGGGCTACAGTGAGGGGGAGTCGGGGAAGACGATAAATAGTGTCGGGTCATGGGTCGGGCCTCGGGTCGGGTCCCGACCCGATGTTTTAATAAAGGTTCAGGTCACCCAGAAGCTACGTCATTTTAACTGAGATTATATTTAAATTAACTACTGAGGGCTGACGTCATCATGACATCAGCATTACGTGTCAAACCGGATCAAACCGACTGGGTTAGTTAAAACCGGACCGGTTCAGTTCCAATGCAACCGAACCCACTGGTTCAGTCCGAAAGTTAGGGAAATTGTAATTTGACCCCAAAACTTCTATGAAATTCTACTGTGGCCCAAGCTAAATTAAATTAATATTAATTTAATAATATTTAAATAATAAAAATTATGAAATTGCCCCTAGTCCTCAAACAAGTCAAACGGAGTCCGAATAAAGTAAACAAATAGTGGATTTTGACTATTTTAGACGTTCCGGACTCAATGGTGTGGTCCGTTTTATGAGACGAGACTCTAAAAAATTAGGACACGTTAAAGTACAAATTACCAAATTGCCCCTGACATGTCCAAAGCCCAATTAAAAGCCAAGAAGGTCTAAATTGACTTTCTTCGACGTTCCGGACTCAACGGTGAGGTCCGTATTACGAAATAAAGTACGAAAAAATATGATGCGTCAATAAAATAAGGCTCACGATAAGACGTTAGGACGTAATACGATTTAAGCATAATTAGAAACATCAATAGGAGATATTTGAAGTACATTGAAGTTAATAGATTATTGTGAATTGTTTCTAGGAACTACAAAGGGAAGGGAACAACCAACTAATAGTGCAAACCCAGGAAATCAAGGTGAGTAACCCTGCATTTGAAGTGAAGATTTTAACTCCACGATTTAAATGATGTTTTAAACTTCAAAATATCTGAAGCATTGAATGTTTAAAATCCATATTTCATGATTCCTGTATTGAAATATTCTGCTCTTATAATTCTCTTGCGACATGTTCAGTAAATGATTTTTGTTACAATTTTCCTTGAAAGTATTTAACATGTCATCTGTTCTAAAATGTTATTCCAACTATGTGAAGATTCTATCAAGAACATCATGTTTTAAATGCTCATAAAAACATTTCTTGAAGAAGTCATGTTTAAATGCTTATAAAAAGTATTTCATGAAGAAGCTAACGTTTTGCAAGATAATAATGATGCATAAGCATCACCAGTCAATGAGCACCCTTCGGGTTCTCAATTCAGTAAAATGCCCGGCAGCGGGATCTAATCCCCCAGGCAATGAGATCTCCCAAAAGTAAAACTAGGGTCTGGTTCGAAACGGATCCTCGAGTTAAATAGTGAAAAGATGACAAATGATTTTTGGAAATGGAAGCAGGTTTTACCCTCATTTTCATTGTGCAGGTTTATATATTTTGAAGTAACGTTTTCATTATGCATGTTTACATGCTTTGAAATGCATATACTCTATTTGAAGGAATGTTTATCTAGCTTGAATACTTTAAATGTTTCAAAGCTATCCGTTATGAAAAGTGCATGTACTCTGTGTTTAAAATGTACGAACAATTGGTAGTGTGCATTTTATAAACTCTCATGTGCGAAACCACTGCCAATTGAAAACCCATGACAGATGCAGGAATTACTCATTGGGCTTTTCGAAGCTCACCCCATTCCCTAACATTTTTCAGGTACTAATGATGATGAATGGGAGCCTTGCTCCATTTGGGGATGACGACTAGTGGCTTTAATATGATCAAGGACTTTTTGGAAGTACTAAGGACCCGTAGATGGTCGAATTTTGAAGTGTAATAGATTTTGGAAAGTATGTACTTAAGCCGAGAGGCAACCGGATATGTAATGTAAATAAAACTTTAAATTTTAGTATGCTCTGATTATTATTATTATGTGTACCGCTATGAAAAGCGGCAGTACCGGGCAGATGTGCGACAGATTTTAAAAAGAAAAGAAAAAGTTTCTTTTTCACGCTTCCGCAACCAAAGGTCGCACTGCTGTTCGATACTGTTGCTTATGTGAGCCTTGCCCTAAGGCCCTCGGGCCGAAGGGCGGCGGTCGCGTTTCCCTAAATCCGTAGAGGGTGGGTTTCGGGTCGTGACAATGGAGACTGACGCTGGGAAATTTAGATTTTGGCGAGATTAATGGGGAAAAGGTCAAGGAGCAGGGAAAGCATTTCTTTGAGGAGGAAGTCCTGGAAACTCTTCGGTCTTGTGATGGGGATAAAGCCCCATGTTTGGACGAATTTATCATAGTTTTTATTAAACTTTGTTGGAAAGAGGGCAGTAGCAGCAGGCGGCAGACCTGAGGGAATGGCCAGTTGGTGACCTCAGAGTAAAGATAAGGTCTCATGGTGGATAGGTGTGGTGCAGGTGTGTCTACCATGGCCAGTATCAAACCACTGTCCAATTTTATTGGATTGTGGTGGGGAGTGAAGAGGAGAAGAATGAGTTGCAGCAGTAGTATCGGCTGGATTGGAAGTTTGTGCAGTGGTCCAATTAAGGTTGGGGTTCGGAATGGAGAAACAAGAGGAATCGCTCTGCCAAGTCAGCTAGAAGGTTAAATGATGATTTCAGTGCTGGTGGAATGTTGACTACAGCCAGACAAAGGTTAGACTTAATTATTGTTCAGTTATTTCAAATTAAAATAGAACCTTTGAAATTATAATGGTACCCAGAATTTATGGTTAATTATGAATTGACCCAAAGTAATAAAATAATATTTAATTTAAAGGAAAAATTACCAAAATGCCCCTAAGTCGAAAAGTAGTCAAACGGACTCCGATTAAAGTAAAAGATTAGTGAATTTTTATCATTTAGAGCATTCTAAACTCAACCGTGGAGTCCGATTTTCTAAAAGAGGTCTCAAGAAGTAAGAAATCATAAAAGTACAAAATAACCGTTTTGCCCTTTTTAGTACAAAAGTCTGAATTGAATTCTGCGAAAGCCTAAACCGACTTTGTTGGACGTCCCGAATTCAATAGTAGAATCTATTTAAGTAAAAGAGATACCAATACTAAAGAGACATAAAATTTGATGAATAGCATGAGTTATATAGATATATATAAACTAAGATGAGTTTCCTGAATCATAGGAACACCAAGAGAAAAGGAGAAGGCGGTGTGACCTTCTAGACAGATACAGAAAGGTGTAAGTAATCTCTGATCTCTGCATGTGTTACATTCCAAGCCATGTCAACAGTTTTTCATATATCACTTGTTGTATTCCATACATACTAGAAATGTTAAGCCACATTGATATTGCCCTATCATGTGGGAAGCATTTATTAATTTCTATTTATATCTCGATCATGATTTTGTACACTTGTCCACAGATTCATTGTACACTTGTACCCAGGGCCAAAAGGGGCCAGCCAATTATATTCTTAGCAACCCAGATTACTATAGTCCTAAAGGGGACAATAGTTATATTCTCGCTGCTAAGAACAGTGTTGTTTTAATTTTAAATCAAAACAAATAAAATAAGATGATTATAAATGAAGTGTTTCGTGTGTGCAAATACAGTTCAGAAAATCAGACTTGTGATTGTGATGAGAATACAGGTTTGATCTAGAAAGAGAGATCTAGAGAGAGAAAGTGAGATAGAGAGAGAGAGAGAGGAAGAAAGAGAAGAAGAATGAGGGGAGGAGGATTTATATGCACGACTGTTCTGATTTGAAAGGAACCACTAATCCAAAACCAAAGAAGAAGAAGAGGGGCAATCCACAGTAGGGTAAAAATTTCAACTCACCATCTTTTTCTCTATCTCTAAGATTTTTGCATACATATAAGTTGTTTTGGTCCTTGTTTCATGCATGCATGTGTAGTGTGGTTTCGGGGGAAGACAAAGGAAAATAAACCTTGAAGTTTGAAGCTTGGGACACATCATAACCATTAAACCCAAAAAAAAATTCTCTCTCTAAAACCTTCCACTGTCCAAACTATTTAAGCTTTTTAAATGCATGCATGGCATTAGCACTGGTTATTTTGAACGAGGGGAAGAAATATGAACCCAAGCGACCCAAGAAGTACACAGCCGTACACAGGCCACCATTAAAGGACCTTCAATGGAGCAGACCTGATTCGACCAAAACAAAACTTAGTTTCTTCCCTAGGGGCCCAAAATAGACCCTATTAGGGTTCTAAAAACCCCATGTCGCAACCCAGAAGCCTAGAAAAAGACCTTCAAAACCTGAGTTACAGATTCGAGTCTTGAAGATCAATCTCACAAATGGACACCAAAACTGAAATTTGAGAATGGGGGTTTGAACCTCATGACGAACAGGTCACAACAGAGGAAATCCCAAGAGTTTTGGCCCAAAAATGGGCATGTATGACCAAGTTGCAGGTCTTGACTACCAAACCCTCAAGCGCGATGGTGAGCTCAAATCGAGCTCTCAAATGGATGCCAGGTGTTGCCAGGACACCCAGAAACTCGAATCACCCAAGAACAGAGAGAAAAACGTCCCAAAATTCCACGAAATTGGAAAAAAAAAAAAAACCTGCAACTAGGGCAACGCAGTCGAGGAAGAGAGGAAAAAGGTGACAAGGACAGGTCGGTCTTGGGCCGGATCTGGGTTCGAGTCGGGACCGACCAGTCACACAAATGGTTTAAGTGGGACAACGTCATGTGAGGGTTGTGTTATAATTTTAAAATTGAAGTTGGAGCAATTGGTTACAAGGATAAGAAATAAAAATCAAAACTAAGGTTAAACCAAACCGTGGATAAGACAAGGGGTTGGCTATCTTATTCCGGTTTGCTGAAATAAACTGAACCGGCTGGTTCAGTGAGTATTAAACCAATTTAGGGTTTTAAGCCCAGAACCCACTAGTTCAATTCGAAATTTTGAGAATTTGTAATCTAACCCCAAAAATTTTGAATAATCTTACTAGGGCCCAAACAGTAAATTAATTAAAATATTATTTTAATATTTTAAATAGGAAAAGTTACGAAAATGCCCCTAAGTCAAAAATGAGTCAAACGAAATCCAAATAAAATAAATAAATAGAGTATTTTGACTATTTTGGACGTTCTGGACCCAGTGGATGGGTCTGTTTTATGAGACGAAACTCCAAAAAATTAAGACACGTTAAATTATAAATTACCAAATTTGCCCCTAATGTGCCCAAAGCCAAATAAAAAGTCGAGAGGGTCTAAATTGACTTTCTTCGACGTTTCAGACCCAATGGTGAGGTCCATAATACCAAAATAAGTATGAAAAAATAATTCAAGTGGAAGATAAAATTTATTAATTACCACAATAGACCGATAAGACCAATCCTAAGAGATTAGGATACGTCGGGCCTAAAATTAAATAAAAAAAGCATTAATAGGTAATAATTTAAAGCAAATGTGGAGTTAATGAGTTCTCTATGATTTTCTTAGGAGCTACAAAGGGAAGGGAAAGGCCCACCAGTAGTACAAACCCAGGGGAGCAAGGTGAGTAACCCTATACTTTGAAGTGGAGGTTTCTAATCTCCATGGATTCTGAAAAAATTTGATGTTCAAATATTCTGAAGTGTTTTTATGAAAATATCTGTAATACTTCTAAATTTAAATTCTCGTATTTATATGCTTTATATTTCAAATGTACTGTCGTTTTATTTATAAATCCTAACATGGCATGCAAAATTCACTTCTTGATATTGCTGATAGTTGGTACGTTTATTTTCTGCATGTCCACGTAAATGTCAATTTTATTAAATGCCTTTCAAAATAAATGCTTTGATTCTATCTATGTTTTAATTAATCCCTATACAGCGTGATTTAATTTCCTGAAGCTCATATGTTAAATTATTCAAGTATTGTCCTCCAAGTATTTAAAAACTCAGCCAAATTGTCCATGTTTTAAATACTCATGAAAATTCATTCTTTTTATTTAAGCCATATTTTTATACTCATGAAAAGCATCAATTTGAAAAGTCATGTTTTTAAATGCTCATAAAAAAGCATTTCTTGAAGAACCTATGTTTTTGCAAGATAATGATGCATAAGCATCAAAAACTATTGAGCTCCCGTCGGGTTCTCAATCTCACAGATGTCTGGTAGAAGGTTTATCCCACAGGCATGAGATCTCTTAGAAGTAAAATTAGGGTCTAGTTCGAAACGGATCCTCTAGTTAAAAAGTGAAAAGATGAAAATATGTTCAGAAATGGTAGCAGGTTTTAAACCCCCATTTATCTAAAACGGGTTTTTATATAACCCTTTGAAGTTTTGAAGAAGAAGAAATTGCATCCTCCTATTTTCATGGAAAGGATTTCAAATTATTTCCTTGGTCTTCAAATGGCCACTCTGCATATGTTTATAAAGTCTGTTGCATATTAAATGCTTTATTGAATGCTTTAAAAATGCATCATGCTATGTGATTTGAAGAATTCTTGTATTCCGCGATCACTGAAATACGTGCCTAGCTTGAATGCCTTGTATGCTTCACGCTATCTTTTTGAAGAATTATGTTTTCTATATCTGAAGTATATGTACAATTGGTATTGTATGTTTATATGAACCTTCTCTTATAACTAACCCACTACCAGTTGAAACCCATGACAAAGTACTAGAATTACTCACTAGGCTTTTTAAAGCTCACCCCATTCCCCTAACATTTTTCAGGTGATGATAGATGGGAGCCTTGCCCAATTTGAGGATTGGTGATTGGCAGCTCCATTTTGATTAGGAATTTTGGAAATACTAGGACCCATAGTTGGTCAAATTTTGATGCAGTAAATTTTGGACAAATATGTACTTAAGCCCGAAAGGCAACGGATATGTAATATGTATAACTTTAAATTTTTAGTATGCTCTGAATGTATAATAATTATTTACCACTCCAAAGAAGAAGAAGAAGTGACGGTATCGGGCGGGTGTGCAGATGTAAAAGAAAAATTTTTCACGCTTCCGCAATATGCCAATCTTGGCCGCACCGCACTGTCGTTCGGCGTCGTGGCTTACTTGAACCTCACCTGACGGCCCACGAGCCGAAAGGTGGCGGTCGCGATCCTTAATCCGTAGAGACCGGATTCTGGGTCATGACAGACCCGACCCAAACCCATGGCCCAAACCCGTGGTCATCTCCAACCCGCACACAGCGCTACTTTCGACCGTGCGCCGGCCATCTTCTCTAGCAACGGCAGCCATTTTTTGGCAATTTTTCGATGCCAAATTGATGGGTTCCTCTTCTACTCCTCATGGGCTTTCGATATCTACCCTCAGAATTCAATTTGCATCACCGGAAGGCCTAAAAAAATGGAATTGCAACCAACTCCGGCGAGCTACCCAGATTTTCTAGCGAACTAAATTTTCCTTTTTCATGGCTTTTTAGCCATTGTTTTAAACCCAAATTTTACCTACAAGTTTCTGCACCTATGGGAAATAATTCCCCATTCATAAAACAAGCTAAATTGATCACAAATTCAATGACCCAGAATTTTCCTTCAACCTTTAAATTGGTTTTTCTCACTCATTTCTTAACCAAATAGACTGCGGTTTCTTCCTAAATTTACCATTTTTCATGCTATTTAAAACCATACTATCCAATCTATCATTCATACTTGTTAAAAATTAAAAACAGAACCAAAGTTGCTATCTTATTTTTTTACCTTTTTGCTCACCGTAATCTCCTTTCCTTCTGATTTCCTTCCATTCATAATTTCTTTCTTTCAACTTCTGAATCCCTCTAATCTCACAGCTTCTTTTGTTTTCCTCCTTTTCTCTATTGAAATATCACACATATATATACACCAAATAGCCGCCCCAACTCTTCCCTTTCTATCTCTCGGTTTCTCCTCCCTTCCCGCCCCTTTTGTTAACTATTTTTTCATTTTCTATTTTTGTTTCCTTTACATTTGATTCCATGAGATATTTCATATATATATATATATATATATATATATACTATATAATATATAATACACACACCTTATGTCACATCCCGAACCCCACCCTACGCGGATGTCGAGGACGTGACTGCCAGTTGGTCGCGACGCGACCAACCAAAGGCAAATTCTGAACTTTCCGACAAATTGCACTCCAACTGTAGGGTCAGATGCAGCGGAATTTAAAACTTTTTCTTTGTGTCACGGGAATGCAACTCACTTATCCATCATAAGTATATGTATCACAGAGCAAGACTAAATCCAGTCAGTCAACAATTCTAATCTCAGAGCATAACTAAAATCAAGCATATAACAACAGAGCAGATCTAATATCTCTAGAGTACCATTAGTTCCATGAGCCATGTCTATCCAATATATATCAGTCAAGTCAGTCATAACATACCACTTACCGGAATAACCAGGTTCAATCCACAATAAACCAGTCTCTACAATTCAGTGCCGTCAGATCCTTACTTGCGATGCCACTTAGCCTATTCACGTCATGTCACAATACCCTCTAATCCAATGGAGGTAATTCCTGAAAAATGTCAGAATAATGGGGTGAGCTTAAATAAGCCCAGTGAACACAGATTCCCTATCATGGGTTTCAAAACCAGTTTTGTGCTTCCAAGGCACATGGATAATTTAGTCATTTCAAAATAACTATTTTTATAAATCCATTTCATAAGCAGTCTAGTACAATAAAACAGAATCGAACAGATAATACAAACGGATCGGAACATGACATAACCAATCGGTCAGAACAATAACTATTGCTAATATATCGGTCAAGACACAGACTCTTCATTAACGGAACGAATCATAACGGAACTGGACCTTATATCAATCAAGACAGACAGATCATCAACGGACGGAACATGTCGGAACCGGACGGAACATATCAATCGAGGTAGACATAACATTAACGGACGGAATATAACGGAATCGGACGGTAACAATACATCAGTCAAGCAAAGGCATATCGCGAACGGATAAAATTATAACGGAACTAAACGGAAACAATACACTAATCAGGACACAGGCAAATCATGAACAGGACACATCATAACAGAACTGGGTAGAAACAATATAACAATCAAGTCAGGGACACATCACTGTCGGAACTAATCATAACTGGACTGAACAATATTTCAATCAAGACAGACGTATCATCAACGGACAATACACAACGGAACTGGACCATATATCAATCAAGACAGACAGATCATCAACGGACGGAGTATAACGGAATCGAACGGAAACAATACATCAGTCAAAACAAAGACATATCATCAACGGATAGATCATAACGGAACTGGACCATATTTCAATCAAGACAGACTTAACATCATTACGGACCGAACATGTCAGAACCGGACGGAACACATCAATCGAGGCAGACATATCATTAACGGACAGCACATAACCGAACTGAACGGAATTCCTAATTCGAAGGACACAAGCACATCACGTGGAATGTGGTACAAAGGGCGTACATTAAGTACATACATTTAAACAATATAGCATTCAGACAGTATACTATACAAAGCTGTACGATACAACAAAAATGTTGTTCTTTGCCTATATCACATGGTTTATTTAATCATTTCGGAAATAATGGTTCAATATATCCATTTTATCTCAACAGTTCAAAACGGGCAAAACAGTACGGGATGCTAGCACAGGGATCAGGAATATAGTCAATTATTTAAAAAGACTAAAACCATGTCATAAGTGATATAGTACGGAAAAGCATGCATTTAAATAATTGCACTTAAATAATTACATTCAAAACAGATCAGTAAATCAAGGGACAGTATCAAAACAGTGTCAGAAGTTACTCACAAACTTTACGCTTATTTCCTTGCATAAATAATCCGATAACCTTCAGGTACGTCAGGCATCTCCATGTATATCCTGAATAATAATCATCAATCACAGACAGATCAGAACTCATCCATTCAGGTCTCATTCGTCATCTTAGGTATCTATCGGATTACCTAAGGTAACCTAGTAGCCTATCGCCCTTCCATTGGGTCTCACTCGAGGCTATTTCTTTCTTTAATTAGGCTTAGCAGTTATTAGGATTATATCCTAAGTCATTTAGACTTCAATTGTTATCAGTCAGGCACTCATTCAACCTTAGGGGCAAAATGGTAATTTTACTATTTTTGTCCCGGACCCTGTCGTGGTCTTCGGAATAGTCTTTATATCTTAAGTACAAAGTTCTACGTCCTTTGGACTCCAATCGGTATCAGTTAGGTTCTCATTTTAACCATAGGGGCAAAATGGTAATTTTGCCATTCTTATCCCGGACCCTGTTATGGTCCTCAGAATATCCCATATATCGTATATATGAAGTTTTAAGTCTTTTAGACTTTAATCGGTATCAGTTGGGTACTTATTTAGTCTTAGGGGCAAAATGGTAATTTTGTCATTTTTGCCCCGGACCCTATCATGGTCCTCAGAACGTCCCATATATCTCATGTATAAATTTGTAAGTCCCTTGGACTTCATTTGGTATCTGCTTTAGATCGTCGGGACACATCGGTCATTTCTCGTTTTACGCGTTGACTGTCTCAGAGTCTTATTTAGCCCTTCAGTGTTCATAATTATCCCTATGATAATTTATCAGATCAGTTTGACCTTTATTCGACCTCTACTTTGCACTTACAGTGCTCAGGGTATTTTGGTCATTTTACGTTTTGTGTAATTCTGACCCCGATTCGTCATCTAATCAAGTATACAGTCTCACCAGTGTTCGGGTTTCTATCGGTATCAGTTTCGTCCCAATCGGACTTCATTTGGGCTTCGTACAGTATCAGGGGTAATTTGGTAATTTCACGTGTCATATTTTTCGGCACGTCAGTTCATAAAATGGACCTCGCCATTGGGTCCAGAGCGTCCGACATAATTAAGTTGGACTGTCTGTTATGTTTAATCGGCCCTGAGTATCATTAAGGGCAATTCAGTCATTTACACCTACGTGTCTGTATTTTTCGGGACCTCAGTTCATTAAACGGACCTCACCGTTGAGTCCAGAATGCACGAGATAGTCAAAATAGACTGTCTGATATTTTTATTTGGGTCTGGTGCCATCAGGGGCAGTACAGTAATTTATCACTTACAGGTCTGTATTTTTCGGTACTATATTTCCCAATTTGGACTGTACCATTGAGTCCAGAATATTTGAAATAGTGAAAATACACTATTTATTTACTTAATTTGGACTTCGTTTGACATATTTAATGTCCAGGGGTAAAAGTGTAATTTTACCTATTTAATAAAATAATAAAATAATTATTTTATTATTTAATTAATTTATTCAGGGCTTAAATGTATAAATTTTCAGAAGTCTGGGCCACTGTGTAATTCCCCAAAACTGTTGGGGTCAAAAACGAATTTACAAAAGTTCTGGTTCAGTTTTTTGATTTCAAACAGTGGACCATTGGGTTTTCAATTCAAAACCCTAAACCGGTCCCTTTATCAACTAAATCAGCCGGTTCAGGTCCCCCAGAAAATCGGGATAACATATCCCTCATATCCCCAAATTGGTCCTTATCCGTATACAGGTTTAGCCCCAAATCAATTTTAATTTCTTATCCGAGGGACCAAACAGGCGGAATTTGATTTTAAAACAAATCAGTTGACTAAACGGTGCCGTTCCAATTAAGAGGTGGCACGTTCGTGCCTCGACACGTGTCCGGGTCGACTCGGCCTAACTCGAACGAGTTGGCGAGTCAACTCCATCGTCCCCAACTCTTCTACGCACTGTAGCCCTAATTTTCAGAGAATTTCTCTTTCAATTTCGTGGCAATTTAGACACGATTTCTTGCTGATTTCAATCCCGACGGGTTTCTGCACTTCATATCCATCCTTTAACATCCATTTTGAGCTTCGAATCCACGGATTAAGCTCTATATAGCCGATTATCGCACAGAGTTTCAGTTCGGCCGTATGGCCTTGTTCCTCAACCAAATCGCACGAGGTTAGTCTTGTTGTGACCGTACCTCCATGGGGATCAACATCCCATTTAGAAATTTCAGTTTAAGGGCCTATTTCAGATTTTGGATTCCATGGCCGAGACCTTTAGGTTCGGTTTTGAGGGTCTACCCGTGTGAGTTTCAGTCGCGGATGGTGATCTTTAAACACCTAATGGGGTCTAGTTCAGGTCTGGGTAACTCAAATCAAGTTCGGTGGAGGTTGATCAGACCCTATTCAGTGCAGGTCCATTAATGGCATATTTGTGTTTTTGCTTGAATTCCAAGCAGTCCGATGGTCTTTCTTATGCTTAAACAACCTAGATTTTTAGTCTAGCTAACATGCATGCAATTACAGTCCTTATAGCCTCAGAATTTCCTCAAAACAATTCTAAAAATTCAAACCAATAAATGAAGGAAAAATTTGAATTTTTACCTCCAACAGTGGCAGTCTTTCCTCTGGCTTGGTTCAGGCACGACCTCGGTGGCTGCCTCAGTTCAGTCATGCTTCAGTTCCCCTCCTTCTTGTGCATCTCCAATGGAGACCTCCATCTCACACATGGATGTACACACAAGCCATGGACACACACTTTGCATGCACATGCAAGCTTTCTCTCTCTTGGTTTCTCACCCAAGACTACATGCAGACTCTCTAAGCTTCTAACAGACCTACCCCCTCTATAACAGTTCTGATTTTTTGAAGATCTCAAGGTGAGTCCATGTATATATACTAATATACACATTTATACCTATACATCTCCATATATATAGATATATATATACACATCAGAGAATCAGTAGGATCATGGGGATGATGTGGGCTGATGGAGAGCAATCATGTGGGGTTTGCATGGGTTGCCATTGGTTGATTTGGGTGGCAAGTTGGGGCAAATCAGAGATATATACAATTAAGTTGTATATACAGGCACAAAGGTGCTGGATGGCCACTTGGTTAAGTTTTTGGGTGAGATTCATTCCTTCCATAGGTCAAGGGTTCAATTCCCCTTGACCACCAATTTGGCCATTTTTCACCATTTTGGGCTAAGGCCCTGTTTGGCTGCGCATTAATTCAGTTTCTGATGTTTGCCTCATAACTTTCATTCTGTAACTCCTTTTTCGGTGCGGTTTCTTCCGGTCAGTTTCTATTTCAGTTATCTACAGTGTCAGAGGTTCCGTGTCATTTATTAGTCATTCAGGATTTCCGTGGTTAATTAATTCGAATTCCATCAGTGTTAAATTGACATTATTTCACCTAATTAATTGGTAATTAGGTTCGGGTATTGTACCCTATTCTCGAACATGTTTTGTCATTCTATTGGTCTAGTGTGACCACCGGGAGATTAAGGTTAATTTCCTTAATTATTCCCTAAGCCGGTACTAATTAATAATTAATTATTTAATTATTAATTATACAGAGTCGGGGTGTTACACCTTACACCACTTGCTGCCGACACAACCCACGCCTATCAGCCCATTTTCTTTTCTTTTCTTTTCTTCCTTTATTTTCTTTTGTTTGTGTTGCATTCAGTGCAGCTTTGATATTTTATATATATATATATATATGTATTTTATATACAAACACACACACACACACACTAGTACACACTCAAAACACACACATTCTGCAGACATTCCTTCTCACCAACTTGCATGCTTTTAGTATATATGTATATATATTCATAATACTAGTATATATATATATATATATATATACTTAGACATTACTTTACCTGTATATATATATACATGTATATATATATATACCGTATATCTATATATATATATATATATATTAATATACATATCTCCTACCTCTATATTTATATATACATATATATATATATATGTATTTTCTTATATATATATATGTATATTCTCATTTTTGTGAAAGTATACTATGTATGTATTTCGAGGCACGTACGGGCCTACATGCACGTTTCTCTATAATGTCTGGGTTTCTTATACGGTAGTCCTAGGGTACTCGGGGTTACTTGTAACTACTTCTCGTATATTCAAATATCGTATTTTACCCTATTTGTAAATCTCACTATTTGTCTCAAATTGCATGCTTATTACTATACATAACTTACAATGATAGCTCTGGTCAAATTTAGTATTACATTCCTCAGCTCGGTCTGTTCGTTCTTGGCTTGTCCTAATCTCGTAATTCCTTGAGATCATCACTTCTACTATTTACCTCGGTATTCGTACCCATTTACTGTATACTACGCATCGTGATAGTTCGGTATATTTGGGGTCTACTGTTCTTGATTTGAGTTTGGTCTCGGTTTACTTTTGGTACTATGCTCATGGCCTGGTCAAATCTCAGTATTATTATTTTACTCTTTTAGGATATAAATGAATTTATTCTATTTTATTTAGGTCGGAGTCTTACATCTACTCTGTTAACAATGTCATACTACTACAGTCATGAGCTATCTCAAGTATGAATTGTAAGCACTCATAAGAAAGTTGTAGGGTCTCATGATCATTCATAATAATATAACATGATCAAGCTATGATAATAATAATGAAAGATAGTGATATCAACAAAAATAGATGCACTCGTGGGGCCCAAAAATCCCCCTAAGCTCGTATTCAGTTCCCACAGGATACATGAATAATACTGCTCCATATACGATGTAACTCTACGTCTCATGCCTCATATAGCAACGTATCTGGCGTTCCACTTAGAACCTTGACCCAAGGGTCGTAGATAGCATCAAATCTGACACTAATAAGATATCGGGATCATGCTATCTGCTATGAAGAGTATAGTGGAATCATAACTAATTCTAGGCAATCTGACGTAACGATAGTTTTCGAGGCTATGGTTGTCACGACCCGAAACCCACCCTGTACGGATCTCGCATCGCGACCGCCACCCTCAGGCCCGGAGACCTTAGGGCGAAGGCTCACATAAGCAGCGATATCGAATAGATGTGCGACATGTGATTGCGGAAGCGTGAAAAACTTTTTCTTTTCTTTTCTTATTTTTAATTTACGCACATCCGTCCGATACTGCCACTCTTACATAGCATACATGATTTAACATTCAGAGTATAACTAAAACTTAAAAACTTTATAAACAATACATGTTCAATTGCCCCGTAGGGCTTATACATAATAGGGTACCACTTTACTAACACAAGATTTCATACTTAATGTTCGTAGTGCTAGACAAAAACTACTTAAACATAACTTCCAAAAATGGCAAATTCTTCATCATCGTCTTCTAATCCAAACTGCCCTTAATCACCTGAAAGGGGGATCCGAACAAAGTCCGGGTAAGCTAATCTAAGCTTGTGAGCAATTCCAGTATTCGTCATGGGGTTTCAATTAGCAATGGTTTTTAGTACATAAGAGTTTGTAAAACATTCACTGCCAATTGCTCGTATACTTGAACATAGAACATATGCATTTCTTAAAACAGATAGCTTTGAAACATTTAAAGTATTCAAGCTAAACTCGTACTTCGTCAAATAGAGTATATAACTTGAAACATATGCATTTCATAAAACAGATAGCTTTGAAACATTTAAAGTATTCAAGCTAAACTCGTACTTCGTCAAATAGAGTATATAACTCGAAACATATGCATTTCATAAAACAGATACCTTTGAAACATTTAAAGTATTCAAGCTAAACTCGTACTTCGTCAATAAAGTATATAAACTTTAAAACACATAAATATGTACTGTGAAAATGAGGGTAAAACCTGCTTCCATTTCTAATACATTTTCTTATCACTTTTTATTAATAGAATCCGTTTTGAACCAGATTCTCACTTTACGTTTCGTGAAGATATCTTATGCCTGGGGGATTAGATCCTGCTACCTGTCAGTTGACAGTCAATTGAGTTCCGTACAGCTCAATATCCCATCGAATTTCGGATTAATTTAATTCCGAAGAAACCCATGAAATCTGTGGTGCTTATGCACAGCTTTTCTTACATTCAAATACATTTAATACATGACTTCTTCAAATAGGTGCTTGTCATGAACATTTAAAACATCATGTACGTAATTTCATAATAAATCCTTTAAACACTTGATATAAACAAATTCAGAACACTTTACATAATTTGGCATTTAAAACTTTAGACATGCTGAAATATGTTTTAAGAAAACTGTGACAGAAACCAATCTCTGAGCATGTCATAATAGAGTTTATAAAGATAGAACAATTTAAAACTGAATCATGTAAATACTGAATTTGAAAATTCAAACACTTCATATCTTTGAACTTAAAACCTTTTCAAATCCATGGCGTTAAATCTCCACTTCAAATACAGGGTTACTCACCTTGGTCCTTTAGGGTTAGTGCTAATAATGCACTTTCCCACTTTCCTTGTAGTTCCTAAGAACAATTCATAAATGTCTCATCAACTTCACATTTAATGTAATATCATCTCGATGTTCCTTAACTTATGCTTAAATCGTATTAGATCCTAAAACGATTTCATAAATTTCATATGTACTTAATTCAATTCGTACTCTTAACTTATGACACACTTTGATGTGTTAGGAATTAATTTCATGTTAAACTATACTCTTCTGGTAGCTCCATTAACTTTAAATTAAATTTATTTACTTCACATGTTTACGTGTCATATCTTCTCGTATTTTATTTCCTCGTACTTGCCTCAATTTAGTACTTCGGCAATAATTCAGTTTATAGCTATCTGACAGATGCTATGCATCAAATTTTATTTCTTTTAATTTTAGACATTTCTTTTGGTCGAATAGGCTCTTCCATTGGGTTCAGAGCGTCGAAGAAAGTAAGTTTAGGCTTTCTTCGAATTTAATTCAGACTTTTGTATGAAAAAAGGGCAAAATAGTCATTTTACCTATATACGCATCATAGTTTTTAGTACTTTGTTTCGTAATTTGGACCTCACCATCGGACTCAGAAGGCCCGAGATAGTAAGAACACACTAATAACTTGTTAATTTTGAACAAGGGGTATTTTGGTCATTTTATCCCTTTACGTGTCTTTATTTTTTGGGGCCCCGTCTCGTAAAACGGACCATACCATTGGCTTTAGAATATCCTAAATAGTAAAAATTCACTATTCATATGTCTGATTTGGACTTTATTTGCCCTATTTATGACTCAAGGGTAAAATAGTAACTTTACCTCATTTATTAAAATAATTAAATAATTATTTCATTATTTAAATATTTTTCCAGGGGTGTAATTGCATAAAATTCTTATCAGTTGGGCCACAGTGGAAATTCCTAGAAATTCTAGGGTCAATCCGTGAATAACAAAAGCTTTGGTTTATTTATTTTAAATAAATTAGAAAACCAGAGGGCTCAATTTAATTCTAAGTGAACCGGTCCGGTCCCCTTGTAAACTGTAATATCCCGACCCGAGATACCGGGTCATATGACACGTATTACGAGATTTATAAAAATAATTAATTAATTTAATAATTAATTAATTAAGGTATAAGAAATGTTATATTAATTAAATATTATATGTATGTGTATAAAGTGAAATATGTATGTATGTATATGAAAGCATGTATGTATGCAAGTATGTATATGAATAAAGTAAAAATAAATAAATAAAAATATGTAAAAGTGTGAACAGTGTGTGAATGGTGTGTGTGTGTGTGTCAGCTGGTGTGTGTGTGTGTGTTGTCAAGTATATATGTGTATATATATATATATGTATATATTATATGTATAAATATCACAAAAAATTTAATGTAAAGCAAAACTTGGGAAGAACAAAATTGATGAGAAGTGAGGGCTATGTAGGGCTACGAAATCAGAAAGAAGAGAGAGAGAACAGTAGAGAGAGAGAGAGAGAGACGTCAGTTTCTCTCTTTAAAAGCAAAGCATGCAAAGCATGCTTGCTTCATACGAAAGAAATCAAAAGAGGGAGAAACTGAGAAGCTAAGGAAGGATTCAAAGCAAGAAGAAAGGAAGGAAACCGAAGGAAAAAGGTGAGAAAACACAAAATCTGTATTTTCTCTCTCTAGAATTTAAGCATGAAGATAGGTTGTTTTTAACTTGTTTATGTATATATTATGTTTAGAACACATTCTAAGCATAACAAGCATGAGATTTAAGCTTAAAAACACCTCAAAATACCAAACCCAGAAGCTACGGCCATGGGAGACCATGTTCAAAGCAGGTCTGATCCGATGGAAACCAAACTTTGTTTGGTGTATAGAGACCTCAAGTAGACCCTATAAGCATGTTAAAAACCTACGTGCGCGATCATGAAGCTCGAAAATCGACCCTCAAATGTCAAGTTGCAGGTTACGGGTTTACACCCCAAACCTTTAAACTCATGATTTAATCCATTTCTTTAAATGAAAACTGAAACCTCATGAATAGAGGATCAAAACAAGCTAAATCCCATGAAAAATAATCGAGAAATGAGCATGAACTGTGATTATTACAGATCTGGTTATCGTGACCTAAAACCGAGCCTCTGAGTTAAACTCGAAGCTCAAAATCAATGTAAAAACATTCCTTAAAACTCTAGGGAACGTTTGGAAAAGAAAACAGAGAAAATGAGTCCTTAAAATGTCATGAAATCTGACTGTAAGCAATTAGGGTTTCACATGAACAGTGTCGACCCCGTTGGGGAAGACGACACTGTTCGGGTCGGCTATGAGTCGGTTACGGGTCAGGGTTAAATCCGGATCCAATGGGTTACGGGTAAATTGAACGGCATCGTTTTGGGGTTATGTTTTTAAATTTATAAACCATTAGGGCTGACGCCATCATGACGTCAGCATCCCGTGGCAAACCGGCTAAACCGGTTGGTTTGCAAGTGAACCGGACCGGTTCACTTATATTTGGACCGAACCAATTGGTTTTCTGATTTATTTAAAATTAAATAAACCAAGATTTCCTCTATTTACAGTTTGACCCCAACTGTTTTATGAAATTATACTGTGGCCCAAATTTTGAGAATTTTGTTCAATTACACCCTTGAAAAAATATTTAAATAATTATTTAATTATTTTATAATTAAGGTAAAATTTCTATTTTACCCCTAAATCATAAATGGAGCAAATAAAGTCCAAATTGAACATATGAATAGTGTATCCTTACTATTTTGGATATTCTAAAGCCAATGGTAGGGTCCATTTTACGAGACGGGACCCCAAAAAATAAAGACACATAAAGGGGTAAAATGACCCAAATACCCCTTGTTCAAAATAAACAAATTATTAGTGTATTCTTACTATCCTGGACCTTCTGAGTCCACTAGTGAGGTCCAAATTACAAAACGAAGTACGAAAAAATACGACACGTAAAACGGTAAATGACCATCTTGCCCTTTTACATATGAAAGTCCGAATTAAATTCTTGGAAAGTGTAATACCCCGACCCGAATTAGGGACTGTTAAGCTGTTGTGTTAAAGTTAGAATTCGACGCCTTTAGTAACGAGGTCGGTGTCAACCCCGACGTACGAACTTTTAAGTAAATGTGCTGAAAAGTCAAGACGACTGTACATCACTTTCGTTGCAATCACCGACATGTCGATTTTTATGATAATTATATTTTCACGTCAACTGTCGATTGTTGATACGAGTACGAGAATTGGGCACATATTACGAGGATACGAAGATTAGTACCAAGGTGATACATTTAAGAAAATAATTAATTTTTTTAAGTAATTAATTATTTTAAATATTATTATAACAACTAATATATAATTAAATGCAAAAATATATATATGCTATATAAATAATTATAACCTTAAATACATATATAATTATGCATGAATATATATATATATGTGTGTATGTGTATGCATGCATGTATGCCAAAATATGTATATATGAAATGTATGTATAATAGGGCATGCTATTGTCCAAAGTGTACAAAAGTGAGAGAGGTGTGTGTATTGTCCAAGGTGTATTAGGGTTAAACCATATATACATATATACATATATATATATATAAGTCAAACACCACACACACACACAACCGGCCACTCATGGCCTGCCCAACAGTGGCAATTCAGACCACTCATGAAGAAGCCTGGAATGGGTTAACCCAAAGAGAGGGGCAATCAGATTTGCTATGATTACTCTCCTTATACAAAATGTATGGTACTTGTACACACACACACACACACGGCTATAGAGAAAGAGAGAAAGAGTTCTGGGCATTCAGAAGGATAGAAGGGAGGTCTCGGAGGAAGAAGGAAAGAGAGAGAAAGCCACTGTTAGAGGTAAAACACAAAAAACTATCATTTTCTCTCTCTAGAAAATTTTGCTATGCATGAACTGTTTTAGCTTCTAGATTTGATATATATGATGTTTAAGGTAAATAAACGTGATTAAGCATGAAATCTAGACCTAAAACAACTCAGAAACACAAGCCGTACACCAAACCTCCATTGTTAAGCTTAGAGAAAGCAGGTCTGAATTGATGGAGACTAAACTCCATTTGACCTATAGGGACCTTAACTAGACCCTAAGAGCATCCCAAAAACATATATACGCGATCAAAAATCCCAAAGAAAGACCTCCAAACATGGACTTGCAGGTTACGGGTTTACAACCCAAACCTTTAAACTCGCATGTAAACCAACATACATGAATGGGATTTGAATCCTCATGAAGAGGGGATCAAAATAAGCCCAACCACGCTAAAAATGGTGAAAAAATGAGCATGAAACCGCGGGTTGCAGGTCTGATTATCGCGACTTGGACCGAGCCAATGAACCAGTTTTGGTCCCTCAAACGAATGCCAAACCAATCCTTAACGATTTGGGAAGGGTTTGGATTAAAAACAGAGAGAAATAGTTGAGCCAAAAGGCACGAAATAGAAAAAAATGGAAAACAGGGATTAGGGCAACTCTGGGGAAGAAGTGGGGAAAAAGACGATGAGTTGGCTCGGCCTTTTAAAGGTTCCGTGTCAACTCGGACATGTGGCAGCCTCTAGGCTTGCCACCGAATAAGTATAACGGCGTCGTTCGGGGCATTAGGGTATATATATATATATATATATAAATCGGTTAAAGTTAAAAGAAAAACACGGAGCCGAAGCCCCTGGGGTTTGAACCCCTGACCCCCACGAGCCCACGCACGCCCTTTCCACTCGGCCACGCACTCACGTGTGCCCTATATGCGAACAGAATATATATATTATACATATAAATTAAAACCGAAAATAAAAAGGTGCATTTGCACCTTACAGGACTCGAACTCGGAACGTATGGGGAGGGAGGTGACACGCTGGCCAGCGTGCCACCCTATTCAACCTGTTCCATAATCCCCCTTAAATATATATATATATATATATATATATATATACTATACTTATTAGATTAATTTAATTAAATGAAATTAATTAAATTAAATACTCCAAAATGGCCCGTTGTCCAAAAATTTCAAGTCATATGTGTAACCTTACTATCTCGGACCTACTGAGTCCATTGGTGAGGTCCACGACATGAGATGAGGCCCCAAAAAATTTAAGACCCCTAAAAATGTCAAAATGACCAAATTGCCCTTCCCCCTAAACAAGTCAAACGAAGTCCAAATTAAACAAATAAATAGTGTATCCTTACTATTTTGGATACTCTGAGACTGATGGTAGGGTCCATTTTACGAGACAGGACCCGAAAAAATAAAGACACGTAAAGGGGTAAAATGACCAAATTACTCCTAGTACACCAAAAGTCAAATTAAACCAAGGAAGGTCTAAATTGACTTTCTTTGACATCCCGGACTCAATAATGGAGTCCAAATTACGAAACGAAGTACGAAAAAATATGACACGTAAAACGATAAATGACCATTTTACCCTTTTACATACAAGAGTCCAAATTAAATTCTACGAAAGCCTAAACTGACTTTCTTCGACGCTCCGGACTCAATGGTAGAGTCTATTCGACCAAAAGAAATGTCTAAAATAAAAATACATAAAATTTGATGAATAGCATCTTTCAGAGGATTATAAATTAAAGTGATGCCAAAGTACTAATCTACGGCATATACGAGGACATGACAACACATCAACCTTAGAATAAAAAAATTTCTAACTCATAAATTGATCTTAGGTGAATTATGGAAGAACAACGACCCAAGTACACGATCATGACCAAGGCCCAAAGGGCCAAGGACCCAAAGCAACAGGCCTTCATGCAAGAACTGTTGCGTCGACAGAGAGGGATCGACAGATTTGTCAGGATAGCCAAGGCGACAGAGGTCGTCTCGGTAAGCCCCTTCATGTTCAAATCACCCACCAAGGCCATGGTGGCAGAGGCTAAAAAGAAGAAGGAGGAAAAAAGGAAATTGGAGGAGGAAAGAGGGAACACGGAAACCTTAGCCGAATGGCGTCGCAGGTAATATTATTATCATTAAGAACATAAGTTACTAGATCTGTATTACAGCTATAAGTCAGACAGGTATGAGAATTTAGGCTTCTCACAGTCTACACTTAGTGAGTTATGAAGTTGATTAAGTACATATGAAATTTATGAAATTTTCATAAATTTTGATAGGCTAAGGAAAGAGAAAGTTAAAGGGAAGGCGCCTTAGTAGAGCTAACCCTAAAGGACCGAGGTGAGTAATCTTGCATTTGAAGTGGAGGCTTTAACTCCACGGATTTCAACAGATATTTTTAAGTTCAAATATTTACAGCATTGATATGTCAAATTCAGTATTCATGACTTCTGTTTTCTTAAATATTCTGCCATGACATGCTTCATGATTATTTACATATTATATCCGTAAATTTTTTCCTTTCAAAATAGTTAGCATGTCTGATTTTCCTCAAACATCCTGAATTTGATTATTCCAAGTATTAAAGCATCATTGCAAAAGTTATACGTCACATGCTTTAAATACTCATGAAAGGCTTTTATATAAAAGTCATATGACAAATGTTTTGCAAGATAAATAATAAGCACATAGGTAGTGTGGTGAGTTGTACGGAACTCAATGGGCCTATCATGTGCATCAACACATAGTCAGGATTTTGGGTCATACGTAACTCAATTGACCTGTCATGTGTAATGTCTGGTAGCAGGATCTAATCCCCCAGGCAAATGAGATATCTCCACGTATACGTAAAATGGGAGTCTGGTTCGAAACGGATTCCACCTAATTAGAGAGAAAATATGACAAACGATTTTGGAAATGGAAGCGGGTTTATTCCCTATTTTCACTATACATGTTTACATGGTTTTAAGTTACATGTTCTGAAATACACATACTCTTTTATGGAAATATATGTTCTAGCTTGAATACCTTGAATGTTTCAAAGCTACATATTTTAAGAATGCATGTTCTCTATGTTCAAGTATACGACCAATTGGTAGTTGAGTATTTTATAAACTCTCATGTACGAAACCTCTACCAATTGAAAACCCATGACAGATGTAGGAATTACTCATTGGGCTTTTCGAAGCTCACCCCACTCCCTAACATTTTTCAGGTGATGATCAAGGTTGGACACTTGCTCAATATGGGGAGCAGTGATTGGCAACTCCAATAGGTCCTTGGAGATATTTTGGTAGTAGTAGGACCCATTATCAGTCAAACTTTTGTAATAGAAATTTTGGACAACGATGTACTTAAGCTCGAGGGGCACATGGATGTGTACTATGTAGAACCTTTAGTTAATATTATTATGCTCTGATTATTATCTTATGTGTACCGCTAACAAGAGCGGTAGTACCAGATGGATATGCGGCCGATGTTTTATTTTAAAAGAAAAGAAAAAAAAAAGTTTTTCACGCTTCCGCAACCACAGGTCGCATCGCTGTCTGATATTGTTGCTTATGTATGAGCCTTGTCTCGAGGCCTTCGGGTCTCGGGGCGGCGGTCGCGATCCGGTAATCCGCATAGGGTGGGTTTTGGGTCGTGACAGAAAGCCTAAACCGACTTTCTTCGACGCTCCGGACTCAATGGTAGAGTCTAATTGACTAAAGAAGATGTCTAAAATAAAAAGACATAAAATTTGTTGAATAGCATCTGTCAGATGACTATAAATTAAAGTAATGCCAAGTACTAATCTAGGGCGTATACGACGAAATGAATTACGAAAAGACACGACACGTAAACATATGAAGTAAATAACTTTAATTTAAAGTTAATGGAGCTACCAGAAGAGTATAATTGTAGAAATCTATTTTCCTGACACGTTAAATTGTGTTTAGGCAGAGAATTAAAGAGACACAAAAATGGACCAGAAACGTGAAATCCTTCCAATGATGACGAGGACTCAAATAGCGAATGATCCAAAACAGCAAGTTTTCTGAGAGAAGCTGCAAAGGCAACTCCAGGTAATTTAGAAGCATATTCGAATTGCCGAAACCAATGAAGTGGTCTGTGTCAGCCCCTTTATGTACAAGACCATAACCAAGGAACAGCTGGCAGAGAAGAAAATTAAGAAACAAGAGGATACGGAAACACTAAATGAGTGGCTCCACAGGTTGAGGAAAGCCAAGGGAAAGGCACCTATTTAGAGCTACACCAGGAGTACAAGGTGAGTAACCCTGTGTTTGAATTGGAGATTTAACTCCATGGATTTGAAAATGTTTTAAGTTCAAAGATATGAAGTATTTGAAGTTTCAAATTCAGTATTTACATGATTCAGTTTTAAATTGTTTTATCTTTATAAACCCTATTATGACATGCTCAGTGATTGGTATCTATCATAGTTTTCTTAAAACATATTTCAGCATGTCTAAAGTTTTAAATGCCAAATTATGTTAAGTATTCTGAATTTGATTGTTACACGAAATTGACATTCTATTGTAAAAGTTATACATTTCATGTTTTAAATACTCATGAAAGTATTTATTGAAGAAGTTATGTGATAAATGTTTTACAAGATAAACGGTACTAAGTACCACCCCCTATGATGGTTGAAATCCTTCAGGATTCAACTGTTAAATGCCCGGTAGCAGGATCTAATCCCCCAGGCAAATGAGATCGGCAGTATTGGCAGTAAAATGGGAGTCTGGTTCGAAACAGATTCCACCTAATTAAAGAGAAAAGATGACAAAGTGATTTTGGAAATGAAAGCAGGTTTTACCCTCATTTTCAAATACATATTTATGTGATTTAAAGTTTATATACTTTATCTGATGAAGTACGAGTTTAGCTTGAATACTTAAAATGTTTCAAAGCTATTTGTTTTATGAATTGCATATGTCCTGAGTTTTATATACTCTAGTCAAGAAGTACATGCTACGTTATATGTTTTGAAGTTCATAAGTATAAACATAGCTTGAATACTTTAAATGTTTCAAAGCTATCAGTTTTAAGAATGCATATACTTTGTATTCTAAAATGTACGAGCAATTGGCAGTGAATGTTTTACAAACTCTTATATACTAAAAATCACTGCTAATTGAAAACCCCAGGACAAATACTGGAATTGCTCACAAGCTTAGATTAGCTTACCCGGACTTTGTTCGGATCCCCCTTTCAGGTGATTCACAACAGACAGGGTCTTGAGGACGATGGTGATGAGTCTAGCTGTTTTTGAGAAGATATGTTAAGTAGTTTCTTTTGAGAAACCTTGAACTCTAGTAGTACATTTTGTATTAGTAGACAATGTAAGAATATGTATTAAGCCCTCAGGGCAACTAAACATGTATTGTATTAATGTTATAAGTCCTTAAGTTTTAGTTATACTCTGAATGTGTAACCATGTATGCTATGTAAAGAGTGGCAGTACCGGACGGATGTGCGTAATTTAAAAATAAGAAAAGAAAAGAAGAAAAAAATTTCACGCTTTCGCAAACACGTGTCGCACATCTATTCGATACCGCTGCTTATGCGAGCCTTCGCCCAAGGGTCCTCGGGCCTGAGGGTGGCGGTCGCGATGCGAGATCCACATAGGGTGGGTTTCGGGTCGTGACATAAACCAACCGGTTTAGTCGGTTTGCCACGCAATGCTAACGTCATGATGACATCAGCCCTAACATTTTAAAAATTAAAAACAAAACGTTGCCGTTTAAATAAACCCGTAACCCGTTGGATCCGGATTTAACCCAGACCCGTAACTGACCCATAGCCCGACCCGAACAGTGTGATCTTCCCCACGAGATCGATACTGTTCCTCTCGAAACCCAAATTTTTACAGTTTGATTTCGTGGCATTTTGAGAACCTATTTTCTCTATTTTCTTTTCCAAACATCTCCTAGGAACTTAAGGCACGTTCTTACATTAATTTAGAGCTTCGAATCTAGCTCAGGTGCTCGGTTCTAGTCATGCTAACCAGACCTGCACATCGTTTGTAAATGCTCATTTCTGAGCCAAATTCAATGGAACTTGTTTTGTTGTGATCCCCTCTTCATGAGGTTTCATATTTCATTCGTAAAAGAGGGCTTAATGGTAAGGGTGTGAGGTTGGGTTTTGAAACCCGTACCTGCAACTTATATTTTCAAGGGCTTTTCTTGAGCTTTTTGATCGCGGTCCTATGTTTTTAGCATGCTTGTAGGGTCTACTTGAAGTCTCTATACACCAAACATAGTTTGGTGATGATGAAATCAGACCTGCTGTAAGCAAGGTCTTCAATGGTAGTTTTCATGAGTTTGCACTTTTTCAGTGTTTTTTAAGCTCTAATTTCATGTTTGGATGAGTCTAAACATGTTCTAAATGTCACATATATAAAATCAAAGCTTAAATTAGTTTATACATAGGGAAATTCTAGAGAAAGAAATTAAAATGTTTTCATGGGTTTACCTTTTTAAGTTGGTTTTCCCCTTTCTTCTACCTCTGTATCCCTTCCTTAGCTCCTTAGTTTCTTCTCCCTTTCTGAATTTCCTTTCGTACGAAGCAAGCATGCATTGCATGTCTTGCTTTAAAGAGAAATCCACCGACCTCTCTCTCTCTCTCCCCTTTCTCTCTCTTCCCTCATGACCTCATAGCCACTTTCTTTCACTTCTCAATTAATCCCCTGCCAATCTCATAAATGTTTGCTTTTTCTCTTTTCAATTTGCATTGAATTTGCTTGGCTTTGGTTTGATATTTTACCTTGTATAATATATATATATATATATATATATATATATATTACACACACTAATACACATGGAGACACACACACTCTCACTGCCGACACACACACATACACTACCCCACTACTGTTCACTATTTGGATATTTTGGGTTTCCTTTGTATTATATATATATATATATATATATACACATCTAGATATACAATCATACTTGTACACATACATGTAGGTGTATATGTATATACACACACACTTGGTCATATTTACACACAATGTATTTTCATCATGTGTATTTCATGTGTTTAAAGATATGTGTCATAATATTAAATTATAATTTATACAAAAGTTTCTTATATTAAATTAATTAATTATTTTCTTAACTTCGTAATACGTGCCATATGACCCGGTATTTTGGGTCAGGGTATTACAATGGTTACTAGACTGTTTCGAATATAACTATTTGGCCCTCACAGCCCTAGGTACAAGTGTACAAAAAGAACTCTATGCACAAGTGTACAATCATGATCGAGATATATATATAGAAATCAATAAATGCTTCCCACATGATAGGGCAATATCAGTGTGGCTTAATAAACACTGGTTTGTATAGAATACAATAGGCAATATACAAAAGAACTATTGACATGGCTTGTCACACCCCGAATTCCAGCGAACCCGAGGCCCGAGTAACGAGACAAAAGAAAATAAAATAATAAAAAAATAAAAGATAATTAAGGACGATCACATACATTCTACATACGGTTCTGATACATACATAAGGTCTGGTCCATTTATTTGCAACATACAAAATAAAATACAGTCTCGGGCTTATGCCCTTACACAATATCAAAAGCGCCCATTGGGCCTAACATAGTCCCTAATCAGATCATCTCCACGTCTCGTACAGCTGGGACATCATCTGAAATGTTTGCCCCATTAAAGGGGTCAGCTCAACATGATGGTACAATATAATGCTAATGCAAGAAACAAAACTAAGGTCGTGGCATGTGCAAGTGTACAGTTATTTCTATATGGCATTCGATATCATAATGGCAGTATATGAACATTATGCAATATATGAACAGGATGCGTGACACACCCATGCAACTCTATGCCCACCCATGTCTCATGATACGGTCATTCTCCGCTGGCATGAGTACCGCCACGTATGTCTCGCTTCACGGTCCGGAATCCATCAGGCTCGCAAGTACCTAATGGCCGATTTTGGGTTTTTCACCACAGGATCTGCACCCTCATAATGCAAAGTACCAAGTGCTTAACTCACGCCATGTCCAAGGAATCACACTATGCCAATATGCTCTGATTTCATCATATCATGATATAATCTCAATGATGCATCTCATTCATACATAGAGCATGCTTTTAATCACGTATTTCATAATGTCAACAGTTCTCAAAACATATAATTCTCGCACTACGCTAACACATGCAATAGACATGTAATCATTATCCAAGTTTAGCAAGACAGCAGGAAGCACATAAGCAGGTGAACACTCAAGTAAAGATGTGAACAATCAAAGTAGCAGAACAAGTATTCCTAATCTTAGTTCTATTTCTTACTTAGCACAATATATCGTACCTGATAATCGACCTCAAACAGGGAGAGTGTACTCGTAGTATAGTGGAATCACTGTAAGAACACCGAAAGTCAGATCACCTTCTCTTTGCCTTTTCGTGTCCCTATAATCATAACATGAGACTCAATTTAATTGTCACTTGAATTATGCTATTCATCAAATTTTATGTCTTTATCTTATAAGTTTCTATTTTGCTAAATTAGACTCTACTACTGAGTCCGGGACGTCGAAGAAAATAAGTTTAGGTTTTCGTAGAACTGAATTCGGGCATCTGGGTTCAAAAGGGCAAAACGATCATTTTGTACTTTTTACGGTTCCTTACACTTCGAGACTTCTTCTCACAAATCGGACTCCACGGTTGAGTCCGGAATGCTCGAAATGATAAAGTTTCACTATTTGTTTACTAAATTTGGAGTTCGTTTGACTGTGTTTCAATTCAGGGGCATTTTGGTAATTTTAAAAGTCACTACGGGTCTTTTATTTTTTGGGACCCCATCTCGTAAAACGGACCTCATCATTGGTCTCAAAATGGTCAAGATAGTCAAAATACACTAATGACTTGTCCCATTTGGACTCCGGATCATTTTAGAATATTTAATTAATTAAATTAATTTATTAATTAATTAATTAATTAATTTAATTAATATTTTATTAATTTTTAAATCTGGTGGGGTCAAATTATAATAAGTAATAGTTGGGGGGGTCAGTTTGTAAATTCTGAAAGTTCTGGGTCAAAGTTTAATTTCCAAAAGTCCAAGGGCAATTCCGTAATTTTGAAAAGCCTTATCCCATATCCGGATAACCAAACAGGGATCAGACCAGAATAGGGATAGGATATCCCTGTTCCTGTTTCAGTTTTAATTTTTCAATTTCTTAACCTTGTAACCAAACGGCCCCATTTGGTTTTTAATTTAAAACCTTAGACCGACAAGTGGCAGGGGCGGTTCAGCCCCGCCCGAACCGAACCCGACCCGGACCCGAAACCCGACCCGAGTGGCCTCCCTTCTTCCCCGACTTTCCGGCGATGAACCAGTAGGGTTCCGGCGCCTTCTCCAGCGCTGGCGACCGGTCTCCGGCGAGTTTTCCAGGTCTTTAAAATGCAGTTCCCTCCCATTTTTCATGTAGATCTCATATTTAAAGTTGGTTTTTGGTTTGGCCCCTTGGATTTTCACGAAATAGCCCCAAACCGTAGCTCCGGCCAACCATGTTTTCATGATTTCGAGCTTGGTCTCTAACTGTTTCGGCCCCTATTCATCTCTAATGAGTTTCTGCACCTAATAGGGTTATTTTCCCATCATCCAAGCATGGTTTTATACATAAAATGTTAACCCAATCCCCCCACGACCGTGACCTGTAAATCCCTATTTCTCCCTCATCTTTTAATCATTTTCCTTCATTCTTTTTGCAAAATAATGCTTATAACATGCTCTCTAAGATCCAAAAATCAAATCAATCAAACAACTCAAAAACTTAAAAACAGAAACTAAACCCATTTACCTTGAAATCTTGATTTTCCCACGGTGGGTTGTTTCCTCCCCCCTTCTGTTCCTTTTGATCCACTTCTGCTTCTTCCCACTTCAATCCTCTCCTTCTACTTTCCTCTTTAACTCACGGATGCACACACATATACAGAGAACACCTACCACCGACTCTTTCTCTCTCTTCTCTTTCTCTCTCTATTCCCCTCCACTTGCAGCCTTCCTTGACTTCTCTCCCTTCTACTCAGCCTCTTGCTTCTCCCCAAATGCAGCTTTGCATTTAATGCAAAGCTGCTTATACACCTATATATATATATCAATCATCATACCCTAAACACACACACAAAACACACACACACCTAGCTGCCACCTCACACACATTCAGTTGGTCACAAATACACACACACACTGCTATATAACACATACATACACATATCTATATTTACATGCACATACATTACACTACACATATATACATACATACTATACATACACCATGCATATATATAATCCATGCCTCAAAAGAAAAAAAAAAAAAACTTAACAATAATAATGATAATAATAAAAAAAAAATATTTAATAACCAAAGGAAATTTTATAAAAAAAAAGTTTTTTTCCGGGTTATTACATGGCTTGGAAAGTTACACATGCAAAGATCGAATATCACTTACCTCTTATTGTCTCTAACTAGAAGGTCTAGACTACCTTCTCCTTTCCTTTCGGTGTTCCTAAGATTCATAAAATACATCTCAGTCCATAGTTACATGAACTATGCTATTCATCAAATTTTATGTCTCTATGCTATAAGTTTTTCTTTTACTAAAATAGACTCTACTATTGAATCCAGAACGTCGAAAGAAAGTTGGTTTAGGCTTTCGCGGAACTCAATTCGGACATCTGTACTAAAAAAGGCAAAACGGTCATTTTATACTTTTACGTGTCTTTATTTTTTGGGATCCCATCTCATAAAACGGACCCTTCCATTGGCTTTAAAATGTCCGAGACATAAAGAAAAAACTATACGTTTGCAATTTTTGGACTATGTCGTAATTTTCTTTAATTTCCCTAATTAAATTAATTTATTTAATAATTTAAATAAATTAACTAATTATAAAATAAATATATATTCCAGTTGTATGTGGTCACATGGGCCTCAGTGGCTCAGCAACCCATTTGCCCTTGTTTAGAACTCTCCCTTTTCTCTCGGTCTCATGTTCGAACCGTGGGGGCAACAGCCCCCACGTATTTTCTTTCTTAATTTCTTGGAGCCAAACAACGACTAACATATAGAACTGGAATAGGATATCCCCATCCCCAAATTAATTTCAATTTCAATTTCTTACCCTTAGAACTAAACAGTCCCAATTTAATTTTAAATTTAAAACAGTTCTAACTAAAACGACGCAGCTTCATTCCTAAATAACACCGAACGGTGCCGTCTTGGGGAACATTGTTCATTGTCTCCCCCGCTTATCCGGTAGGGTTTCGGTGGGTCTCCGGCGCCAGTGACCCTTTTTCGATCACTTTTTAACCCTTTTTAAATGTGGTTCTCTTCAGTTTTTCATAAGCTTTCCATTCCCACTCTTAGTTTTTAAATTGGTTCATCAAATCCTCACGAAATAAGGAAAAACAGTGGCTCCGACCAATTGTATTTTTGCTATTTTGTGCCCATTCTTTTACTATTTTCATTCATTCCTTTTTCTAATCTTTTTTAGCACCATTGAGGACCAGTTCCTCATAGTTTAAATGAAGTTTAACACATGAAATATTAAAAACCCGAATTATCTTTATGACCTGTAACTAGCTATATCTTCCTCAGTTCTTGACCATTTTTATTGATTTTTCTTGCAATTTAACCCTCATTTCATGCTTAATATGGTCCTATACTTCAAACTATTTATCACGCTTCCTAAAAATTAAAACAGAAACCAAGTTGTACATACCTTTTTCTGATTTTCCTGTTGCAGTATCTCTTATCCTTTCAATCCCCTTCCTTGGTCTCAGCTTCTGAACCACTCCAAACCTTCACAGCTTCTCCAAATTTGCTCCTCTCTTTTTTGTTTTCTTTCTAAACGCGCACACATATATATAGGCTCTCATAACCGCCTTAGCTCTCCTCTCTCCTTCCAGCCCCTTTTCTTGACTTCCTTTCTTGATCTTTTCTTTTCTTTCTTTTATTGCATCAGGATATTTGTGTATATATGTATATTATACTATATCTCTCGCACACATTACACACACTCACAACACACACCTGTCGACACCGTCTCACACACACACACACACACTTGCATGGAATGCATGCTGCACACATGCAGCTCCTTTTCCTTTTTCTTTTCATATATATACAATTTACTATATATATATATATATGTATTTCTATTATGTAACCTTATATATATACGTGTATAAATACATCATTTATACATATCTTATACATATATATATTTATATATACACATATATACTAGATTTTAAGTACATTTACATACTCTTATATTTTGTGGCCTTTGCTTATATGTGTACGTACACATGCATGCATCTGCGTACATATACGTAGTACGATGCTTGGTTCTGGGTTGCTCGAGCATCGCCCGGCACTGATTGTAAAATTGAGACCGTTCCATTCTAAAATTGTTTAGTCCATATAATATCATGATATAGAACTTTAACAGCTCGGGTTACAACTAGGCATTACACAACTCGACCCGGCCTACCTCGTTTTACGTGCTATCCCCGGTCAGGGTATTACATCAAATATATTTAATTTGTGCATAATGTTTAACATGTAAAACATATGCATGAAGTGAAATTGTTAGATTCATGCATATTCAAACAAATGTGCAAACTAGTTCTAAGTCATGACATTCATAGGCTTTAATTAGTGGAAAAATGAGCAACTAAGATAAGGTCATGATATTTAGGATGAATCCTTATAATAACAATATAAAATTCATATGTATGCATATTTTAGGAAATCTTTCATGAATAAACAAATGTAACGAACATAAGATTCATGAATGACTTTATGCTTGAATATTAACCTATAATTGGTCCCTTGAATTGAGATTTATAACATGTACTTAAATGTGATCTAACCATGCAACCTAGAAGTATTTATTTAATCTCGAAACATGTTGCAAATCAAGTGGACAATATAACGGATGAAGCAACACTGCAAATTGGTCAACTAGATCAAGATAGAGATGACCAATACTTGAAAGGTTCAAGCAAATGAAGAAGTTCACTTCAAAGATCAAGCATCAAGTCAAACTCAAGCAAGTAGATGCACTCAAGCCCAATAAATCAAATAAAGTCAAGTGAAGACTTTCATCTTTACTATTTTGGGTTCTTGAGTGATTTAGGATTGATTGATCAAAACATAATTCTCTAAGTTTTTTAAGTGATCAACTAAAATCAATCAACAAAATGAATTTTCAAAAGGAAGTAATGATTTACCTTAAGATTTGAAAAATCCAGTTAAGTCAAAATTGAAAACTTTGAAAGGATTGATTGAACATGAACTTAATGAATTTCTATTTAAATGATCAATTAAAATCAATCACAAAATAATTTTACTAAGGATTTCATTGATGTACCTTAAGCTTTGAAAAATCAAGTTAAATCAAAGTTGAAAACTTTGAAAGGATTAATGGATCATGAACTTAATGCACTTTTATTTAAGTGATCAATTAAAATCAATTGAAAAATAATTCTTCAAATCATTTCATTAATGTACTTTAAGCATTAAAAAATCAAGTTATTTGAAAATCAGAGTTTTGGTCAAGATAGGCAAAATGCCTAATATGCCAAAATCAGTCGACCTATTAGTTTTACTAACTCTCAAATTAGTCGACTAGTTCTCTAAATCAGTCAACTAATTATTTTTACAAAGAATGAACCTCTAAGCCTCTATAAAAATCAATTGCCCTTTCAGTCGACTAGATTATGATCCAGTCGACTGATTGTCTAAACTAGTAGTCAATTTTGTCGATCTGGCAATCGCAAATTCAAATTTTGAAGATCTAAAAAGGGTTACGACTAGTTTTTGAAACCCAACGCCTATATATTTCAAATTCCTATAAATAAAGATTTTATATAGCATTCATTGCTAACAACTCTTGCACATAAACTTCCAATCTTTATTATTGAATTTAGATCTAACAACTTCCAAATCTAGATCTAAAAGTTCTACTCATCTTTAAATACTTAGAGCTTATCATTGATCAATCTGTAGAACGAGAGCTTTCATTTTACCAAATCCACTCTTCAAAAGAGTACTATTGGTATTATTTCTTCTTACATCTCATTATGGTGAGATTTGCAGATAAGTGTTATCTGTGTGTGAGGAAAATAGGATTTGCTGGGATAAGAGGACCGAGGTCTTCATTTTGGAATAAGAGGGTTGCGGTCTTCGCTTTAAAAAGGTTTGGTCTCCACCTGGAAGAAGGTTGCTATAGTGGAAAAACTTAAGTGGGGATGCTTGAGTCGAGGACATAGGAAGTTTTTCAAACCTCGTAAAAATCTTGTGTTTGCATTTCTTCTCCCTACTTTCTAAAACTTTCTTGCACTTTAATTATTTTATATTTTTAAGATTATAAAAGTTACCAATATTTTCAAATTACCCTATGCACCCCACCTTTAGGGTAAATATCTAGGCAATAACCAAAATATCTGTAATTACTAAATCTGATTTTGAGTGCCATTTACATGACTTACTTGATACTATATCAAAAACACTCACCTGACAAGCCTTTGTAAGACAAAAGCTTTAAGTTCCAAGTGCCCTTTATAGTATATTTGTCTATTCTATATGATGTGGTTGGTTATCATGATGGCATGAATTATCATTAATTATCATAAACTATCATTTTACATGATACTACTTTTCTGATCTGTTCTATTTTGATTTGTCTGTTTGCTCTATTTCGAATTTGTCCCTTTTGCTTTGTTTTAAATCTGTCTATCTATTTTGTTTTAATATATACTGCTTTGATTTTGAATTATTCTTTTTTGAATCCAATTTGCTTTGATTTACAAAACTATCCAGCGTGTATTTCTTAAAAAATACTCCTATTTTCAATACTATAACAAGTATGATCTAAATGTCAGCTTCTTAATTAAATATTTTTAAGTTCTATCTATGGAAACAATGTTTTGGGTTTCCTAAGACCCATGACAGGATGCCGGTGTTACTCATAAGTTTTTCATGAAGATCAGAGGATTTTTATCCCAAAGTTTTAGGTATTCCAGAGAAAAGGAAAGTTGGTAAGTTATGAAAGGAAAGTCTCTAAGCTTAGAGGAAACCTGCTAGAAGTGAAACAAATAGACTCATGTTTGTTGAGGACGACACCACCAAGGGTAGGTGATAGCATAAAGGAAATCTGAAGTAAACAAGATTAGCAGATCATAGTTTGTTCGTTAGACTTAAATTTATATGTGATAGGCCCACGCGAATGTAAACTCTAATTAGTTATGTACAATGTATAGATCTGATTTAGTTTTTCTTTTCCAGGTGTATTTTCATTTCAAAAAAAAACAAAACTATGAAATTCCGCTACAAACTAAAGGTTAAAGGATTGCATTTAACTTGGGACTAAATCGAGAGCCTTATGGTTGGTCACATTTCGCGATCCGCACGAGGTGGGTTTCGTGATGTGACAGGAGCATTATTTTTTAGAATTAATTAGTGGAAGATCCCTCAAAATAATTGTTTAGAGGTTAAGGTCCAAGGAAAAATACTTTAACCCCAAAAGTCCTTGAGTTTTTAAATTATGTGGTCTCAAGTCCAATAGTGATAAGGTGGCACCATTATTTTATTCTTAATAAAAAAAATACCCACTTTCCCATTTACAAAAATATGGAGCTTCTTTCTAATCCACGCTTCTTTCCATCAAACCTACGCCCAACATGCCATGTCATTACTTTTTGTTTTCGAAACTTCAAAATTAAATAACTTACAATATATAAGTCCATTTTTTATAAAAATTATATATTTGGACTCTAAAAATCAAGATCTACCAAATAAGATCCATATTGCATAAGAAATTTTGTAAAAACAAATCATATTTTTTTAAGGCGTTGCCAAGGAATTGTTAAAGGGTTGGTGGGTCTAAAAAACCATAGCCTAGATCATGCAAAAAAAATTTGAAAAATGCTTTAGGTGTAGTGCTTTCTTCCATTTAAAACTCTATGTTGGCATAGCAATACACATTCTGTAATGTAACACCAGTTTATTGTGAAAAAATGATAAAGAGAACGATGCAATCATTGTAGCAAACTTTAATTCCAAGTATAATGCATGAAATTTCATATGAGATTTACATAAAGGGAAAACAATTAAGAAGAGCTATGTTCCAATGAATGCAACACACTGTTGAATCCATTTAGTTTCTCTCTCCAACAATATTTTCTTATGTAAGTGAAATTATTCTTAGCACATTTGTTTATTGATTATGTTGTGATCAACGCATTCCATATTTCTTCCCTAATTACTACAACAAAACACATTCAACATTTCTTCTCTGATTACAATAAATAAAAACAAAAAGGATTAAGGATAAATGAATATACAAGCAATGGTATGATATGATAGTTGGACTAAATAATGACGCATTTGAAAATGAATTTAATATTACATTATTTTAGTTTGTTTGTTTGTTTTTGAAAAGATAATTGGCAGGAACTTCCATAATATTAACCAATGGTTGAATTCTAACAATTGAAGTGATATACCATAAACAGACACACCAATCAGTTTGAGACAAGTGTGCCCATCAGATTAACAAATCTCGATCCTACAGAGCTCATATATTTCGGTCATACAGAACAGCTACAAGCCTTCGGGGTATTCTCATATATGTCTGTCATACAGAACAGCCATAAGCCTTCGGGGCATTCTTATTTATATATCATTCAGAACCGATGAACTCGGTCATACAGTGCAGATGAAGCATTCAGGATATTCTCATGTACATCTTCCAGACCTCCTGTTCTGGACAATATTTATTCGACACTGCATATATGGTTTCCTTAACAGCCGATAAGCGGGGAATAAGGAAACAGCCTTTAACACGGAAACTACTATCCATGATTATCTCCATCTACGATTCAATGCTCCACAAGGTAACTGCAAATCTCCGATGATCAAATCCCGATATTCGTGGCGGCAAAACCTAATCAAAATTAGGAGAACCACGGCTTATATATTAAACCCTAGAGGTACGCTTTAGATTCTTATGCTCATTCTTTGACTTTCAATACAGTCTTTCAATTCCCTTACTTACTTAAGCATCAGAGCGGCTACCGCCGGAGCCAATCCGGTGGTCCTCTGATCATCTTTCTGAGTGTTCTACAGGTCACGAAGCCCTCACGTGTTGCGAGTCAAAAAGTGCAGCATCATAAAGCATTAGCAGTTGCCTCTTCCTTGAGTTCATACTCAGTTGTGGATTTTGTAATTCCTTTAGTTTATTGTTTTCTTTATCTATTTTTTTTATTTTATCAATGTTAGAGTATTACCACTTTTCTAAGGAACAAAAGTTGTTTGATGCATTGTTAAAAACACATGTAATACTTTTTTTATTTAAGGAATTTCTTAAATTTCTCTGTTCAGGGACAGAGACATTTCTTTATTATGGGACAAAGAATATTCTCTGTCTCAGTTCTGTGGACAGAGAATTTTTGACAAAAATTCTCTATCGAAAAAAATATGAATTTTTTTGACAGAATTTCCTATACAATATGAATCTTGTTTGATAGATCTCGATTTTTAAAGTCCAAATATATAATTTTTATGAAAAATGGACTTATATATTGCAAGCTATCTAATTTTGAAATTTATAAAAAAAATTAGGTGATGAGGTGGCAGGGGAGCATGTCGGGCTTTGGTTGATGTTCTATGTTTTTTAAATTTTTACACTAAAGGGGTATTGTTGTTAACAAAAAATTTAGGGACTTCTTGGGTTAACACTTTTGAGGTTGGATCTTGTACAAATTAAGCATTTTATGAGGGACTTGTAACACAATCCCCTTATTTTTTTATCTTCATATTTGTTATAAAATATGAATGATTAGCAATCATATACATAACAATTACACAAAACACTTTGTGATTTGGTCTTATATATGTTTATGTTCAAATATAAAAATGAAAGAAAAAATCTATTAAAGCGGGGAAGAAAGTACAAAAAGATGAACGTAATTCTCATCTCTTCCCAAAATCTTAAACTATCCCAAGTTACATAGAATTTAAACTAAAAAAGCTACTAGTTAAAAAAATTGAAAATATCAAAATAGGAGACTAAAAAAATTTCAGTCCAAAACTTTGCTTTATGAATTAAGGCTTACAAAAGAAATGTCTATTAAAACCATATGAATTAAGGCTAGGTTGGATTACTACTTTAAATCTTAAGGCAAGAACAGAATAAAGCTATCAACCAAATTTAAAAAAGTAAAGCAATAAAGGAAGTGAAGACTTAGTAGTTGAGGCATGCAGAAACACTGCCCTTAAGAGTTATTTCACCCCTCAGAGATTGAACCTCGGTGTAGCATGTTAGCGACGCTTCACCCTCTAGGATACAACAGCCGGTCTTAGCAAGTGTACACTCGCAAGTGCTTTGGACCAAACGAACACTCTTTCACAATTCTCTAGTTGTTGATGGATTGAAAAGAAAGCAGTAGTGGAACAAAACAGTTGAAGCAGTGGCAGAACTTCAAATGGAGCAGTAATGAAGACGAATAGAAATAGTTCACTAAAGGAACCAAAGTAAACAGTGCACAAGCACTTTGAGAGAGGAACAAAATAATTAAAGAAAAGAACTATGCTCTAGAAGCTCGAATAATTTTTGTGTGTAAAACAATGAATACATGTCTCTTATTTATACTGGTTGTGAGGGAGAATTTCAAATGAAGGCGTATATTTGCTGCCCAAACTACGGTAAAAGCTAATTGACAACATTTCAAATTGATTATGTCGATTGATAAAAGAGTTTACTGATATAATATGGAAGCAAATCAATATTGTGTAGGAAGGTTTGACAATCAAATTTGGAATCAATATTGGAAAGTTTGACAATAAAAAATTGGTAATAAAATAAAGTTACAAAACCTTGGCCAATCATGTAATACCCTGACCCAATTAGGCAAGTAATTTACATTAATGCCATTTTTATGGAAATAATTATATGTTTATTAATTAGATATGTTAAATTAAAATTAGTAGGCCGTAAATCATGAAATTAGTACACGAAGTGAAATTGGGTGAAATAGCACAAATCGCGAATAAACAAATTTAATCAAAAAAAATTTGACAAAAATAATATATTTTGGTACGAAAAAAACCCGATATAATGGGTCAAAAATCAAATTTATGACATAAAAAGGAATCACACGAAAAATTAAAAATGAGACGAGAATGCCAAGAGGTTTTGAAGTAATTGAAACACAAGCTTCAAAATTTGACAAACAACACCCAAAATGCCAAACAAGGCATAAAAAGAAAAAAAAAATGGGAGAAAATATAGAGATTTGGAAAAAAATAAAATAAAATAGTTAAACCGGTTTACCGAGTGCAAGGATAAATCCATGGGATTGATACGAAGTATAAATTATAAGAATATAATATGGGACCCGAACGAGAACCAACAGTGGTAAATAAATAATTAAAGTAAGTCCCGGCTTTATGGCAGTTTTTATCGGCATCAGTTAATTTAATATTTGTGAAATAAAAATCTTAAAAAGATATATACATATATATATATATATAAATGTCCGTGAAATTTCTAAAGGAAATTATTGAAACCAAAAAAATAAAAGAAAATAAAATAAATAAAGAAATAAATATAATATGTATGTTATCTAATGGGTAGAAAACTGGGAAGAGATAAGAATTGGGAGGAGATAAGGATTGAGGAAACCAAGAGATAGAGATGGGGAAACAAAAGGGCAGTGCAGGTCTCGTGAAAACAGGGGAAGAAAAGAAAGTGAGAGAAAAAGAAAAGGGGGAAAAGAGAGAAAGAGAAAAAGAGAGAGAGGGAGAGGGAAGGGAAGAAGGAGACGTGGCGATGGTTGCGAAGGGGAAAGAGAAACGGACAAGGCGACGGAGTGGCGATGGGTTTTGGCTTTCCTGAGGTGATTGGGGCTGTGATGTTGCGGTTTTGTCAGTGGCTACTATGGACGACGGACAGTATCGTGGGAACTAGAGAAATCGGCCAAGAAGGCAAGAGTTCGGATCGAGATTAGAGGAGTTTTGCGATGGTCGGTGAGATGAGAAATTGATGACGATGATGGTGGAGGAGATCGATGCACATATATATATATATATGGCAGTTCGGGAAAAAGAAGGAGGAGTAACGACAGTATGGTTGGACTTCGAAGCTGGGATCTCTGCGGTCGAATGGGTTCGTTGAAGTGCCATTGAGCAGGTCAGTGTATGTATTTATTTGTGTGTGTAGTTGGTGAACGGTGGTTGTAGTGGTTCAAAATTTTGTATGTCTAGTGTTGTAGGGGGGCTTTGCAGAGTTATACATATATATATATACACATCTGATTGTGTTGGTTTAGCGGTGCGGTAGGGGAGGATTCTGCCGTGAGGACTAGTTTAAACAGCATGTTGGTGTTGGGTTGAATTGTTGGAAATGGAGGATCCCTAGCATTAGAAGTAGGTATGGACGCTGCAGAACTTGGTTAATTTAGAAAATATTCAGAATTGAGGAGATAAGTGATTGGGTTTGGGAGTGAGATGGTAGTAGCGGCGCAGCAGTGTAGCGGTGCAATTTGTTGGGGTTCTTAATGGACTATACATGTTTGAAGTTTTGGGTCAGAACCATGATTTTTCGATGTGTGGATCATTGGCCGTGCGCTACTGGTTTCCAAAGGGGACAAATTCCTTCTCCACAGTCCATACTACAGAATAGGCACAAGCTACAAAGAAATATGAAGATGGTCAAGTGTTTGGACTGTTCAAGGTGATTGTTTTGAATAATTAGTGGAGGATTCTATTTTTAGCTTCTTGCAATTGGGAGCAGCAGGATAAAGATTGAAGGAGAAGCAGACCGAGGTTCAAAATGTGTCAAGAATTGGGATTTGTTGATCAGGTTTTTACGGCTGTTTGGGTTTGACACAGAGCAGGAGAGTGAGCAGGTTGGATTTGTGATCCGGCCGTGCTTGAAGGTGATCGTTGGACCTTATGTGGTGCGGTGGAGGTTTCGGGTTTGGGCAACAATCGTTTGGGCAGCGGTCAGATGTCTCTTTCTTGTTGTTTTTGTTGAAATTTCCTGTAGTTGTACGGTCTGATTTGTTGAGGTTCAAATTGAAGGAAAATCACAGTGAGAGAAATTTCTGCTAAATTCTCGGGTTTGGCCATTGTTCCTCCGTTTGGAATTTGTTTCAGGGACATGTATATCTTTATATTGTATATTGTGAGGGGTGTTGGTAGAGGACCTGAAATGGGATCCGGTGAGGGATAGAAGCAGTAGCGGTGAGATACCTGCAGCTGTGTGGCTGTTAAGGTCTTGTGGTTTGGACAATGTGTGGGTGTTACGGTTTTGGGTGATAGTTCAGGTGTAGATCAGGACATTGCGATTCAAGTTGGGGATATGTTAGACTTGTGGCTTGAATTGAGGAACTTGATGAAATTGGAGCAGGCTAATAGAAGCAGCAGAGCTACTGTCCAGCGATGGAGGTTGGGAACCTGTGACTGTCGGATGTTGTGATTTCTATGATGAATTGGAGGAAGGGAAAGTTCTCCAATGTCTGATGGATGGGATGATAAAGGGACAGAATCTATTAAGATCATCATCTGCTTGAGGAAAAAGGCTAAAGAAGGAACCGTGGAGTAAAGATTAACCTGGTTGATTAGACTACGAAGTGGACACGACTTCTGAGGGTTGAGATAACCCGATCAGGTATGGTACTTTACTAAGTAAGGAATAGAATTAAATTAGGATTGATGTGCATATTGATTGAACGATTCTTGTGCTTATCTGCTGATAGAAGATCACATAGGAATTATTGCTTCTTTGAGTTGATTGTTATGTGCTTATGTGTTCTTTAAGCTTATTTGGGAGTTTTGATTTACTTCTTGAGTTGTCATCATATGTGATTTATGTTTTAGAAGGATTGTTGATATTGTGACATGTGGATTGCATAAGTATTGAGATTGATTGTGCATGATGCATATATTTGTGAATGAAGTCTTATGATTCAGATGCTATTATTATTTTTAAGAGGACGATATTGTTTAAAAAGCATGCTTTATGCATTGGTGAAATGTTTTATTGAGATTGCAATATTGCATGATGAAATCATGGCATATTGGCATAGTGTGATTCCTTGAAATCATAGTGTGGGTCAGCACGAGGTGCTGTGCATTATGAGGGTGCAGATCCTGTGGTGAAAAACCCAAAATTGGCCATTAGGTACTCGCAGGCCTACGGGGTTCGGACCGTAAAGCGAGGCATATATTGGTACTTGCATGCCAACGGGGAAGAACCGTGAAGCGAGACATGGGTGTGACATTGAGATGCATGGGTGTGTCACGCATATTGCCTGTGCATTGTGTTGATGAATTTGTGAACGTGATATAGGATTTTCTTCAGATGTAGTTGTACATTGCCATTATACTATATGCATGATTAGGGAGGCATGTAGATATACATGTACATTTGCACATGTCACGTCTTAATTTTGTTCCTTGCATTAGTATTGTACCATACCAGCATGTTGGCGCTGACCCATTCGTGGGCACAAGTTTCAGATAAAGCTCCTGGTACGCGGGACTTGATGAAGTCTTGGAGAAAGGAGAGAAAATAAATTTGGAAAAATATTTGGGCCCTTGGGGCGTATTTTGACATTATAAAAGATTGGTGTGTTTCTGAAAAGAATGGAAATGGCATTGTGTATTGTAATAAATATGGAAATTGTGATCTTTTAGTTTAAGTGTAGGAGTAGACGTGATGGATTGTATAATTAGGCGATGTATGTTTAACTTTGATAAGATTGTGGCCATCGAGTGAGGATGGATTGTGATGTGTTTGTATATATATTATGTATTGTGATTATCAGGGGGAAAAAGGCTCGAAAAACAAAGGAGGTTCTGCCGAAATTTTTTTAAAACAGGAATGTATGTGTAGTGATGGATGTATAGTTATGTTAATGGAATAGGCTTGTATCTAAATTAGTTAACTTGTTATTTATTTATTTATTCGTTCATTTTATTTCCTTTCTTTTGTTTCGCTTCAGTCGCGTCCCCGGGTTCGGTCGAGAATTCGGGGCGTGACAGAAAATAAGGCCAAATTGTTGGCCAAAGGGTTTGATCCCTAGACCAAAAAGGGAGAAAGACTTAAAGCCCAAAAAATTACCAGTTGGGCTACAAGCACTTTTGTGCTATATATCCCACCATATATATATATATATACATACCTTAATCAGTTCCAAATTAGCATACTCAAAATTGAGGTGCCAGCACCCATTGGGCCATACCCTCACCCACTTGTAATACATACAACACATCAGTATATATATATATATATATATACATATTATATATGAGACAATGTATATATATGTGTCTATTGTGTGTGTGTGTGTGTTGTGTATATTATACGTGCAAGACCAAAACCAGAGGTGTGTGTATACTTGTGCATTGTGTGCGTGTCAAGAGAGAGAGAGAGAGTGAGAAAGTGAAGAAGGAAGAAGAAGAAGAAGAAGAATAAGAATAAGAAGAGGAAGATGATGATGATGATGATGATGATGAAGAAAAAGAAGGAGAAGAGGGAGAGAGGAATGCTGAGCATACAACCCTAAGCTAACATAGAAGCTCAAATAAACCTAAGTAAACAATGAAGGGTTGTTGTTTAAAGGTAAAAGAAAACTCTTAATGCTGATTTTTCTCTCTTAGGAAAACATGGCAGATATAGCACTTCTTTTATCATTGATGACTCAAAATGTGCATGCATGTACTTGTGTGTATCACAAGAGAATAAGAGAGTTGACACAGTCTAAGATAGAAAATTTGAAGACCACCATTGATGGACCTTTAAAAGGTTCTGTAGAGACCTGAAAATTGAGGATAATTTTTTTGTTTTTGCCGGTAAGACAGTATTCATACACCATTTGCCGGTAGGGCACTATACATGCACATTTAGACAAAAGTCATATTTAGAAGCATATTTTGAGTATTCCATAGAATATAAATATTCTTAGAATATTAAAATAACCTCCTGTAAAAATGTGAGCCTATTCAGAGACAGTTTCAAAAACTGGACCATAAAGGGCATCTGGGTGGCCTGGGTGGATCCGGCCAAACCCGGCCACAGGAGGAAGTAAAATTTTTTGAAAATTTTCATTTAAAATAATTTTAAGAACTTTGGCTAAAACAAAATATGGAATTGAGGCATTTCGGGACGGGTTGTAGTGTAACGAGGGCCCGAACTCATTAAGGGCAAAAAGGTCTTTTTACCCCTTGACCCCTTTACTTGAAATAGGACCCCTTAGTGATATAATTTCATTCTTTGGTCTGAGAATACATCCTTTGCATGTTCATGGAGAAAAGGGAGAAAGAAACCTAGGGTTTTTCAACTTTCAAGCCTTCAAAACATATCTTTAGGCTTGGATTTTCACAGAACTTCCTTCTAGGAAGTTGTTCCCCACATCAAGGGCTACATTCTCACCTATTGGTTTGGCTGCACAGCGAACACAACTCCCTAGGGTTGAGAAAAACCCATCTAGGTATGATTTTTTTCTAAGGAATAGGGTTAAGTTTAGGAGTGTTTTATAAGTTGATTGAATGATTTATATGTTTATCTGCTGTTAGAAAATCACTTAGGATATAGTTGCTTTAAACACTTAGAGTTGGTTGTTTATGTACTTGTGTGTTCTTTGTATTCTTTGAGAATTTGGTAAAGTGATAAACATGAACCATGACTATATGTATAATCCATTGTATTGTTGCTTATGTTCATGTAGACAAAATCTTGTAGTTGGAAAGCTATGATTTATTTAAGGTGTTGGTGCTTTATGTATTTTGTAATCTTAGAGAATTTGTCAAAGTGATGAACATATAACTTGTTTATATGTTTGATTCATTGCATTCTAGCTTATGTTCATGTAAAGAAACTCTTGTGGTTTGAGAGTTATGATTTATTCCATGTGTTGGTACTTTATGTATTTTATGATCTTTGAGAAATTGTTAAGGTTGTGATTGTGTAATGTGTTTATGTGTGAAATTGATTGAATTACATGTTAGGTTCATGTAGACAAAGTTTTGTGATATAAAAGTTAAAGCTGCTTTAAGTACATTGCATTATTTAAGGCATATACCGTGTGATTGATGAAATACTTCATTGGAATTGCATAGAAAAATCAAGGCATATTGGCATATGGTGATTCTTTGAAAACATAGTGTGGGTTGAGCACTTGGTGCTATGCATTATGAGGGTGTAGATCCTGTGGTGAAAAATCTAAAATTAGCCATTGCATTGGTGCTTGCTTATCCAACGGGAGCGATCCGTGAACACAAGGCTTTGGTACTCGCTGACCAACGGGAGTGATCCGTGAAACAAGACATGGGTGTGGCATAGAGTTTGCATGGGTGTGTCACGCATATTACTAATGCATTGTATTGATGAATTGGCAGGCATGTAGATTATAAATGTACACTTGCACATGCCATGCCTTAACTTTGTTCATTGCATTAGCACTATGTCATACCAGCAATTGAGCTGACCCCTCATGGGATATCATATTATAGATAAGGCTCCCGGTACTTGAGACTTGATGAAGTCTTGAAGGAAGGAGGGGAAAAGAACTTGGAAGGATATTTGGCCCTTGGGCATATTTTGTATGTATGGGCATAAGCCCAAAAGACTTGTGTTTTAATTTGGAAGAATGGTGAACCATAGGCCTTGGGTCAATTTGTAATGTAAGGGTTTAAACCCAAATGACATATAGGATACATTTGTTTAATGTGCGAAATATGTATATGTTAAAAGAAATGAATGTATCTTTACTTTCCATGAATTGTAACCATTGAGTGAGGATGGATTGTGATGTGTTTATATATATGAACGGTTGTTAAATATTAGGTGGAAAATTGCTTAAAAAACAAATGAGGTTATGTCAAAAACTTTTGTGAGATTAAAAGGGGAATTAAGTGTGTAAAACAATATTTAAATGGCTGAGAAAAGTACCCAATAGAGGAGGTTAAAAACTTTGAAGAAGTGGGCTAAAAAGGAGGAAAAATGGCCTTCAAAACTTGGAAAAAATTAGGAAATAGAGAAAATCAGCTGCAGTTGCTACAGTGTTTCTGCAAAAAAATGAAAAAATCAACCTCAGTTGCTATAGTAAAAATGCAGAGAAACAGAGCAGCCCACTGCCCCGTGCACCCCCGTGCAGCTGCCTGCTAGCCCACGCCGCGCCCTGCTGCCTTGCCATGGCCTGCCCCATGCGCGACAGCCTGCTGCACCCCCTGACATCTGCCCCTTTTGGCCACCTTTTTTAGCCACGTTTAGGTACCTTTTTGGACCATGTTTGGGCACCATATTGGGCCATGTTTGGCCTACCTTTGGCCATGTTTGGCCATCCTCTTGGGCTATATTTGGTCACCCTTTTGGGCCATGTTTGGCCACCCTTTTGGGGCCATGTTTGGCCACTTCCTTAGACCAATTTTGATGGACCTTTTGACCTATTCTTGGGCCATACCTTAGGGTATTTGGGACCCATTTGGGCCATTATTCCAAGGCATACTTAGTGACATTTTGGGGCTATTTCCGAGACCATTTCCAAACATGACTTAGACCTATTTTGAATAGTGATTTGGGGAGATATTTAATTGGCATTAGAAGACCATTTTGGTTAAGCCAAATAACAAGTTTTCATTTCAAATTTTGGGGAAACATGGGGGAATGAATGCATAATCAATTGAATCCATTAAATTGTCTTTTATTTCCTTTTCTTAATTCATTTCACTCACTCCTCAAGTTTGTGAAAATTCGAGGCGTGACAAGTTCAAACCTGAATCAACTAAAACTAAGTTGAGTTTGGCTTGTTAAAACCTAAACCGGGTCTTGTGAGGGTCATGAAAATGGTGGTCCGCGACCATGAAGCTCAAAGATGAGTTTAGAACCTCAAGTTGCAGGTCGCGGCCAACAAACCCAACCTCACAATTTGAACACCAAACTTACATTTTGGAACGTGGATTTGAAGCCTCTACAATAAGGATCACCATAAGCTCAAAATCATGGATTTTCATGGAATATAGAGCATAAATGAAGCCATTATTGCAAAGAACACCGAAGCTCCAATGGAGCCATTTGGCTTGATTCGAAACTCCAAACTAACATGAAAACTTTCCTAAGAGTCCCAAAAGGTCATTAAAAAAGAAAGTAGAGGAAATGGACTCTTGATGTCATGACCTGAGACCCACCCTATGCGGATCTCGAACTACGACCCCGATCCGACCCTTTTGTCGAACCGGATCTTATCTGAGACTTGTTACACAATCAGTACTACTAATATGCAATAATTATCATAGTATAACCTTGTAACATAAACATACATTGCGGAAGACTTAAATATAAAAGTTGCATATGATATATATTTGGTTCTCAAAATACAGACTGTAAGTTTCTTAACTACCGTACATCCCCAAAATGTGGATGACATGGGAGAACTATAAGACTGTACTACATATTACACTTACAACTTCAAAAATAAATGTCCATCTCTATCTAGCAGTGTCTATCACCTGCTCTCAATATTTGTGCCTGAAAAATGTAAGTAGTATTTGTATGAGCTATGAAAACTCAGTAAGTGGTTATCCTTTGCTCTGCCATGTGTGCAAGTGTATATAGAATGGCATAATCCAAGAAAAATGAGGATAAATGCAACATGATAGCCGGTCAAGGAATATAGAACTCATAAATGTATATCAAATGGTAGAAGCACAAATGATAAACAACAATGGAAATCTGATCTGGTAACAAATATCATACTGCTACAGTCATGAGCTGTCTCAAGCATAATTGTAAGCACTCAATATAAAGCTGTGAAATCTCATGATCATTCATAAGGATATAATATGATCAAGCTATGAAGTACAATAATTGACAGTGATAACAACAAAAGTGGATGCACTGTAATTCGAGGCACGGCTGCCCCTCTAAAGTACTCATTCAGGCGATTTCCCTAACCAGGGCCCCTGAATAGCACTCAGAGCTCTGTGGTAACTCTACATCCCATGCCTCGCATAGCAATGTAGCTGGTGTTCCCCTTTTGGAACCTGGCCCGTAGGTCGTAGTAAGCATCAGATGGAGTTTGTGACTGAGCACAAATCTGGCTATAATAATATATCAAGATCATGCTATCTCCACAAAGAATATAATGCGGAACATAACTATTCTCAGTAGTGAGAATATAACTGGTTGGCCTCTTTTGGCCCTAAGTACAAATGTACAATGAATATGTGCACAAGTGTATAAAATCATGATTGAGATATATGGTAGTCACATAAAATCTTTCCACATGATAGAACAATATCGAATGTGGACTCGATAACTTTCTAGCATGTATAGAATACAATAGATAGTATATAAAAAACTGTTGACATGGATGGAAGTATCACATGCAAAGATCGGATATTTACTTACCTCTTACTTTATCTCTATAAAAAGGTCAAACCTCCTTCTCCTTGCCTTTCGATGTTCCTAAGATTCAAAAAAGGCATCTCAGTCTATAGTTACATGAACTATGCTATTCATCAAATTTTATGTCTCTTTACTATTGGTATCTCTTTTACTTAATTAGACTCTACTATTGAATCTAGAATGTCGAAGAAAGTCAGTTTAGGCTTTCGCGGATTTCGATTTGGACATTTGTACTAAAAGGTCAAAACGATCGTTTTGCACTTTTACGGGTTCTTACTTCTTGAGACCTCTTTTCATAAATTGAACTCCACCGTTGAGTCTGGAATGCTCGAAATAATAAAATTCCACTATTCTTTTACTTTAATCAGAGTTTGTTTAACTACTTTTCGACTTAGGGGCATTTTTATAATTTCTTTTTATTTTTATTTAATAAATTAATTAATTTAATATTTAATTAATATTTTATTCTGAGGGTCATTTCACAATTATTATAAGTCTAGGGTTACTTTTACAATTTCTCTATTTCGTGGGCCAAATCTGAATTTTTGATTTTTGCTATCCTAAATTAGGTTATCCAAACAGTGGTCAGTCTATAGAATAGGGATAGGATATCCCAATTCCAATTTCAGTTCCAATCCGATTTCCTATCCTTATCACCAAACATTTCAATTTCTGATTTAATTTAAAAAACCCCTCACACTCGAAACGACGCAGTATCATCACACCCTTACCCAACACGGTACCATTTTGGAAGGCACTATTCATCATCTCCCTCGATTATCCAGTGAGGTTCCAGTAGGGTTCCGTTGTCTTCTCCGGCGATGGCAACCTTGTTTTGATCAGTTTTTAACCCTAAATCAATGTAGTTTCCTTCACAATTTCATGGAGGTCATGAATCTATCATTGGTTTTCCATTTGGATCACCAAATCTCCACGAATAGGCAAGATATAGTAGCTTCGGTGGAATTTGCGATTTTTCAGTGAGCTCCAATTCTTAGTGATTTCATCACTATTTTTCCCATTTTTTCTTGCTAATCTTTTTTTGCACCTTCTAGGATTAATTATACACCCTTTATACTAAGCTTAATGCATAAAATCACAAAAACCCGAATTATCCTCAAGACCTGCAACTAGGGTTTTCTCCTTCATCTTTAAACCATTTTACTTGATTCAACTTGCAATTTGAACTATTTTTCATGCTTGTTAAGGTCCTATACTCAGAAATAAACGAATATGCTTGAATCATAAAAACAGAAAGAAATTTCTCACTCACCTGTGTGAGCTTTTAGCTCGCAATTTCCCTCTCCTTTCTTCTGGTTTTTCTTCTTCTCCTTCACTTCTGAATCTCAGAATTGCTCTCTACTTCTTGGTTTACTCTGATTGTTTCTAAATTTCCCTAGGTGAGCAACCATATATATAGTCAATTTTCCACCCACTTGCCCCACTTGCAGCCACTATTTTTCTCTCTCTTCCTCCCATTTCTGCTGCAATATAGGATTGCTTTTTGCTCAATTTTCCCTAGCTTGACACCTATTTTTTTCTAATTTTCTTTATTTCAAGATATTTACATGTATATTATATTATATACAAAATACACACACTCACACATTCTCTCTCACACACACAGTGTCGGCTATGTGAATGAGGGGCTGCCACCTTACATGTAATTGTTTGTGTATATATGTATGTATATATGTATATATATTTTATACACTTATACTATATACATAATTTGTATATATACATATTTTATACACATATATATATATATATATATTATTACACATGTATATTTATATATATATATATATATACTACCATATATATATATATAAATATATACTTAGACTCATGTACGTACAAAGATGTATTGTACACGTATTTTGAGACACATCCTAATACATGAGCACAATTCTCCGTACTACCGGGTCCCTCGTACAGGTGATCCCGAGGTACTTAGATGTGATTGTAATTTTACTCGTGTGTTTGAAAATCATTGAACGTTACCAAACTATACCTCATTCATTAGAACTCATGTTTGGTTACAAATCGGTGTAACACTACTCGACCCAATCTACCTCGGTTTACATGCCATATCCCAAGTCAAGGTATTACACTTGAAACTCCACGAAATAGAACTTAAAAATTACAGAAATTACGGCAACAATCGCGTGGGGAAGAGGAAAGAAAATAAATAGTTTATAGGTCAGGTTTTTGGGTCGATTCGGGTTCGGGTGAGGACCCGCCTAATCGCAAATATGGTTAAGTAGGACGGCATCACTTAGGGTTATTAAGTTTTAATTTTAAAACAGAATTGATATGTTTGGTTACACAGATAGGGGGCTTGATTTAATGACCTGAAGCGGAATAGGGATAACCTATCCTTGTATTCTACCCTTGTCCGTTGTTTGGCTTATCAAAAATTAGAAACAATAAAGGGGAGCCGCAGCTCCCCAGACTCGAACCTGGGACCATCCGCTCATGTGGGTCTTAAACCCCAAGTGTGAACCACTGTGCCACTGAGGCACTTGATTAAATAATACCCGAATAAAAATCTAATATAAAATAATTTAATTAATTTAATTTAATTTAGTGAATTATTCCCAATGTCCAAATAAAATAAAAAGACAGTGACCTAATATTTTTGGGTATTTCGGACTCAATGTTGGAGTCCAAATTACAGAATTAAATCTCAAAAAATGTGAACAGACAAACTCGGTTAATCTCAAAAATGTCCTAAAGGCCAAATGAAGTTACCAAACGACCTCCAAAAATTATGAGAATACCTACTCTAAGGTTTTTCAACATTCCGGACTCAATGGAGGAGTTTGTTTTGCCAAATAAATTACCTAAAATACTAATATATGAAATTAACTATTTTTAGGACACCGTAAAGGTACAACGATGAGACCAAGAGGGGAGTAAATGAGTCCATAGACTTAAAATATGACACAAGAGACTAAAAGACTATAGATTCATTGATGAATCAAATTAAGTCTATGAATGATATCGAACTAAAAAATATTTCCTAGTTTATAGGGACATTAAAAGGGAAAGAAAAAGAAGTCTGATTTCCTCTTGGAGGGAGGAGGGACTATTTTGAGGTAAGTAAAACCCGAACTCTAACATGTGGTATTCTAGCCATGTCACAATTTTATTTTCTCAATGCTGCCAATTTGTATTTTATACATACCTGACATTATTCATTTCTACAATTTGATGACTGCTTTATCTTGTGGACATGATAAAAATTTGATTGCCAATATCCTAATGTGATTTGTTATTCATTTCTATACCTTGCTTGGATATTGGAAAATTGTTATATTTCTTACTACTAAGAATTTGTTATTCCACACATATGTACATCTTTTGTGGAATTCTATTGATCATGATATTATTATGAGTGTCGGGAGTTGTGTTCTGTCGCAAAGTCCATCTGATTCTATAGATGCTTTTGGACCTATGGATTAATGATTGGGAATGATGACCAACACTTAATCCATGAAAGACAAGATATATGTAAAGAACTCTAGTGCTATTTAGGAACCCGATAAAATGGTGAACCTGGACGAGTGATTTTGAGGGTAGCTGGGCTCTTCTAATTGATAGCAACTATTCTATTAGTATCTCATGTCGTTTATTGAACATATTTTGATAATACACTCTTTGGTTATTGATACGCCTCGCAAGCTTAGCTTTAGATTATCTAATGATGCACTCTTTAATCGTTGATATGCTTTACATGCCTATCTTTGGACTCGAAATGCTATCTTGTGATTGTGGTAGCTAACTATTATATAGGCCAATCCCTATTGTTGAGTTGTTATTTTGTATCATACCATCTTAGGATGTGCCTTTTGGACCCCACGGGTTACTAGTGATTCACACTTTTGGTGACTGGTTATTGTGACATTATATCATTTGCTTGCTATTGTGATATCATATCCTTCTATTGCACTAACCTTGAGCCATGGCAGAGTGAGGAAATTTACTTGCTGAGATAAGTTAATTCACTCCAGATATGTCATTTTCTTCTGGACAGGAAACTGCAGAAGACCATAGGGCGTGCACTACGAGTAGATGCCTCATTTAGCCCATAGATCGTCCTTTTGCAAGTAATGGTGGACACTTTTAGCTATAATTGTAATAAACTGAGTGAAAAGTATTCTTAGCTCTCCAATGTGTCCACGTCCTGGTTAGGCTTTTGTATTTGAGGACCTGTAACTAAACATTTACTTTCATTTTGGCATGTATAACTAAACTCCGATAATGATAGATTAACTAATGTCATGACATGCAATGATAATTAACTAATTGGTGTTTGAGATCCTTTAGCGAGGGACGGCTCGTGGGCCACTGCCCTTGGTCGCGGGCCCTTGATCCGCACAGGACGGGTTACGGGTCGTGACAAATCACGCATATACGCGAGGCTCGAATTCAGGGATTTGTACCCCCCCTACGCAGGTGTAATGCAGGTGACGCACCCGAATAATTGGTTTTCAAACAAGGTAGCCCAAATTTTATTGGGCTTCCCATGGTCTCGTGTGCGCGAGAGTCACCCTATTACTCTACACAACTTTACAAAGCCCAATAAGGTATGTACTAATATACCAAGGAAAGTCTCACTTCCCAATCGATGTGAGACACAAGTATTATGAGATACCCATATATCCCAACAATCCCCACATATCTCAAAATACTTGGGTAACAAAGAATTATAAGAGATTTAAGGAATAGTGAAGAAGATCAAGATAATGACCAGAGAATCCTGAAAATACAATGTATCAGAACTGGTGTCTTTTAGACTATGAACCATCCCTAGAATTAGCAAGCCATGACCTACAAAAGCTTGGTGAAATTTATAAATTTCTATGAACCAATATTTCTTTATTGTAAGTCGATCAACTTACCACCCACATTGTCTCCTCAAATGAAAATGTTCTTCTAAACAGGTTGGCGCAAATAGGTCGTGCGCCCTACCTAAATATTCATGAGCGCTCTAGAGAGCATGCCTGAGCTCTCATAGGAAGCGACCCCACTTCCACACTCATACAGGTGAATCCATCAAATGTGTACTACAATTAACACACCACCCATAAGGGCTATGACATTCATTAAGAGCATTGCTCAACCTCACTCATTGTAGTCTTGCAATATCTACACCATAGGGAGGGACTTTCAAGATATAAAATATGATAGTGCACTACCAGGCCACCTAGTGACTTGTTAGTACCCATATGAACCTACTTCCTAGGACCGTCATTCATGTAGGTTGGGTTTTCACCACTATTGACCTTCGTTATCGGCATAAGTCTCATCCCCCTCGATATTTCACTCACTAGCTTTCTGCATAGTGGTTTTGTTAGAGGATCTACTAAATTCATCTCTGACCTCACAAAATCTAAGGATATCACCCCAGTCTCAAGCAATTGCCTTACAATATTATGCCTTAGGCGTATATGCCTGTTTTTCCCATTGTAAGTTTTATTTTGAGCTCGGGCTATTACAGCCTAGTTGTTATAATGCATCGACACAAACAGTGCTAGTCTCATCCATATAGGGATATTTGCCAAGTGGTTTTTAAGCCACTCAGCCTCAAAACCTGCCTTCTCTAAGGCAATAAACTTAGACTCTATAGTGGACCGCACTATACAAGTCTGTTTGGAAGATTTCCAATACACTGCACCTTTACCAAGGGTAAACACATATCCACTAGTGGATTTTATCTCATCAAAATTAGAGATCCAATTAGCATCACTGTAGCCCTCTAATATAGCGAGAAATCCACTATACATCAAGCCATGGTCAAGAGTACCTCTATGACATTTAAGTACTCTAGTTATGGCTATCCAATGGTCCTTATTAGGACTCTGAGTGTATCTACTTAATCTGCCTACAACATATGCAATATCAGGTCTAGTGCTAAGCAATAATACATTAAGCTACCAATGATTTTTGTATATTCAGATTGAGATACACATTTTCTTTTATTTGTATTTAATTGTGTAATAGCATCATATAGGGTAGAAACATGTTTCACATCATATTGTTCAAATTTCCTTCTTATTATTTCAGTGTAATGCTCTTGAGAGAGTAGAATACAATTAGGATTTTTAGTTATTTTTATTCCTAGAATTATATCTGCTTCACCTATATCTTTCATATCAAATTTTGATGCTAGGAATATTTTAGTCTCATTTAGTATCTCTAAACAAGTACCAAATATGAGCAAATCATCAACATATAAGAAAATGATGACACGTGTGTTTTCTATAGATTTTCTATATATACATTTATCAGATTCATTGATTGAGAAGCCATTTGACACTAACACACTGTCAAATTTCTCATGTCATTGTTTGGGAGCTTGTTTTAATCCGTATAAGGATTTAAATAGTTTGCATACCTTATGTTCTTGTCCAGTAATTATATACCCTTCGGGTTCATCCATATAAATCTCTTCTTCTAGTTCCCCATTTAGAAATGCAGTCTTGACATCCATTTGATGAATGACAAGATTATAAATGGAAGCAAGAGCTATTAGGACTCTAATACAAGATATCCTAGTTACTGGAGCAAAGGTATCAAAAAATTCTATATCCTCCTTTTACTTATAGCCTTTTACTACAAGTCTTGCTTTATATTTATCAATTGACCCATCAGGTTTTAGTTTCCTTTTAAATATCCATTTATACACTAAGGTTTTTGCACCAGGAGGTAAGTTCATTAATTCCCATGTGTGATTATAAAGAATTGATTCCAATTTATTATTCATTGCCTGCTTCCAATAAGGTGCATCGGGTGAGGTTATGGCATCATCATAAGTTTTAAGGTCATTATCAATTAAGAAGGTATAGAAGTTTTCTCCAAAGTTAGTTTCTTTTCTATCTCTTTTACTTCTTCTTGGTTCAATTTAAGTGTCCTTATTAGTTTCAAATTCTTGTGTTTTTCGAGACACAACATCAATTTTTTCGATTTTATTTCTCATAGGAAAAATATTTTCAAAACAATCTGCATTCTTGGTTTCTACTGTAGTATTAGCTTCCATTAAGTTGTTCTCGCATTTGATTACTAAGAATCTATATGTAGAACTATTTTGGGCATATCCTATGAACATACAGTCAAATGTTCTAGGTCCTAATTTTCTCGTTTTAAGTTCTGGTAAGAGGACTATAGCCAAACACCCCCACACTTTTAGGTATTTAAGGTTAGGTGCGTGACCTTTCCATAATTCATAAGGGTTATTCCAGTTTTCTTATAGGGTATTCTATTTTGAATATGAAAAGCAGAAAAGATAGCCTTCCCTCACGAGTTGATGGGTGCCCTAGAATTGATTAACATTGAGTTCATCATTTCTTTTAGTGTTTTATTTTTTCTTTCTACTACTCCATTAGATTCAAGTGAATATAGACGAGTTGTTTCCTATATTATTCCATGTTTTTCAAACCTTCTCTATCAATTCTCAATCTTTTGATTTTCTTGTTGAGTTGATTTTCAACTTCTGCTTTATATTTTAGAAACATTTCTCTTGCATCATCTTTCTTTCTAAGTAAGTATATCTTAGTGTATCTAGAGAAATCATCTATACAAGTTAATATTTCTTTCCTCCTCTAGTCATAATTTGTTTTAAATTTCCTAAGTCACTATATATTAGACTTAGTAATTCAGAATCTCTTTCTACTGATTTGCATGTTTTCTTTGTTGATTTACATTTTACACATTTTTTAGTATTAGAATTAGATATATTAGATATCATTCTAATATCTTTCATTTTCTTTATATAGGAATGATTAACACATCCTGATCTAACATGCCACATATCAATAGAATCAATCAAGTAAGCAAAAGAAATAGATACATTCTCATTGATAACTTCTTGAATGTTAGTACAAATATACCCTGATTACAATACCCTTTCCCTACAAACATTCCATTTTTGGTTAGAACAATTTTGTCTGATTCAAACACAGTTTTCACCCCTACCTTCCCAAGTAGAGAGACAAACACAAGGTTCCACTGATGTTTGGAACATACAACACATCACTAAGCGAACGGATTTTTTTAGAAGTCAACTTGAGAAGAACCTTCCTTTTGCCAATGATTGGCAAAGGCCTCGAATCGCCCATATAGACATGTTCTTCCCCTTCCCCCACAGAAGTGTAGGAGGTAAAGGCACTTCTGTTCCCATAGATGTGCTTGGTAGCCCCAAAGTCTACCACCCAATCCTTCGTATTAGTTACCATGTTCACTTCAGAAATGACCGCAGCAATAATGTCATCTATCTCAGCCAGGTGAGCTTGGGCAAGATTTTCATTCCTCATCATGACTCTACATTGCTTGGCATGATGCCCAGGCTTCCCCCAAATGAAGCAACTCTCTTTCTTTTTGAAGGTCGGGTTTGAAGCTTTATTCATGTTCTCAAGTTTGCGTCTGTTATTGGGTCTATCGTTGTTGTTGTTGTTGTTGTTGGGCCTATTATTGAACCTAGTGTTATTGGGTTTGTTGTCCACTAAGTTTACCTTAGTAGAAATTTTCTTGGCCTTTTCAGTTTTGTCCCTAAGTTGATTATTTTCTTCAAGTCGAATATGAACAATAACATCTTCAAGTTTGAGTTGTTCCTTTTATGTTTCATATTATTCTTGTAATCTTTCCAAGATTCGGGCAATTTCTCAATTAGGCATCCTGTCACGAATGGTTCGGGTAGGTCAATGTCTTACATTTTTAGATCACTTATTAGTTTATGGTAATCATAGATTTGAGATGATACATGTCATGACCTGGAACCTACCCTATGTGGATTAGGGGCCGGTGATCGACACTATCACTCAGACAGGCCGTACAAAATCAAATGAATTGCACAAAACAATAAAAAAGTTTCTTTTATTTTATCAAACGCGGAAGCTACACGAATGCAACTCATCTGATAACAAATCAACTTTAACAATCATCAATAAGATTATCTCCTAAGTGCAATTTGTTCCATCACCATTAATCACCATTCATACCTAATGGTATCTTCTAGTATCACTAAGTCACAATGTCTATATTAGTATCATCCTTACATAATCAATTCAAATTAAGTCTTGGAGTTGTACATCATCAACATTGCTCACAACACATCATTAGCTTCATTAGTCACCATCACTACCCTCCTTCCATCTTGTGTTTCCTGAAATATGTTTGGATAAATCCATGTGAGTTTCACTGAGCTCGTGAGTAATTCCTGCATCCTTTCACAAGTTTTGCAAAGGTAGGGTTTTGCACAAGATACCATGGGCACCAAGTTTCTTCAAACAAATAACATATACACAAGAATATCTTAAAACAAGTTTTTAAAATAGATCATGTATAAAACATATTGAAGGTTCAAGCAGATATAATACATGCATTTCTAAAACACATCATTTTTCAATGGTACAGTTCGAAACATATGAACACAAAGCAGATGATGAAGAGTTGTTCACAAAATGTATAGTAGCACATATATTTCTTAAAACATGGTTCAGATAATTAATGCGAGACAGATAACACAATATCGAATAACAAATGCATATGAGAAGGTACTCTTGAAAATCTAATTACGAATAATGGATAACACGAGATGAATGACAAACACATATTGCACATATCAAGGAATCACATATTGAGTTGGGGCACTACGTGGGTAAGTCTCATCAAGAGTCGGAGTGCCACGTAGGTAAGTCTCAAACATTAATTTCACAACGAGTCAGAGTGCCATGTGGGCAAGTCTCATTAAGAGTCAGAGCATCACATGGGTAAAGCTCGTGTAGATACAAGAATCGAGTCAAAGCGCCCTGTGGGCAAGTCTCATCACAAGAGTCAAAACGTGACAAGTGTAGGTCTCGAACAGACGTATAATCGGATCATAACAAGTATGATTCGGGTTACATAGTCAAAATTAGTTCACGCAAATCAAATTAGTTTACACATTATTTTTCTCATTGAAAAGGGTGCCATGGTTTACAAACATTTTTGCTAAAGAGCTTAGTCAGGATTCAAAGCATATAACATCTCTCAAATCAGTACATAAGAATATTATTTCAAGATATAGTAATGAAAATCACAGTTCTTGGATATTCCATAAGGTGCAGAATAGACATTTTGAGCAGATGTAAAAATTCACTTATTTAGAGTACAAGATTTCTCATAAAATAAATTAAGCATTTTAAACAAATATAGAAATTCATAAGATAGACGTTTGAAAGCAGGATGTGAAATCCATTGATTTAGGATACTGGATTACTCACAAAATCGATCAAGTATTTTTCAAACAGGAGATAAACAACACTGATCCAGGGTACAGGATTACTCATAAAATAGATTAGGTATTTGAACAGATATAGAAATTCATAAGATAGACATTTGAAAGTAGGATGTAAAATCCACTGATTCAAGATACCGGATTACTCACAAAAAATAGATTAAGTATTTTTCAAATAAAAGATAAAATACTACTGATTTAGGATGTTGGATTACTCATATTGTATTCTTAGCATTGCATTCCCATACTGGTACCATAGTAGCTATCCCATAGCCATGTTTCTTTTTTCTATCATTTTGGTGATCTTATAATCATGGATCAAAAATATGTTGCATATTGAATTAGTATTCACTCTAATTCCAAACATATTTATTCAGCATTTTAAGTTCTTTTGAACTTAGTCTAATTGATTAAAAGGTCTTCAAATTCCCAATTTAGCGTTCCTAATACTTTATAGTTTATTTGGCCCTTTAAGGGCATAATGGTGAGTTACACTTTTAACGTCTCATATTTCCCCATACACAATTTACGTATTCAGACTTCAATTTTGAGTCCAGTCGGTCTTTGTAACATTTACGTGGATCTTTTAATTTCATCTATACACTTCTGGTAACTTCATTAAGTCTTAAGGACGTATTCATCATTTTTTAATTTGTTACCGGGTCTTATATTTCTCAAAAGGACATCACTGTCAAGTCTAGAATATCGAAGATAATTAGTTTAAGCTTTTTTAGATCTTAATTTGCACATTTATAGCTTATATTAAGCCTAGGGGCATTTTTATAATTTTACACTTTCACGTGTCACATTTTTTGATACTTTGTTTGCTAAAATGGATTCCACCGTTGAGTCTGAAATGTCAAAAAAAGTCAGAATATGTCATCTCTGACATTTAACTGGTTTTTAGACTACCAAAGGCAAAATGATAATTATGACATTTCACGTGTCTATATTTTTGGGACTTCGTTTCACAAAATGGATCCCGCCACTAGGTCCAGAATGTTCCAAAATGCTAAAGTATGCATTTTCATAGTTATTGAAGTCTAATTGATAGCTTAATTGATCATTAAGACATAATAGTAATTATTCCAATTTGTCCGTTCATATTTTTTAGGATCTAATTTCATAAATCGGATTCCGTCGTTGAGTCCGGAATGCCCAAAAATATTGGGTTAGACTCTTCTTTCATTTTAATTGGCCTTCATTTGGCCTTTTTTTTACTTATGGGTATTTTGGTAATTTTTCTTATAATTAAAAGGATTTAAAATTAATATTTAATTAATTTCCTAGGCCATTTCGTAATTAACAGAAAGTTCTAGAGTCAATTCATAATTTCATAAACTTTAAAACCCTAAACCATTCGGTCTGGTCCTTATCTAAGTGAACCGGTCCTATACAAAGATGAACCAACCAGTTCTATCCGGTTTGTGCTGTCATGCTGACGTCATCATGACGTCAACCCTATTTATTTATTTAGTTATTATTCTTAAGGCCAAAACGATGTCGTTTCAATAAAACCCAAATCCATTTGAATATTCGGTCAGGACCCAACCCAAGATCTAACCCAAGACCCGACCCGCACAATGTCTTCTTCCTCGCTTTTTTGGCGAGGGTTCCAATCGACTTCTCCGACGCCGGCAACCATCGCCGATCATTTTTCGACAACAACTCCAACGTGGTTCGACCCCTTTTTTCATGGAGATTCCATATCCAAGTCCAAAAATTGATTTTATACAGTTTTAACCATCCAAATAAGATGTTACAGTCGGCTCTAGTGAGTGCCCGACTTTCTGGTGAACCATTGTTTTTCCATTTCGTCAAGTTTTACCAACTGTTTTTGCCCCGTTTTTCTTCCTATGAGTTTTTGCAACCTCAAGGAGTATTTTCTCGTTCTTAAAACTAAATAAAACAAGCTTAAATCTCATGGTTTCAAATTGTCTTCCCTTGGCTATAACTCACTATATCTTGACGGTTTCTTAACTATTTTAAATGATTCAAACTGCATTGTTTCCCATGTTTCATGCTCTTTCGAGCCATGCAATTAGTTTTAAGTTTAATTCATGCTAGGTTAAAGACCCATTTTTTCAAAATTTTGGGTTTGGGGTTTCTTAGGGTTTCTCAAACTCAAATCCTCCCATTTCTTTTCTATTTTCTTTCCTTTTCAATTCTAAATACATGCAGGTAAATTTAAACCACAAAAACAACCTTTTTGTAAGAAATATTTTAGTGAGAGGATTTACCTCAGTGGCCATTCTCTCTCTCTCTCTCTCTCTCTCTCTCTCTCTCTCTCTCTCTCTCTCTCTCTCTCTATGTCTTTGAGCTCGCATGCTCCATCCTCTAAACGCTGGAACTCCTTTAATGCTCCAAGGTCTGGTTCAAGTTTTCATGCAACATGCAATGGCTACACTCCTTCCTTCCCTCTCTTTCTCTCTCTAGATTTCTCTCATTTCTCTCTCTATATCTCTTTCTCTCTCTCGCAGAACTCCAAGATAGAGTGTCTGATTTTCCCCCACACGCAATACACACATAATACATATACATGATGGTGTTGTTGCATGAATTTTAATTGGCTAAGCCTTGGGTCCAATAGGATGATAATACCTCAGCTTTTGTATACAGCCATATATGCATATTATTGTGTATATGCATATCATGTGGGTTATATAGCACAAAAGTGTTGCAACCTAGTTAACTTTCTTCTTAGAGACTTATTATTTGCTTGCATAAGGTGCAAGGTTCAAAACTTGGTGGGAGCACTTTTGGGTCTTTTTCCTTCTCTTTTGTCTATGTATGCATTTTTAGTGTATTTCATGAACTCCCAAACTTTGTATTTTAAATATCATAAAAGTCCCTTGGAATTTCCGCAAGACTTCTTGATTTAGCATACTTCAACTATGTATTACTAGTCTTGTTGTGGTGTATTTTATTATACTTTAATTATTCCAAAAGTCTATTATAATTTTGGAATAATCTTGATTAAACACATTTTATTCACGCGTCGCGCTAGTCTTGCTTAAGTATACTTTGTGCACTAATTTTTTTTAACTACTCGTGTGTTAATCCTCGATTAACATTAATCATAACTTGTCATCAAGTTATAACCTTTGGCATTAAATCACCCTCTTAAAATTGGTCGTCTCCAATTTAGAACTAGGTGTTCTCATTTATACTTTTGCTTCCATATTTACGGACTACTAGTCTTAATTAGAATTGTTCATGATTAATAAGCATATTATCTTATGATAATCATCATTATCATTAATTGCTTCACTTAATTGGGTCGGGATGTTACAATACATCTCTATCCTTAACCATTTAGAAGTTTAAGAAATCCCCTACTGCATATTTTTGTGTTCCAACATCTTCAATTACATATTTCTTTGTTAGTTTTTTCCAAATTTCAGTGACAATTTTAAAGGTGTAATAAATGTCAAACAATTCGTTTGAAAGTGTGTTAAGTATAGTGTGCCTATAAATTTTGTTTCCTCTTTCCCAATTTTCTAGTTCTTTCTTTTCAATCCCTTCAATGGGTTTATGTTTGGTTAAGTATTTAGCCATGTTTATCATGTCTAAGGCAAAATAAATTCGTTATTATCTTTGAGATGCCGGGAATAAGTTTAATGGTGATCAAAGCAGTGTCCATTTTTCAAAAGGAAATCACTCTTAAGATTGTTGTGAAATATTTTAAAAGATGTTTTAGGGTGTTGGATTACTACTTTGAGTCTTAAGGCAAGAACAGAATAAAGATATCAACCAAATTCAGAAAAGTACAGCAATAAAGGGAGTGAAGACTTAGCGATTGAGGCATGTATAAACACTGTCCTTAAGGGAGATTTCACCCCTGGAGGTTGAACCTCGGTATAGTAAGTTGGCGGCGCTCCACCCTATAGGATACAACAATCGGTCCTAGCAATCGTACACTCGCAAATGCTTTGGTCCAAGCAAACACTCTTTCAAAATTCTCTAGTCGTTGACAGATTGAAAAGAAAGCAGCAATGGAATGAAACAATTGAAGTAGTGGCAAAACTTCAAATGGAGCAGTAATGAAGACGAATAAAAATAGTTCGCCAAAGGAACCAAAGCAAACAGTGCACAAGCACTGTGACAAAGAAACAAAATAATTGAAGAGAATAACTATGCTCTAGAAGCTCAAATAATTTTTGTGTGTAAAACAATGAATATAGGCCTCCTATTTATACTGGTTATGAGGGAGAATTTCAAAGGAAGGCGCAAATTAATATTTTATAGAAAAAGAAAGTTGCAAAACCTTGGCCAATCACGCACATATGCGAGGCTCGAATTCGGGGATTTGCACCCCTCTACACAAGCGTAATACGAGTGACGCGCCCGATTAATTGGTTTCTGAATAAGGTAGCCCGAATTCCACTAGGCTTCCCATGGTCTCGTGTGCGCGAGTCACCCCATTTACACAACTTTCTAAAGCCCAATAGGGTGTGTACTAATATACTAAGGAAAGTCTTACTTCCCAACCGATGTGAGACAAAAGTATTATGAGATACCCATGTATACCAACACGTATATTAGAGCATAATAAAATCAGGGTGGTCTGGACACTATTGTTAAATAGAGTGATTGTATGTCTACCCAATGAACAAGCTAATTAGTACCTCAAGCTCCATTCTACCCAATTACGTCTTCAATTTTCTCTTAAATCATTAAGCTTCTTAAAGCCAAAAACTTCATACAACCGGAATCCTCAACTGTCTTGGAATCCTCCAATCAAGCTGCTCCACAATTACAAATCGTCACAACCTCAGTGTCCACCGATCACTCAACGTCGAATCTTCAAGCTTGAACTCCATCCTTCGTCAATGGTGAAATGGACATGAACAAGAGGCTCTTAGATCTTATTTGAATCTAATGGATGATCTAAATCAATCTATAAATGAGAGTAGAGAAATGTATGAATGACATTTATGATTGATCTATCAACAATTTAGTTCTCACAATTGAAAACTCTCTCATTCTGTTTTTCACTACTCTCAACTATATTTTCGTGTATTTTTCGTAATGAGCTTGTTCAATCCCAAATGAGCTTGAAAACAGATTATAAATTTATTTTTCACCTAGAGTTCGTTCAAACGAACCATCATTCGTTCGAACAAGCATTTGTTCGTTCGAACGAACAAAGAACAAATATCAAACGAGCACAACTCTGAGGTTACAGCTCTTCGTTTGATACAGGAACTTCGAACGAATGAAAATGAACCTTCTGTTGTTCGTTCGAACGATCAGAGAGTTGTTCATTCTTGCTTGTCTTGTGAACTGAATTTTCCCTTTAGGATTTTAAAGATGCATTTTGGAAAAAAAAAAATCACAATCACAAGTCTATCACATACATGATGGTATAATAAAAATTATATGCAATGCATGCATGAAGTGAGTGTGTGAGATCCAAATCAAATACAAAAGTCCAAAATACCATTTATGAACTAAGTCAACCAGTAGTGATGCACAGTAATATATCTTGGACGATCTTGAAGCAAAACGGGCATTAAAATACTCACTCTTAGGACTTATGTCAGGATTACACACAAAGCACATTTTTTCAAACCGGATTAACCAATTACAATATCGGACCCCATGGTCCTAACATCGACCATCAGAGCTATGGTTGGATGGATCTTTCTTCATTTTCTAGAACAGTAAGTTGAATAACATATTGGACAAGCTACTATATCAACAAGAACTCTCTTGATTTCAAAGTTAGAAACTTTTAAAGAAATTACCAAGAAGTCATTATAAGGGAAATGTATTCGTGCCATATCTAACTCTGTGAACTGGATCTGAGGTGTTGGCCTCTACTTCTTTTTAATAGTTTCAATATTTTGGGTCAATGGTTCTACCCAGCCTTCTCGGACATACCTCTTTCATGCTCAATTTGACAATCCAATCTTAGAATTGCCGGCATGCAGAACATAGATCACATGTTGGGGATGATCTCTTGTTCTCTGGTTATCTGTCCTCTGTGATCTATAGTCCTATTGCCTTTGGGGTTGTCTAACCTCCCGATGTTCAAGTCTGGCCTTTGTTTGTGTATACTCCAGAAGCCTTCCCTTTCGGATCAAGTTCTTAATTTTATATTTTAGAACACAACATCCGTTAGTGGTGTGGCCATGATCCTTGTGAAAGTTGCAATACTTGTTCTTATTTCTCATTTCAATGTCTCTTCTAAGCTAATCTAACCATCTAAGGTCCTCCTTGGATTGTGATGGAGAATGTATCTTACAGGAGCATTAAGAAAGGTGTAGGTGTTAGTTTTCTTCATAAAATAGCTAGGTTGTTCTTTCCGTTCTAATTTTTATGTTCGATGTCTCTTCTTTTCTTTCTTTGAAGCTTTTGTTGGGACCTATTCTTCCCATTCGACTATGTTCTCTGGTTTCTCTAGAAGAACTTTTCGTGTCTTCAAGAGTAATGTACTTTTTTCTCTTTTAGGAGCAATTTTGATATATTTGACGGGGACTCTTGGTAAGTGAGTCCTTAAATCTCCCATACATTAGCCCAGTCATCAAAGCAGATACAATAAATCACTCTTCACATCCTTCCACGAAAGTCATCTCTAGACTGAACCTACTGATGAAGTCTCTTAAGGTTTCCCCTTTGGCCTATTTTACGATGAGGAGTAACTCGACCCCTTTCTGAGTCTCTTGTCCTTGATGAAACAGTTTATGAACTTCTGACACAAATCCACAAAAATAGAAATTGAGTTCGGAGGAAGACGATGGAACCACTCCAGAGCTGTACCCTTGAGGCTCATAACGAAAGAACAACACATGAGAGTGTTCGTACTGCCCTAGAGAGTCATCTCAGCTCCCATCATAAAGCTTGAAGTTATGCATAATAAACTTCTTTAGGCATTCTTCTACCACGACTGTTGGAGTAAAAGGAGTTCTAGGCATGTCAAACAGAGAATATAGCTATTGTTTGTTACGTTTCTAGGGTGCCTTTCCCTTGACGTCTCCCTTATTCATCTATTAGGAGTTCACTCCCCTTCATTCTTCAACAGTGATCTGGAGTGGTGTTGAGTGCAAGAAGGTTGAACTGAAGGGAGTCTAAATCCCTTAGGGCTATTCTTGGTTGTTGTTATTACTAAGGTTAACAACCTATTGCGGAGAACGCTGAGGGATCTATGCTTATAGCTGAACATGGGCATATTGCTAATTCTATTGAACATATGTCTATGGCTGATTATGCTAAATAGATGCTTGTTGATTTTGCTAAATAGGTGCATGTTGTTGATTATGTTGAACAAGTGCTTGTTGTTGGTTCTGCACTAGAGAAGCCACTGCCTGGTTCAACACCTTGATTTGTTGAGTAAGAAAATCTATCTTCCATTCCATAAGGTTTGAAATAGCTCCGTTATTGCTAGAACACCTAGAGGACGTAGAAGATTGTTGTGGGGGTTGTTGATTCTTGTTTCTAGGACGTAGGTTGGGAGCTATAGATACTTTAAGGTTTTAAGTAGAAAGCAAATGTTTCCCATATATGGCACCAAACTGTTTGATTTCAAAGCAGATCAAATCGATGATCAAGATATCTGATCGTGATCTGTAAAACAAGGGAGTCAAGAGTCGCAAGAGGAAGTCTGGTGAAGAACTCTCGAACGACCAAGTCAACTAGGGCTCAAGGTGATGAAAATTGTAACTTAATCAAGAATTAAGTCGTACCTTAAATCGTGCCTTTGCAAACTTTTATAGTCGATGTCTATGTCATTTGATAACGCTAAGATGGAGAGGATTTTGAGATTGTGCTTATCCCTTTATAACAGTTTCTTTGATAAACTCTGTTATTTTGAGACTAATTTTCCAAGTTCGGTGTCTTGCGAGCTTGGTTTAGTACAGAGTGGCTGCCTTCAACCACTTCTTTTGAATGACTTCAACCTTCCGAAAAGGTCAGATCAAGTCCTTCTCCTACGCGACTTTATTTCGTTCACATGTCACCATTCAATGGCTAGGAGTGACCTCGGGTACATCAATAATTATTTCAATTACGCAACGATAATGTTGCTATATTATGACCTGTAGGTCATGAATTCGAGCCGCGGAAATAACTCTCTCCGCTTGCAGGTTAAGACTACGTATATCTATCCCTTCTCAAAGCCCACAGTAGTGGAAACCTTGTGCATTGGACTAGACCTTTATTTACGCCATTCATCAAGCCATACATAAGAATTAACCTATATGTAATGGCCAAGACATTCTTGTGTATTTATAAAATAATTAATGAATTGATAGGGTAAATATAACAGTTCAAAAGCATTAACACCGTGAACACGGCCACCATGACAAGATTTTCTACTATTGGAGGTTTTCAAAGATCACCGAACAACCTTTTCATATGGAGTTTTTTCATTAAGGCTAACCTACCAAGGTACCCAGACGTGTTAGTGAGTATATATGCCATTGGAATGCTCTCAAATAGTTATAGGCAATATACATAGACATTCAATCTGTCATATATGCACCCTCTATTGCATAAATAAAATCCAAAAAGACTCTTTAGTTGTTTTGAAATCTAGGTGAGATTGGCCGACCAACTTGATGTATCGGTCCATCAAGGTTATAATTTTGTTGCTTTGGTGGTCCTGTTAGAAATTGGTCAATAAACCGTCATTTTGGTCGATTAGAAATTAATCTTAAGTCATTCCCAACCTAGGAAAGTCTCAATTGGAAACCAAATTTTCATTAAATAAAATTTTAGAATTTCGTTTCTCCGAGTGTATTATCTCTCTCAAATAGGTTAGAGAACTCTTTTATCTAGTAGAATGATATCTGGTCCCTCTCACTTTCCCTTCCAACATAGTGATAAATCTGCCTAAGGTCTAGTTAGTTGCATCTATAATCTATTCATCAAATATTATCTCACCGCTCTGCTATAAAATGCTTCTATCCGTAGTTTGGAGCCTTTGATTATATTCCATCCACACATTTTTCTTACGTGTAGGAATAGTAACCTCCCCATACATTCCAAACACTGTCCACCATCCATGCAAATCAATTGGTTTCCATTATAAGCATTAGAATGAATGAATCAATATATTTCTGTATGCAGGACTTGTCATTTCATAAATTTATCACTCCAATTTACAGCACAATACCGCCGCATACAATACAACACTTATTCAAACTGTGAAACAAATAAAATTAAAATTAGCATCATTTGCAAATGCCTTTCAATTTTACAGCTTATATACATGCACATATATATATATATATATAAAATATCATTCAGGTTACATCACTGTTTCTACAATTACTATTAAGTGATACATGCGCCACTCCGCCTTACTTCTAAGCTACCAAAACTACCAATTACATTAACTCTGAAAGCATAACTTAGAAAGAATGGATCAAAGGAATTATAATACCTGAGCTGAGCTGAGCTGTCCGCTAAACTAGAATTACAAATGGTTCTTTGCAACCGTGTGTGCCTTCCTATGTGAGGGATCAAAACTCTGACTTCATGAGCTTTACTCCAGGCTTTATATTGATGTTGTCAAACGCATTCCCCTGTTCTACATGGATGTAATCTTTTGTTTTAAGAACCTATAACAAGTGAACAAACTGGTTAAATTTTACTATAATGAAAAATCAAAACAAATATATTGATAAGAAAATTACAAGCTATTGAAGTAAACCGTAAACAAGACAATTAGTTCATTACCAAAGAACGACCATAAATAAGGATATTTGTATCACTCCAAATTATTGGAAATAACAGTATGTCCGCTAATTATTGGTGAAAAGGTAACTGGAAAACAGATCTAACATCATTAAAATCTTGTCAGTAATACCACATTCAACAATAAATCAATGGAAATATGGAATCTTGAATGAAGCCCCCTCAGCAATTAGTTCAAAAACGAATTTTTTTTCACTTCCCAAATTACTCCACAAGTCATGGTCCAAATCCAACGCCTCTTTTTCTCATTTCTTATGGGGTGTTAAGTTGGAGTAAAAGGCATGCAAAACAAAAACCATCTAATCATCTTTATCAACAGAAAAACTACCTATAAATAGCTTGGGAATGACACTATTCTGCCGGTAGCTGGTGCTACAAGCACAATGGACAGCCAACATTCCGTTTTTGTTGGGGATAATTACACTGTCCTCCCCCAACTTACCTGACAATTATAGGGACTTCCTGGGTTCTCTGAAATTACACTGTCCTCCCCTCTGTTATACTGACAATATACATATACCCCCCTATGTACAAATTCCGTCATTGACGTGTTACGGTTTCAACCAGTTTTTTTTATGACTAAAATAAATTTGTATATTACACTGACCTCCCCCATTTTTTAAGAGATCACAGAGTAAGTCCCTATAGTTATAATATATCATAGGAGACGTCGGTGTAATTATCTCTAAGGATAAAACGGTAAATTCATATTTTCCATTAACATCCGTCTCCTATCAGTCTCCTGACAATTTTGATAGGGAGATCAATGCAATATTAGAGATCACAAGACAATTCTAACAAGAGAAATCAGTATAATATTAGAGATGCAATATTAGAGATCACAAGACAATTCTGACAAGAGAAATTAGTATAATATTAGAGATCACAAGAGTCATCCTCATAATTGTCAGATATTACACTGGAGGTCAATGTAATTACCCTTTTTTATTATCACTTCACACCTCACACAAGACCAGGCGGTTGAACCTAGACTGAACAGGCAGCTCTACAATTATTAGAAAGCCCAAAGCCATTCAAGCCAGAAGACCATGACAACTTGCAAGATTGTTTGAACTGTCAGTACAAGGGCCAACTTGGACCAAGTGTTTACAGATTCCAATAATCAGATGGTATTGCTGTTTCAATAAAGCTCAATTAGGGTTTGCAATTCATTTGTTCTTCTCTACCTCTGTTCATCAACAGTTCTGTCCAGTCACCAGGTGGTTTACCTCTGTTCATCATCTGCTCCATCATAACAAGTACATTGAATCTCAAGGATGTTTAGAGTAATTCAAAACTGGCACCTAAATCAGCCAACTACCTTAATATTGGTCCTCATCTATAAAAGCTTGAAAGAAGGAAACTTTTCTAGAAAACAGCTGTCTACGACTATCTTATTTCTGGTCACGCTTTATCTTAATCATATGATGTCCACTGTTTGATCATCCTTCCGTATTTTACAAATGGAGTTTTCATTTATTAGATTTTCATTTTTCTTTTCATAAAAAAATGCATGATTTATTGTATTCCTTCCCCCCCCTCCCTCCCTCCCCCATGCGAGTAGCGAGTATGACCAAAGGTCCAGCACCGTTCATAATTGATTTATGAGCTTGTTAAGTGAGGTAAATTTCAACTGTATGAGAAACACTTAACAGATATATTGAATTAGTATCTTGGATCCAACTTTAATTTGGTATCACATATTCTTTAATCCATTCTCTACTCAGTAAATTTATTTTAATATCTGATGATGTCTAATATCAGACACTCAGAAGAAATGTTCTTTAGATTGGAGAGATATATGTTATTTTCTTTGTAAAGAACTTCTTTTCCTATAAATATATACCAGAAGTAGTGACACACTGTATGTGCATATTTTAAAATTTTGCTTCTATGTGCATACACAAACACAAAATATGTATTGGTGATTTAACATGTTAGTATTTCTTGGTGAGTCTTTTTGGTTAGGCTGAGAGATAGTTACTAACGGATGGAAAAATTTTAGGAACAATTATATAAGTGGAAGAAGTTTTGGAGGTGGTTTCTATCTACTTGTCTACGAAGCACGGACGCTCTATTTTGGCTCACATGTCCATTTCGGACACTGACATTCTCGGACACTTTCCCGACACATGTCCGGACACTTGAATCATGGATGTTGATGATTAAATGAAAAAAATTTTAATTTTTATTTAATGGCTTTGTTATTTTAATAATATTTTTTAAATGTGTGTTTTTATGTCAATTTTAATTGAAATAACATTAAGTTTTATTATATGATCATATGAAAATATATATATTCAACGTGTCCGTGTCCTACTTTTTTGAGAAATAACGTGTCTGCGTATCCGTGTCGTATCATATCCGTGTTCCGTATCCGTATCCGTATCCATATCCATGCTTCTTAGCTACGTGTCATTCTTATACTGAGGTGCATACAGCAATTGTTCATATTTTATCTAAATTTGATAACAAAACTGAGTTCCTTAATTCGAGGGGCTATTTTGGAATTAGGAAGTAAGAGAGGGCTTCAAAAAGAAGGGGATTATTGACTTTATAATAGTATAGATTTGATGTATTGGACTTATTTCCCATATTTAGTGATTGTTCTATTTTTTATTTTTTTATGGATGTAATATAAATTATTTATGATGTTATGACATCATGGCTTGGCTCAATGACATGGACAGCAGGATTGTTGATCTTTAACCCATCATATTTTCTGGTATGGTTAACACTTGACAGTCTAGGTCTGGAAATAATTTTATTGTCCCACAACCTTTTCCCAAATTGAAGAAACAAACACAGATTGTATCAACATATCAAATAATATACATTGTAGCAGAAGGTTATGAATAGATGATATATTCCAAGTAACACCAATGTCCACCACTGCCAACATATTGAAGGACATTGATGTCATTTTAAGATTGTTGCCAGAATATATTCATTCTAAAGTGTCAATGACAACATCCTAACTCAACCCTAAAACCCTTTTTTTCCTACTACTATGTCTAAAAACTCACTATTCACATGTTTGTTTACACTTTAAACCAAAGTTAGAATGTTCTTCTTGATGTATATCCAAAGTAATATAGTATTTTTTATTTTCCTGCAAAAAAAAGGTATATACAATAAATAAATAAAAACTGTCACTTTTTCTTAAAACTATAGGTGGTTTGCCTATGGACTAGTTGCTATATCGCAATAAATTGTTACATACAAGGCCCAGGAGTCGGGGACAAAAAGGATACATCTGCTCCAGAATCCAAAAAAATTTCAGCAAAACTGTAAAGTATGGCATGCACATAAACACAAGATAAATCATATACTTCAAAATTAGTTTCAATCCAGAAAACTTCAGTAAAACATACCAATGCTTCGAAAAACATCCTCGATGCCTCCTTACGAGTTTTACCGGCTAACAGGTTGTCCATGGGAAGAGCCTTCCTTCCATGCTCTGCTTCCTTATCAAACAAGGTTTGGAGGTACTTGGCAACAGCTCTATAAGAAAAAGAGAGTCAGTAAGTAGTACAGACTTGTCGCTAATAATTTGTTTTAATACAATACTTATCAAAGAAAAAAGTAATTCAAATGTTCACAACAGGACGGAGAAGAAACCTTCTGCTTCTCCATAGTCATGATGCACATGCAGCTAATATGCAGGATTGTACTCAACATTTGTGGAGAGCCCACTTCATATTGCGTAGCATAAGAAGTATACCAATTGGATGATCCTAATCCTCCTATCTACAAACACTTCATGGTATATAAATTCCAACATCTGAGAAGAACCTACTTATTAAATTTTTAAAGAAAAAAGTAATTCAAATGTTCACAACAGGACCAAGAAGAAACCTTCTGCTTCTCCACAGTCATGATCCACATGCAGCTAATATGTGGAATTATACTCAACATTTGTGGACAGCCAAATTTCATATTGCATAGCATAAGAAGTATACCAATTGGATGATCCTAGTCCTCCTAGCTATAAACGCTTCATGGTATATATATTCGAACATCTGAGAAGAATATACTTATTAAATTTTTAAAGTTGGTTAATCTGGTGACACTGTTGATTTGAGAGAGTGAAGGTAAATCCAAATATGTACTACTTAAAACTTGGTCAGATCCTTTGCCAGTTTCCCCAAAACCAAGCTAAAATAAGAGACTTGGACAATAGCCAAGCCACTCGACAACATTTAAAAGAAACTACACTAAACAATGCAAAGCTTTCTTCCTTTTTTTTTTATTTTTTTGAGGTGGAAAGCAAGCTACCAAATAGATAAGGGAATGGAAAACATTTTTTTTCCAAACCCTTGCCACTAATTCAATAACTTGAACAGCATGGTCCAAGCCACCCTTTGGATGAGGTTGATAATCACTCATGGTTTGTAAACACACTACAGAAAGCATCAGAACCACTGCAACCAAAACATGCACACAATAGTCTAGATAAAGCCGCTTTGGACTACTCTGATGACTTGTATTCAGGAAAAATATAAATGCATCACCCTTCAAAAAAACAAACCACATGAATTGTACACACCTTGTGCGGGAAGACCACCCACTGTTTTCAAGAAAGTGTGTTTCTTCAGCACTAGGCATATAATCGTCATTTTCTTCGGCGACATCATCATCATCAACATTCAGAAACCCTAAAAACCGAGTAAAAATTGAAACGTTAAATACAGTCACATTAAAAACAGGTACAGAAAACAAAAATATTAGCTACCAAAAATGTTGATTAAGATAAAGGTAAATTACACTGACCTTTGTCCATATTACACACAGACCCCTGCGGTTCTAGAAATTACACTGACCTCCCTTGTGGTTAATGTTTCAATAACAATTTCTCCCTTCCGTTAGTCAACCGTCAATTGACCTAACGGAAGTTGATGGCATCTTAATATTTTTTTAAAAGACAATTATACCCCAGATAAACATTACAAAAATTCAACCAAATTTTTTTTCTCTTCATAAACACACGCACATATATATACCATCTCTCTCAAACACGTTTTTAGAACACTGCCTTTATGGCTTTGTTATATATATATATATAGTCTAAATTTGCATCTTTGAAGTTACACAAGGCTTAACAATTTTACAATGGAGATGATTACCCAACCCGGCAGCCTCACTTTGAAACTCTTCTCTTCCTTATTTTTTTCATCTGCTCAACCCCCCGGGCTCTTCTCTCTCTTAAGTATCGGGTCAGTTGTAGAGACCCCCCACAATACACACATATATACAGAACCGTATATACACACACACACACACACACCATTGAATCTCCAAATCATGTCTCTTCAAACAAAAAAACAATGCCAATAGAAAAAAGGGTTTGGCTAAATTGCAAACCTGGGAATTGAGATTTGGCTAAATTGAAAATTGGGGTTTGGCCATTTCAACTACAGTGAAGAGTTTACATATGCATGTACGTGTATATTGTATGTATGTATATATATGTTTATGTATAAATTAGTGGAAGAGATGATGCAGATTGTAATATATATAAACACACAATAGACAATATATATACAAAAACAGAATAAAAAATTAAAAATGGGTTTCTCGTTCTGGAGAGAAATAGATCTGCATTTTCCGTTGCACTCTACAACTTGTGATTGATTGAAAATAGTGAGTTTGTTGGAACAATGTTACCTGGAACGTGGATCCTTATGGTACGGGGAATGGGAACGAGAATGTAGATCGTCACTTGTTATAGAACATGGTACGTTAAGAGTAGGCATCTTTGGATCGCTTTGTTAAAACGAAATATGTTTATTTGCAATGTGACATGTTTTTTTTTTATTGTTTTTGTAATAATATTGGTATGTATATATATACACCAAAAAGATTTCAACATATCTAAGTCATTATAAAATAAAATTTCAATGATACGTGTTTATTTTGTATGATTTTTTTAAGACTTCTGATAATTTAGATTGGAAAGCTAAATCTTGTGTTCCAAATCGCTAACGAACCATGTTTTGGATCATGCGATCCCAATTCACAAATCGCTAGGAGTGGAGCGAATTGTGGTAACCATGTGTTGAAATATTTAGGTGGATTGCAAAAGCGAAGAGGAGTGGTGTTGGGTTGGGTTGGGTTGAAGGAAGAGATGCCACTGGTTGTGGTGGCTGTTCAAATTCATTGTGGGAGGAGGTGGTGGTTGTAATGGTGGCTCTTGGTTGGGGCAGTGGTGGGTTTGTTTAGATTTTAAAGAGACAATATGGTGGATAAGGTGGAGTTTGGCAGTGGAGTTGGGTGATTGTTGCGTCAACGGTGGTTTAGAGAGAGAGAGAGATTGGTTGTGAGAGGCTGCCAACTGTTAGTTTGGTGGTGGGGGAAGGTGGTGGTTTAGAGAGAGAAGGGAGTGAGGTATGATAGCTTTTTTTAATGCATTTAGTGTTAGAGGTAGTGAAGTAATTTTAATATATCTATTAATTCCGTCTCTCAACAAATTCGAACAAGGAGGTCATTGTGATTTTCAGGGGCCTATGTGTAATATCGACAAACCTTAGGGGTGGTCAATGTAATTTACCCTTAAGATAAAGAAATAATATAGTTGTTCTCAAGAATCTCAACATAGTATAACTTCAACATTTTTGCATAAAAGGTGTGATTTTATAATAGATCTGCAGGTATTCCCAAAACCCAAAACAAATAAAACTTTCCAGCACCAATATCTTAAAGGAGACAAAAAATAAAATAAAATTAAATCAAATAAATTGAGTTCAAAGCCCATCAAAATTGTGAACTTGAGACACTTCAAAGCCATCACAGAGATATCTGAGGTCTACCTTAGTCACAAATTAGTCCAATAGATGATTTTCAGAACATTGATATATGTATATATATATATATATATCAATGCTTTGAAACCCAGGTCGTTCTCTAAACCAGAAAAAAAAAAAAAAAAAAAAAAAAGACCAGGTCATATGTCACTGGTTCAACCATCGAATTAACCGAAATCAAACTGTGATGTCATAATTACATCATAAATATATTTATTATTAATAATAATAATAATTAAAAATTCTCTAAAACTTATTATCACTTTACTAAACCTAAAGATATCTAGTATAACAATGTTGACAATGTTACAAAAATTATATTAAAACTGTTACAGAATATACATAGGATTATTCTAGAATATACATGCTGGAGGGTTGACTGTATAGGCTCAATCATAGGGATTCTAATTAGTCTACTTTCCTAGTTTAGTCTTTCAATTTGTGTATAAATACACTTTTATATTTTGAATGGAATAATATAGAGAATCATTTTTCTTTCTTGGTTTCATGGTATCAGAGCCAGGCTTAGAAAATTTTCCTTTGGCCTTTTCTTCTTTTCTTCTTCTTCTTTTCTTCTTTTCTTCTTCTCTGGTTTCCGGCCACTCTGCCCACAGTGAGCAGAATTAGGGAAACACTTAGGTCGCCTTGTTCGAGTGACCACTTTGTCTCACTACCAGCCAAGAGAGCATCGCCACCTGCCGATCGGTCGATTCCCAAAGTCCAGTCACCAGAAACCACGCGCGTGAGCCTCACGCACCACCAGAAGATTTCAGGCTTGTCATTGATCTCACGCGCCGGCGCGTGGAGGCACGTGTGACTGCGCCTCGACTTCCGATCACCCTTCCTGGAGTCGTCTCTCTCTCTCCGGCACTTCTGTGTAGTTGGTTGCTTGGTAGCAATTCGTTTGGGCACTCTGGTTGCCTTGTTTGCTTCACGGCTGTTCGTGAATTTCTTTTCTGTGTAATTCCTTAGGTGGTCTCTGTATTTCTTCTGTGTTCGATCTCTATGGCTGATGAACAGAAGAGTTTGGTTGTGACAGATGTTATTCCCATGATGTCCAGAATCACAGAACACAAGTTAACTGGTCCTAATTATTTCGATTGGTGTAAGACTGTCAGGATTTATCTGCGGAGCATTTCTAAGGACAATCATCTCACGGCTGATCCCCCCACGGATAATACTCGCCAGGAGTGGTTGAGAGATGATGCTCGCTTGTTCTTGCAAATCAGAAACTCTATTGACACTGAGGTTGTTAGCCTGATTAATCATTGTGAGTATGTTAAAGAGTTGATGGAATATTTAGAATTTTTGTATTCTGGAAAGGGCAATCTGTCACGTATCTATGAGGTTTGTAAGGGCTTTTACTGGGCTGAACAACAAGATCACTCTCTTCAGGCCTATTTTATGAATTTCAAACGAATCTATGAAAAATTGAATGTCTTGTTACCTTTCAGTCCTGATGTCAAAGTCCAGCAAGCTCAACGAGAGCAAATGGCAGTAATGAGTTTCTTGGCTGGCCTTAATTCTCAGTTTGAGATTGCTAAATCTCAGATTCTCTCCAGTGCTGAGATTTCCTCTCTCCATGAGGTCTTCACTAGGGTACTTCGCATAGCTACTAGTACATTTGTTGCTCCATCTGTTCATGCTTCTAGTGCTCTTGTCAGTCATCATGGTGGATCTGACACTGGACGCTCTTATCCTAAGAACAGAGGAGGAGGTATAGGTAGTCAGGATGCAGGGAGAGTTGTATGTTATTATTGTCATGAGCTGGGCCATACCAAACGCACGTGTAAGAAATTGCAAAATAAGTCTCAGAAGTCTCATTCAGCCCATGTTGCGGTTACTCCTACACCTAACACATCTGAGCCGACCATTACAATCTCTGCAGATGCATTCGCTAAATTCACTCAGTATCAAGCAGCATTGCAGCATTCATCTCCACCTGTCACTGCCATTGCCGAGTTAGGTAAACCAAATACGTGTCTTCTTTCCTCTTCCTCACAATGGGTCATTGATTCTGGTGCTACAGATCATATGACAGGTAATTCTAGTCTTTTCTCCACTTTTCAGTCACACACATCTCCTTCTAATGTTACTTTAGCAGATGGTTCCACCTCTTCTATGCTTGGGTCTGGTACTGTTAATCCAACTCCATTGATTTCGATGTCTTCTGTCTTGAGTCTACCACGATTCTCTTTTAATTTAATGTCTGTAAGTAAACTTACTCGTACCCTGAATTGTTGCATCTCATTTTTTCCAGATCATTGTCTTTTTCAGGATCTTACGACGAAGAAGATTATTGGTAAAGGATATGAATCCAATGGTCTCTACATTTTGGATACCCAGGTGCCTAGGCCCATTACATGTTCCAGTGTCGTCACTCCATTTGAAGCACATTGTCGGTTAGGACATCCTTCTTTGCCTCTGTTGAAGAAATTATGTCCTCAGTTTCATCATGTATCTTCCTTAGATTGTGAGTCGTGTCAGTTTGCCAAACATCATCAGTTGCCGTCAGTCCCTCGAGTCAATAAACGGGCTAGTTTTCCCTTTGAGATAATCCATTCAGATGTTTGGGATCCGTGTCCTGTTGTGTCCACTACTGGATTTCGATATTTTGTTTCTTTTGTTGAGGATTTTTCTCGTGTGACTTGGCTTTACCTAATGAAAAATCGTTCTGAATTATTTTTCCATTTTAGTGCCTTTTGTGCTGAAATTGAAACACAGTTTAATGTTTCTGTGCATACATTACGGAGTGATAATGCCAAAGAATATTTTTCCGATTCCTTTCAGGCCTATATGATTCAAAATGGCATTCTTCACCAATCCTCTTGTGTTGACACACCATCTCAGAATGGTGTGGTTGAACGAAAAAATAGGCATCTTCTTGAGACAGCCAGGGCCCTCTTATTCCAAATGCACGTTCCTAAACAATTTTGGGCTGATGCAGTTTCCACATCCTGTTTTTTGATTAATCGCATGCCTTCCTCTGTTCTTAATGGTGAGATCCCTTATAATGTCCTTTTTCCTACTAAACCCTTCTTTCCTATTGCACCCCGGATATTTGGTAGTACTTGTTTTGCTCGTGATGTTTGTCCCCAGGTCACTAAATTAGATCCCAAGTCTTTAAAATGTGTTTTTCTGGATTACTCTCGTCTACAAAAGGGGTATCGGTGCTACTGTCCTAGCCTTCACAAGTATCTTGTGTCCGCTGATGTTACCTTTCTCGAACATCTTCCTTTTTTCCCTGCTGCTTCTACTCCTTCGAGTCAGGGGGAGGATGATGATCTCTTGGTTTATACTATCACCTCTCCGCCCCCCACTGTAGCTCCTTCCCCTGTTACCCCACCATCCCCACCACCTCCTATTCGCTATGTCTATTCCCGACGACGAGACCCATCTGCTCCATGTCCCGCACCGGTTTCTTCTTCGCCATCGGATCCTGTGGCTGGTGATCTTGATCTTCCCATTGCCCTTCGCAAAGGTACCCGTCAGTGCACTTATCCTATTTCATCGTTTGTTTCTTATGCTATCTTGTCTTCTTCTTCGTGTTCTTTTGTCGCTTCCCTTGATTCTGTGTCTCTTCCCAAACCTGTCCCTGATGCCTTGTCCCATCCTGGATGGCGTGATGCTATGATCGAAGAGATGAATGCTTTAGATTCTAATGATACTTGGGATTTAGTGCCTTTACCTGCAGGAAAGAAAGCTATTGGCTGTAAATGGGTGTTTGCTGTCAAATTCAATTCCGATGGTTCCGTGGCTCGCCTTAAAGCCCGTCTTGTGGCTAAAGGCTATGCTCAGACTTATGGTGTGGATTATTCTGATACTTTCTCCCCCGTTGCTAAGTTGACCTCGGTTCGTTTATTTATTTCTCTGGCAGCTACTAAAGATTGGCCTTTACATCAGTTAGACATCAAAAATGCATTCTTACATGGTGATCTCAAGGAGGAAGTGTATATGGAGCAACCACCTGGATTTGTTGCTCAAGGGGAGTGTGGGCGAGTTTGTCATCTTCGTAAGTCATTATATAGTTTGAAACAGAGTCCCCGTGCTTGGTTTGGAAAATTTAGTTAGGCAGTGGAGAAGTTTGGAATGAATAAGAGTAAGTCTGACCACTCAGTTTTCTATAAGCATTCTACATCTGGCCTCATTCTCCTTGTTGTGTATGTGGATGATATTGTCATTACTGGAAGTGATACTGTGGGAATTTCATCTTTGAAGTCCTTTCTTCATAGCCAGTTTCACACGAAAGATTTAGGGGTGTTGAAGTATTTCTTGGGAATTGAGGTGACGAGAAGCAAGAAAGACATTGTCCTATCCCAGAAGAAATATGTGCTTGACCTATTAACTGAAACTGGAAAGTTGGGGGCTAAGCCGTGCAGCGCTCCAATGCTTCCCAACCTACAACTCACGAAAGATGGAGACTTGTTTGAAGATCCTGAAAAATACAGGAGACTAGTTAGAAAGTTGAACTATCTTACAGTGACACGTCCTGATATTGCATACTCTGTTAGTATTGTCAGTCAATTCATGTCCTCCCCAACAGTTCACCATTGGGCAGCGTTAGAACAGATCTTGTGTTACTTAAAGGGAGCTCCTGGACGAGGGTTACTGTACAAGAATCATGGACATACTCACATCGAATGTTTTTAAGATGCAAATTGGGCAGGTTCCAAGATTGACCGCAGATCCACTACCGGATACTGTGTTTTTGTTGGAGGAAATTTGATTTCATGGAAGAGTAAGAAACAAAATGTTGTGTCCCGATCCAATGCAGAATCAGAATATAGAGCTATGGCACAATCTGTATGTGAGATAATGTGGATATATCAACTCTTGATTGAGGTTGGTCTTAAAGCTTCAATACCAGCAAAATTGTGGTGTGATAATCAAGCGGCTCTCCATATTGCTTTCAATCCTGTGTTTCATGAACGGACTAAGCATATTGAGATTGACTGTCATTTTATTCGTGAAAAGTTGCAGCAAAATTTGATCTCTACCGGATACGTGAAAACTGGATAACAGTTAGGAGATATCTTCACAAAGGCTCTCAATGGGGCTCGAGTCAATTATATTTGCAACAAGCTGGGCCTGATTAATATCTATGCTCCAGCTTGAGGGGGAGTGCTACAGAATATACATAAGATTATTCTAGAATATACATGCTGTAGGGTTGACTGTATATGCTCAATCATAGGGATTCTAATTAGTCTACTTTCCTAGTTTAGTCTCTCAATTTGTGTATAAATACACTTGTATATTTTGAATGGAATAAAATAGAGAATCATTTTTCTTTCTTGGTTTCAAAAACAATATAAAAATATGATCTAAAAAATTTAAATCAACTAGTTTAAATTTAAAAATTACATTCTTCAAAGACAGGATGCACATGATTCTAATCTCGTAGTAATAAATAATCAATTTAAAATTCACAAGTATCAAGTGAAGTTTTCTTTTTTAGCTTGTTATGTTTTCAAAATTATTTTATCTAAACAAATGTTTGTACACAATAGAGTGGTGTTGATCTCTTTTAATTTTAGAATTTCCCACATTGGATTTTTTTTTATAAGATAGATGAAAATTGAATTAAAATGCCCAATGGGGACTTACCACAGTACAGAGAATGTATAGAGTGTACACTTAAGGTTCAAGAACCCCAAAAAAACCAACAAAAACCCTAAAGAGCTATGAAACACGGACACTCTATTTTGGTTCACGTGCCCGCGTCGGACACTTCCCGGACATGTGTCGAACACTTGAATCATAGATGTTGATGATTAAATAAAGAAGTTCTTTAATAGATTTGTTATATGAATATCTTAATAATATTTTTTGTGATTTGTATCTTTTACGCCAATTTAATTGAAATAACATTAAGTTTTTATTATATGGTCATATAAAAAATTTATATACATTCAACGTGTTCTTGACGTATCCGTATCTCACTTTTTTGATAAATAACGTGTCTGCGTGTCCGTGTTGTGTCGTACCCGTGTCTCGTGTCCGTATCCGTATCCGTATCCGTGCTTCTTTGCTAAAGAGCAAGAAGAGTTCTTATTGGCCCACAAAAACAAAAGGCGCAACAAGACATCCTTTAAAACAAAAAGGGGCTTTTCACACCCCTCAAAAACCCGATTGTTCCTTTCGCACCATATACCCACACCATGCCATGGAGGACCATTCGCCAAATTCCTTTGATGTCCTTCCTAACTCGCAATCCTCCCCAGCACGCGACAACATCAATCAACCTAGCCGGCATTTCCCAGGAAAATCCAAAAACGGCCACAACAGATTCCACAGATCCCTTGCTTTTGAGCAATGAATCAACAAATGGTAAACAAATTCTGGCTTTATTTTGCACATAGCGCATCTTCTAGCTAGCTGGAAACCCCTCCTTTTGAGATTATCATACGTCAAGAAGCCACCCATACAAAAAAGGCGACCTTTGGGGGAGCTCTAGTATACCACACTATCTTCCAAGGAAATTGCCCTCCTATGGCTCCCATCGATACCCTGTAATGACTTGACCGAAAAAAGCCCGAGCATCCTTTGTCCATCTCATGTAATCCGCCCTATCCACCCCAATTTTGTCCCCATGAAGCATACACATCAACGCTCCCACCTCCAATTCCCAATCAAAAAAATGACACTGAAACGTAAGGGTCCACACTACCTCCCTCCCTTCAAGAGAAATGTAATAAGTAACCAAGGCATCACGAGACCGTGCAAGAGTACACAAATTCTGAAAAGTTTCTTTCAAGGCTCTATCCCCACACCAAACATCCTCCCAAAACTTGACTCGAGTACCATTCCCTACCCCAAACCTCACCAACCCTCTAAAAGTCCCCACTCCCCTTTGGATAGCCTTACAACCCACCGGCCCCTCCACCTCCCCACGAAACCAACTCAAACTATCAAACCCAAACTTAGCCACCACCACATCTCTCCACAACATCTCTCTCTCTACCCCAAACCTTCAAAGCCATTTCCCAAGTAAGGCTTTACTGAAAGTCCTAAAATACTTCACAGCCAGACCCCATTGCCTAATAGGAGTCTTGACCTCGTCCCAACAAATCAAGTGAATTTTCCCTTCCCCATCCATCCCATTCAACAAGAAATCCCTCTGAATTTTATCCAATCTACGCTCCACTAAACCTGGCATGACAAACAAGGACAAGAAGTAAGTTGGCAAGCTGGCCAACATACTCTTCTTTGTTAAATGGCAATGCAAAACTTCAGTGCCTATAAAAGACAAGCACGCCTTCTTTGTTAAATGGAAACTTCAATCCACTGTCCCACATCGAACCATATGAGAAAGGTTGAAAGGACCTGAAGCTTATAAAAGGACTCAGCTGCTGCCACCTGCTTTACTACTATTATTGGGCACGCCTTTTAAGGTTTGCACTAAAGTGAAACAAATTAAACGAAGCTCAAAATTTTGTTCCTTAATTTTTTTGTACCAGACAGTTTGCTTGGACCGTGAACAATCTAATAAAATTGCTGGTTAAACCACTTGGTTTCACGGTTTTTGTTTAAAAATGTGTTTTTTTGTTAGAACGGTTTTGAGCAATCAGACAGACCAGATCTCAGGCCAGTTCCCAGATTTTCCTGTCCGACCGACCGGTCCGGTTTTTAAAACATTGATTTTATATATATACACATATACTGGATACCGATAACAGTTACAAGTGAAAAATCAACTATGGAGTAAAGAGAAAGAGAAGCAAACCTGTATCATGGCCATCTATTGTGTAATCAAAATCCTGCACGACAAATTAAAAAAAATTGAGACCAGAGCAATCATAAAACATTTAGAGGCAAAATGAAAATAATATTGCCTCATCCTTGGCAAAAAAAATTGTGACAAAATCATTAGCTAATTAGAGAATCAAGATACTAACATATAGCAGGATACCCCTTCCTCTACCTTAGAACCATTTTCATCTCAGAGAACATGCAGAAACACAAATTCAACTTATCCTATTCATTTCATTTTCATATTAGCTCAGACTTTGTTTTGTCATATGCTTGACTCAACAGATGCTCTCATAATAATGTCTCGCAATGTTATTGAACAAATTTATGAATGCTTTCACCTCTTTATCTAACATACAGTTTCCAAACAAACAAAAAAAGAGTCACTAAAAGCATACAACTATATGTTGCTGACAAGACATCCAATATTGTAACAAATAACAAAAAATCTCAGTATTTATGCTCAAGTACCCAATTCAAACCCACAGTATTGTATTCCCTGCAATGGAGTTTCAGCTAGCCTCACAGTAAAGGACCTTTGATTTTCTCTTTTTTGTTCTCTAAATTTTTTTTTTTTGTTATGCACTTATTCACAACAAAATATATTATCTTAATTCAATACATTGCACAGACTAGAGATGCTATGCTACAGACAAATACAGTTAACCCTCTAATAACTAATATTGAATAAGTCGCTAATCTCTATTAATTAATACTTTTTTCGAGGAACTCAACAAAAAATAATTATAATAAATGTTTGATGAACGAAGTCCCATGGCAAATAATTAATAGTTCCATGACTGAATAATTAATAAATTTATGAAAAAATGTCTTTATAGCATTAATTATTAGAGCAGAAAAATACATACATTTATGTAAATATATTATAAAATATTAATAACATTAATTTTTTTATTAATAAAAAAAAAAAAGATTAAGAATTATAAATAAAATTAGATACTACATGTATTCTTTTAGGGAAAAAAGTTTATCAACCTTACAAATTTGTATGCATGTCCTATTTTAATACTAAAAATAAAATAGTTGCAAGGAGATTTTTTTGCAAATAAAAATTATGGTGAAACTTCATAATTAATATTTCTACTAACTAATAGTTTTGAGTCTCCCAAGATTTTAATTATTAGAGGGTCTCCTGTTCAGTAGAACTTGAACCCTAAAATTTAATCTTGAGTATCCTTTTTTTAACTCTCTCTCTCTCTCTCTCTCTCTCTCTCTCTCTCTCTCTCTCAATATATATATAAAGGGTAAATTATACTAGCCTACTCTGTGTTTTAGCCTACTCACAACCCAACACTAACTTTAGTCATATATTTTTTTCCAAAAAAGATTTCTCTATTTACCTCTTTATTTTATATAAAAAAAAAAAAAGGAAAACTTGGATTTAATCAAGCTGTAAACCCCCAAATTCCAGGCTTGACAGTGGTCTAACTGATCTCCCAGTCCCAGATTAAGGTTTTGATAAGAACCCTTTTAAAGGGATTCAAAAAGGTAAAACTAGATCCTCAATCATGTTTTTCCTTTGCGGTCTCTTTCAATTTTATTTTAATTTTTCATATTCTAGTTCTCCTAGCAACTAAAAAATTCCAGCATGCTATTTTCTAAATTTAGCAACTTGGCATCTGTAAGTTCATTTATTCTAGATTATGAAACAATTTACATTTTGCTTCTACCTTCTCAAACTCTTAAGCAACAAGATAGTCAAGGCTTTAGCCCGTCAGGAAAGAGATTGTACACAGCAAAGACCATGCATTCAATTGTGGGCCTAATTAATTTGTTGAACGAGCTAAACGTCCTTTCAAATGCCCCTTCACTTTTCAAACTCTTAAGCAACAAGATAGTCAAGGCTTTAGCCCATCAGGAAAGAGATTGTACACAGCAAAGACCATGCATTCAATTGTGGGCCTACATTAATTTGTTGAACGAGCTAAACGTCCTTTCAAATCCCCCTTCACTTTTCCTTCAAATATATCTCTCCCTTTTTCTCCCCAGCTTCTTTACAATTTATATTCCACCAACTGTTTGTTCAAATCTCCAACCATTAGTAGCATGATGATATTGAGTTGCAAAATGAAACCAATGGTTTAAAGTGAGAGGTGGTTGCTAGAAGGAAAACTTTGCTTCAAGCACAGATCCTTTGAAGACTACAGTTCACACAACCCTAAATGCTTCCAATGTGCTTTCCTCCACCAACATCAAAGCAGTGAATATAGACAAGAGAATAAAGCCTCAACTACTACAATCTAGAATCAAGGGCTGACAAAGTTGCCTGACTTAGCCGGTAGTTCTCATCATGTTGAAGCCTAACCAAAAGGACCAGAGAGTTGATTTTGACAAATCAAAGGTTATAATTGCCGAGATAAATGAAGGAAATCAGATATACAGGATTGTCACCACACAAATACTAAAGAAGCCAATTTGAAGGATAAAAATACAATTGAATTAAATATTTCTAGTCAATCATTTAAATCTATCTCAAGGGATGATCTCTTCATTCCAGATAAGCTGCTTAATGTTCAGTATCAGCCCTGTTGTTCCCAAAGGGAGATTAAAATAAAATCAGCCTAAAAATTTCATGTATATAGTGATAGAAGTTTGAAATGTGGGGATTCAACACCAAAATATCCAAGGTCAACTCTTCTCCAAAGTGAGGTAGAATAATGTGAGTATGTTAACAAGATGGGTACAAACTAGGTTCATACTTCATACAACATTTTTTTAATCCCTTTATTATAACTTAAATATTACGTCAGTTTGATATCTAGCTTAGAAGTCTTTTGATTATAAAACTTATTTCAACACACATTGTTTTAAGAAAATGTGTGTTCTATTTGATTCTTTTTTTAAACTATATATATATATATATATATATGATAAGAATAAAAGGTGTTTTCTGTTTTGTTCTTAAAATGGTTATCCTTTTTAAGGGAAGATTTTATTTGCTTAGAGAACAACTGAGTCCATAAAGAAGCTCAGGTGTACCAGAGGGAGATCAGATCGATATCATATTGAAGTTGAGGTTTAATTGATCAAAATTGACTATTATCTGTTTACAATCTCATTCTCTAATTCTTCTTCATTTTCTCCTTATTACTATTCAGAAACTCCACCAAACAAATTTCTGGAAAATTAGCAACTTATTGCCACATACTTCATCTAGTTTAATCCTATTGATGCAATATATAAGAAATTCAAGATGGAGCAAATTCAAATAGGGAATATCTAGAAATTAGTTGGATTTCAAGGCAAGGCCCATTTGGAACTTTTAGAGTTAACTTTTAGGTCACATTTGGTCTTATTTCAAGTTTCTTTAATTTTATAGCAGCTAGTTTAATTTTAATGTTTTATTAAGTTTTTGGAGTCCAATGTATTTTAATATATTTTAAATTTGCTGAGGGCATGGATTATTGTAGAGTCAATGGCCTTAGTTTGGGTATCGTTATGATATCGGGCCACATTATATGATATCTAGTTGGCACAAATAAGTTTTATTAGTCAAAGTTCTAAGTTTCTATTTTTCAAATTCCAAGTTCTATTATAATTAAGAATTCCCAAGTCCATATATAGCTATATAACACTTCCAAATGAATGGAGAAATTAGTTCAGAGCTTTTTCCAAAGCTTTTGAAGCCTTTCTTTTTGGATTGTGTAATACAATTCTAATCCTAAGGGGTTTTAGGAGACTCCACAAAGACCGAAGTTACTGTTCACAGGATTTTCGCAGCCAGCAACTGCCCTAGACAGGTCCATAATCTTCTTCTCTGTTCCCAAAATTCTATCCAATCAGCCTAACATTCCCACTTACCTTTTGGTTTTCAGCCCAACACCCAAAATCATAAAAATAACACTGCCCAGTATTTCATGCAGAGCTATCCTGAATTCCCAGCAATTAACAAATCTAAAAATCTCACCAATTCTAATCCCCTGCCATCCATAAATTCAACTATGCACATACTTTCATTTTTTTTTTTTTGATAAGTAAAGATTATATAAAAGCCCGAGAAAGGCAAAAGGGAAAACCCCAAGAAGAATTACATCGGCCTTAAAGACCCCAATAAGTCAACAAAAGAAGAAACGTTTACAGGAAAAGCTTCTTTGGCCCAAAAGAATAAAAAGCGCAAAAAGGCATCTTTTAAATAGGGAGTAGGAAGCTCCCGATCTTCAAAGACACGATTATTTCTTTCTTTCCAAAGGCACCACATCAAGCAGATGGGAGCTAATCTCCAAATTCTCTTAGTTTCTTTTGTAAGGATACACCCTTCCCAAGCTAACAATAGGGCTTTGACAGTCTCTGGCATGACCCAAGTGAATCCAAACGTGGAAAGAATAAGATTCCAGCAGCTCCAGGAGACGTGACAGTGCATGAGCATGTGATCCACTCTTTCTTCGTTGTTCTTACAAAAATAGCATCTACTAGTCATCAGGAAACCTCTCTTCATCATGTTTTCTGCGGTTAAAATGGCCTTCCAAGAAGCTTCCAAAGGGAAAAAAGAGGCTTTAGGAGGGGCTTTTGAAAGCCAAATGAGCTTCCAAGGAAAGGGAAAACTTTCAGAAGCAAACAAACTCTTGTAAAATGAGCGCACAGAAAAGGAAGGCTTATCTGGAATCCATATTCTCTGATCTTCTCTTCCTTCCACTGTCCAGAAATTGTTGATGTGACTAAGAAATGAACCCACTTCCTCCAGCTCCCAATCAAAGAAATCTCTTCTAAAAGAAGGAGACCAAACTGGCACATTCCTCAAGCTCATCACATACTCACTAACCCAAGCCGACTTGTTGGTAGCCAAACTGTATAGCCTAGGGAACTTCATCTTCAAAGGCAAAACCCCGCTCCACACATCATCCCAAAATTTCACCTGATCCCCCTTTCCTATAACAAACTTACATCTATCCTTGAAAGGACTCCACTCTCTTCTGATGTAGCCCCAAAGCCCACAACCCATCGGCCCTCAACACTGCCCGAACTCCATCCCCCACTTTCACTCCCATACTTAGACACAATGATCTCCTTCCAAAGATACTTATCGTTGTCACCAAACTTCCATAACCACTTTCCTAAGAGAGCTTTATTGAAAGTTCTCAAGTCTTTCACCCCTAAGCCCCCTAGAGACTGAGGCTTCTTAATTTTGTCCCACGCCACAAGATGAATTTTCCTGCAATCACCCTCATGACCCCAAAGAAAGTCCCTTTGGATCTTTTCCAATCTTCCGTTCACAGTCTTCGGAATCGGGAAGAGGGACATAAAATAGGTGGGAAGATTAGCCAAAGAGCTTTTGATAAAAGTGAGCCTACCTCCTTTAGATAGAAGCTGGCCTTTCTAGCCTGAAAGCTTGCTCTGAAACCTCTCAACCATCGTATCCCAAACTCCAATAGAACACGCACTTGCTCCCAGAGAAAGACCTAAGTAAGATGTGGGAAAGCATCCCACTTTACAGCCCAAAGTGCTAGCCAGAAGATCCAGCCCCTGAATCGCCCCAACCGGATAAATGCAACTCTTAGCCAAATTGATCCTTAGACCTGACACCGCTTCGAAACACACGAGAATGCAACGAATAAAGCGAAGCTGGCATACTGTGGGATCACAAAAGATAATGGTATCATCAGCAAATAAATGCAACTCTTCAATGTATATGTACATACTTTCATATACATTGAAGAAATAAGCTTTTCTTCACTTAACCCATGGATTTAAATCGATTTCGCAGGATACGAATCGCTCGCGGTCACGGTGTAACGATGTCGCAAGTATCAGGTCATTTGTAACAGGAATCGGAAACGGCAAACCGTGATTTTTTTTCAAACACTAGCAAATCTCTTAAAAGTCACTGATACACATATCTTGATTACAATTATCACATTTTAATCTTTTTTACTATTAATTTTTTATTTTCTAACACCTAAAAAAATATTTTTTTTAAATAACACTTATAAAAATATTTTATTATTTTATATAGATATTTTAAAGCTAAACTAATTAGAAATATCAATTAATTTGAGTAACATTACAAAGAATAATATAAATAATAAGAAAACATAATTATAAGCATGAAAATTAATTTAGTTGATTAGTTATGGAATAAAAAAAAAGTAAAAATTTTGAGGCCAAGAGACCTTTTCGAGTTCGTATTGACCCGAATGTCTTGCTAACCCATTTTAATTTTTTTTAGATTATTTTTGTTAAGCATCTCTCTTGTATATAAATGTTATAAAAATAGAGATCATAAGAATTCTATAGAAAAAAAAAATAAGGAAAATAAAAAACTTGAAAAAAAAATCATAAAATAGATGTAACAGTCCTATAATGGCAGTAACGGTCCTGTAACGGTCTGCAACGGCCATAACGGCCGACATGTAACTGTATCGGCCAATATGACTGTGAATTTTAGTAATACCGATATATTGGCCAATATTGATATTGGAGGGTCAAAAACCCGATACGTAACGTAACGACCGTTATTTAACACCATGACTAAACCACACCAAAAGATCAATCGTATCATACTCTAACACTGCCACACATTAATCTAGAGTCACAACTTGTAGGATTGGATTCCTCGCACTCTCCTACGTCATCTATTCCATCTGTAAAACCATTCTACCACTCTTTGGTCCTTAAAAACTCTAAAACCATAAGCAACTATAAGCTTGAATTCACCTAGTTAGTTATTTTAGACAAAATCGCACCAAATAAGTTGCTTCACATGGCTGCGTAGGAAAAAAATGTGCATGGGATAGATCTTTGATTGAATTTAGTAAACTTTCATTATTGCATAACATTATTACATGACTACTTCATGCATGTGGAGTCCACATGTAAAACAATAAATTGTCTTGGTATGAGCATCGGATAGGCTAAGAAGCACCAACACGTTTGGGAGGCCTGAGTGTCTCCGACATGCCTAGGACACGGACACGTTCATGACACGTGTCCAACACGTTAAAATTGAGTATCTAAATTTTTTTATTTTTCAAAATTTCAGACACATTCCTGACATGCCAAGACATGACCGGGCACGAAAATGGTGAAGGAAGATGAGTATTCAAAAATAATAATTGATTAAGCAGTGAAGTACCATCAAATAAGGTAAAGATACTAAAGAATGAGAAAAGAGGGGATGGGTAGCCTACCTACTACTTGCGCGAGATCCACGACTGTCAATACCTCCTCCTCCTCCTCCTCCTCCTCCTCCTCCTCCTCCTCCTCCTCCTCCTCTCTCTCTCTCTCTCTCTCGGTTGATCAATCGCCCTTCAAATACCTATTTTATTTATGACAAGTCGACAACGCCACCCTCCACCTTTTGTCTTTCACAAACACGCCCGCCCCCCTTTTACATGTCACTCCCCAGGTCCCCCCTCCCTTAAGGTATGTAAATATTAGTATTTCTTGTTAGGACTTTTAGTCAAACTTCTATTGGCTAATCTATGTTAAATGAACCTTGGCTTCGTTCGAACGAGAATAACAGAGAGTGCATGTTCACCTTCGTTCGATCAATGATTCGAACGGCCATTCCAATGTGTGCTCGTTTGCTTTGTTCGAACAGGAATTCCAATAAGCACTAGATTCAACTTCGTTCGCGTTTGCTCAAACAAGGTTGTTCATTTGAACAAACTCTGGCCTCATTCAAGCAAGCATAAGCGAGAAGCAATCTCCGAATTGGATTATTGTTTCTAAAAATTGCTTCGAACCCTATGCCTGTATAATGTCTTTGATTCTTGTGCGTAAATAACTTCTGGTCGCTGCACTTTTTCACATACATATTGTTCCAAAAGCTTTTCCATTACATTCTAATGCACATATAGATCAAAGGCCAATTGTTCAAGAACCCTATCATCTTATAGTACAAGCTTGTAGAGTTCAAGCGTTGTTTCATCGATAAAATTCGAGGTTGCGTGGAATTCACAATGGTGATTGAGGAGTACAGTTCGTGGATTTTGAAGCGGTGATTCACTTGAAGAGCGCTTAAAGATTCGAGTTGGAGGATATTCAGATCGTGAACAAAGTTTGAGGGATTACGTCGTTGCATCTACAAAGTTTGTAATCACTAAAGATCATCTAGTGGAGTGTATCTTGGTCGATGCACGGAGATTTTCCAAAGCAAATTAAATTGATCTGTGGCGGTTTCCTCATCAACAAATTCGGTGTGTTCTATTCTTATTGCTTCATTATATTGTTGTGTGCCACCGTATTTGATTGCACACACGTGAACCGAATTCACACTTAATTGAAGTGATAACCTCAATCCTTAAAGGCAATTAAAATTCAATATGATAATTTTTATTTGCTACATATACCTATTCATCTCCTTCTAGGTCTATTTCATATCATCTAGATACATGTAGGGCCTATTATTTTTTATAACATTTATTCAATTAACTTAATTTGTATTCGATTCTTTTTTTTTAAAATTCATTATTAAAAAATCTAAAAATAATAAATTACTTCTTTTCTTGGTATCACTTTCATCTTTATTATTTGTTGGATCAAATAATAATAATAATAATTTCTATTTTTAATTTGTATACTTCACCAATATACTTATTTTATATCACAATATTAATTTTTAATAAATCAACTTAACAAAATGTCATAAAATAAATATTTTATTATTAATATTAATTTTTTATAGGTAGTCTAAAAATTGAATAAAATAATGTTAGAATCAATTAATTACATGATCATATATATATATATATATAAATATATATTATTCAATGTATCCGTATCCTAATTTTTTAAAAAATTTCCTGTCGGCGTGTCCATGTTATATCATATCCGTGTCTCGTATCCATCCTTCTTAGAAGATAGGTGTCTGGGACATCAACCATTGGGCATTTCCCCAAATAGTGTCCAACAAAAGAAAAGAACACTTGCCAAATTCACTTGGATGTTTGTAGGATATATCCTATATATGTTCCCTTACTAAATGAATATAACTAAGTATCCATGTCTAACAAGCATTTTTTTGTGTCTGTTTAATAAGCAATTTGACTGGAGAAGTTCATGTCACTCTAAGCTAAAGAAAAAGGTAAGACCGGCCATGGCCATATCCCAAGATTTAGTAGAAGAATATGGCTCCTATATAAATCCGTACACAACAAGCATTATCGGTGTCCATGTGACATTGTACATAACTAGGAAGGAGAAGTGCATAAGTGCCTGGAGAAACAAAGGTCAAATACAGGTACAGAGGGATAATAAAAACATATCCACAAGGCCAAACCAGATAATTCACCAGAAAGCTCAGAACAGTGAGAGAATCAAGTTTGCAACTTACAAGATGATCTTCGATGGCAGTATGATCGATGGCAGCAGTGTCTGCATCCATTATGCTCTGTGGATTGGCTTCCTGATCGCCTGGATATTCACCATCATTTAAGTAAGCATTTTTCACATCTGTGACGAGTTCTACCGGGTACAAAGAATCTATTTTAGATTCTTCACTACAGATACCATTAGAGGTCAGGTTCTTGTCATCATTGTCCAGTTCTGCAGCAAGAACTTCATACTCATTTACAAAACCTTGCTTGTTTTTCTGGATTTCCTCCAGGGCAGGGTCAGCAATTTCAACCACCTGGTTACTATACCCACCAGTCTCAGGAGAAGAATTTGCAAGTGAAGGATTTGAGTTCTTTTTAGGTGAAGAACAATCTCTCTGACCATCTGCTCCAATTTCAACTGAAGCACCAATTTCAGTTTCTTCCAACAAAAAATCATCCACTGCTCTAGATTCAATTCCAACTACAGCAACAGTGTCATCGTTTTTTTCTACAACTTCAGCAGCATCAACCCCAATAGCATCCACTCCATTCCTACTGCTAATATCCACCATAGAAGCATCCATCTCAGCAGACAGAGTATCCAGCTTCTGATCAGGTGCAACACCTGATAGATTCATTTGCAGAGAAACATCAGCACTATCGTCTTTGTCCAAGGAAGCTGGCTGGACAACAAAACCAGTTGACACGTTAAATGTATCACCAAAAACAGGATCAGATGAGGAAGATGGCTCCACCCCAAGGACGATGCCAGGATTTATTGCATCAGCAACTGCAACACTCCCCCCATCAGTTTCCATTTCAGAAAACTCTCCCAGAAGTTCATGCTGCAAACTCTTAGGTTCAGAGGAGTCACCGATAGCCTTCATCTGCACTTGACTATCATAACCCTGGGAACTTAAGGCATGTTGTTCACCCTGCTGGTTCACAGTCTGCACAGGAGTCTTAGCAGGTTCTGCTTCTGCACCATTTCTGACTACCACAGGTTCAGTATTCCCTACCATTCCAGTTCTTTTTGTGACATTTGGCCCAACAGGGAACTCCATATCATTTGCTCCTTCCAAAGAAGAATTGTTTTCATCATTTCGTGAAACCTTGATTTCACTTAGATCAAGTTTATGATTGTGCAAAGAAACTAATTCTGCTGACAAACCTGAGAAAATATATTAAATTAACTCAGATAACTTGCAGGAAGAAGTACTAAAATTTTCCAGTAGTTACAAGACAACAATCAAGACAAGGATACACAACTCTGTCTGTTGAGATGAAATTTGAAATTGATGAATCATAGTAATCAAATTTCAGTCGCATGCACATAATTTTACTGATTAAAAAAATCTTTTGAAATTGATTATTAATGATCATAAAATAATTTTTTGAAATAAACCCTTTGAAGTATTAATAATAAGAAATTTTAAAAAATCACATGTACATGTATATATAAAAATTATTAGTAATGTTAATTTTTTAGTTAAGAAAAAAAAGGGAGATTAGGAGGTTTCTTAATACTTGAATTAGATAACATATATATCTTTTCAAAAAGTTCATCATATCTGAAAATATGCATTATAGGCATGTCCTATTTTTATGTTAAGAATGGTATACACGTGATGAAATTTTTTCATTTAAAAAAAAATTAGAGGGAAACTTTATGATTAAAAAATATATTAATTAAATAATTTTTGAATCTCTGAAAATTATACATTATGTGGGGGTCGACAATATTCTATGACACTAGTCACACGACACAAATATGCCAACACAAACAAAAAAGAAATATATGTGGATGATAAGAAAATCTAATTTCTATATAACATACGGCTGCCACATGAAATTTGGAACTTATGAATCGTAGTAATCAATAATCATGAACAAATACACAAGGACATGTTATATGTATCTGTGTATGTGCAGTGTACACATGCACGGCTCACAAGCATACACACATGCATACATTATATATGTACACACAGTTATGATAGCTCCTCTTCTCATTCCTATGATAAAATCTTATTGCTGTTTTTGTTTTAAATATTTTCGAAATTTTTTAATAAATTTTGGATATTCCTTTTATGTAATTTCTCTTAACAATTATACCATGTTTCATGATTTATCAAAAAAAAAATACTATGTCTCATGCTAAAATAAAATCATATCTCAACATCCAAGATTTAACATTCAAATGTTGGCAAGTGTAGAAAAAGTATCAGTCAAAACAATTAGAAAGGGAGCAGAGGATTTTTTTTGTCTTACAAGCTCTGTAGTGAGTAATGGAGAGAGGATCAAGTTTTGGAGGGACTTATGGTGTGGGGAAAGTACCCTAGCTTGCAGGTTTCCCCATTTATTTCAAGTGGCTAAATACAAGGAAGCTTTAATTAGGGATTATGTGGTATTTTGTGAAAATGGTTGGACTTGGTCTCCTTGTTTTCAACAGAACTTGAATGATTGGGAAGTAGAGGAGGAATGGTCTTGTGTGTAAGTTAGATATTCAGAAGACCTACGATCATGTCAATTGGGCGTTTCTCTCAAGTATGCTGAGGAAGATGGGTCTTGGGGAAAGATGGAGGAAGTGGATGGCTTCATGCATTGAGACAGTTTCCTTTTCAATTCTAGTGAATGGCTCATGGGCCAGTTTCTTTTGGACTTAGAGGGGTTTGAGACAAGGGGACCCACTATCCCCTTTTCTTTTTGTGATTGTGATGGAGGCTTTAAGTCTTTTTATGGTCAAAGCCAAGGAAGTGGGCTTGTTGAAAGGTTTTTCAGTGTTGTATAGGAGTGGTGGCGGGGCTTCCATCTCTCATCTTTTGTTTGCAGATGATGTTGTCATTTTCTATGAGTCGTCGGTTCACCATCTTAGATTCCATCAGATGTGTTCTAGTTTGCTTTGAGGTTGTGTCAGGCTTGAGAATAAACCTTGCAAAGAGTATTCTTCTACCGGTTGGGGAAGTGAGGTGGATGCAGATGCTTGCAAGGACCTTGGGTTGTACAATGCGCTCCTTCCCCGTGACTTATTTAGGGCTCTCCCTTGGAAATTCAACAAGATCTTGTGCGGTGTGGAATCAAGTGGTGGAAAGATTCCAGCATAGATTGGCAGGGTGGACATGTTAGCCTTTATCAAAAGGATGTAGGCGAACCTTGGTAAAGAGTATCATGGGTAACCTTCCTACTTATTTCATGTCTTTGCTTCCGATTCCAGCCACGGTGAGTAAGAAGCTGGAAAAAGTTCAAAGAGACTTCTTATGGGGTTTGAAAGTGACAAAAGGAAGATGCATCTGGTAAATTGGGAGAAGGTGAAGAAACCAATTTCTTCAGGAGTGTTAGGACTTGGGAGTGACAGATATGAAAACTTTCAATAAGGCACTTCTGAGGAAATGGTTATGGAGATTTGGGAAGGAGGAAGGAGAATTGTTAAGGGAGGTTATTGCTTCTAGATATGGGTGTAAGGAGGTGGTTGGAAGTCGGGGGGAACTTGGGGAGCAATCAAGTGGTGTGGAGGGAGTTCTGGGAGAGGGAGAGGGAGAGGGTGAGGGTGAGGCTTGTTGCGGGGACAAGTTCTCGGGTTAAGTTTTGGGAGAATGTTTGGAGTGGGGATGAGTCTTTGAGGGAGTTATTTCCTAATTTGTATAGTATGGCAAGCAACAAGGGTGCTTGGGTGAGGGAGTGTTGGGAGAGGGTCGGGGGTGAGGTGGTTTGGAACCCCAGATTTAGGAGGGAGTTTTTTGACTAGGAATTAGAAGAGATGGGTGCTTTCCTTTCTCACATTCAAAGAATGAGAGTGAGGGAAGGTAGGGAAGATATCATGGAATGGAAACCATCTAGGAAGCTTTTTTCAGTCCAGTCTTTTTACAAGAGTATGGCTGCTTATGAAGACTTGCAATTTCCCTGGAAGCTGATTTGGTATTCTGGAGCCCCTCCAAGAGCTTCATTCTTTGCTTGGGAGGCTTCTTAGAAGGCTATTTTGACTGCGGAAAACTTGAAAAGAAGAGACTTTAGTTGACTAGCAGATGTTATCTGAGCAAAAAAAGAGGAAGAGAGGGTGGGGCATGTGTTTATCCACTGCCCAGTGACGCGGGAATGCTGGGAATTGGTTTTCACTATTTTTAATTTTTCTCTATGAATCACGAACACTCTATTTTGGCTCACGTGTCCATGTTGAACACGTGTCGGATACCGACACTCTCAGACCCTTCCCGGACACTTAAATCATGAATGTTAATGATTAAATGAAGAAATCCTTTAATTTTCATTTAATAGTTTTGCTATTTTAATATCTTAATAATATTTTTATGATTTATGTGTTTTTATACCAAATTTAATTAAAATCACAATAGGTTTTTATTATATAATCATTATAAAAAATATAAAAAAATTCATATATATTCAACGTGTCCCAAACGTATCCATGTCCTACTTTTTTTAGAAATAACGTGTCTTCGTGTCCGTGTCATGTCGTATCCGTGACTCGTATCCGTATCCGTGCTTCTTAGGTTTTTTCTTGGGTAATGCCAAACTCCATTAAGGAACTTATGGAGGTTTGGCGGGGCTAAAGTTTGAGGAAAGATATCAAGAAGGTTTAGAATCTTGCTCCCGTTTTGCCTAATGTGGAGTCTTTGGAAAGAGTGGAATAGTCGATTTTTATGAGAAAGAACAGTCTATCATGTCATTAAAGGACAAAATTTTTCGATTACTATTTTTTTGGGCCAATGAGGCTTTCCCTATAAAAGCTTTATCTTCAGTTGATTTTTTGGGGTCTCTAAGACCTTTGTAAAGTTAGGTTAGGATGTATTTTCGGGTTTGCCCCCCTTAGGCACCTTCTATAATATACCTTTACTTGTAAAAAAAAAAAAAAGATTGGACAGTAGAGGAGGTAACATTTTTGTATTCATGATGTCAGGTTAGATGAATCCAAGGAAGATTCTAAGTGTTGGAAGGTTGGTGCTAAAGGGGAGTTCTCAGTTCTATTGACACTTATCTAGAAAGTGAAAGGAGGATTTTCCATGCAAAGCTATTTGGCGTCCTAAAGCTCCTTCCTTCGAGGGTGGCTTTTTTTGTGTGGACGGTGGTATGGGGGGCAATATTAACTTTGGATAACTTTAAAAAATAGGTGTTCCCAGCGATTAATGGGGGAAAGTCTATTAATCATCCTTTTTTTCATTGTCCATTTGCCAAGGATGTGTGGAATCTATTACTAGCTGTTTTTAGACAATAATGGGTTATGCCGCGGTGTTGAAGATCTTATCAAGAGTTGGAATGGAACTAAGTCTTTCGTGATGCTAGTAGACCATGGAAATTAGTTCCTCCTTGTATTTTTTTTAGTGTATATGGCAAGAAAGAAATAGTAGAATTTTTGAAAGGAATGTCGATTCCCTTGCTCGGTTCAAAGATAGGACCTTACACTTGTTATACTTTTGGGTTAAGGAGGCTTATCCTCATTGTATAGATTCATATGTTGACTTTTTGGGGGTTTAAGCACCAACTTGTAAGTTGCCCCTTTTTTTGTAATTATTTGCCTTTCTCACGCATATCAATAGAATTATTTTTTATCAGTAGGCATATCAATAGAATTATCTTTACTCATCAAAAATAATTAAAAACTTCATTTTTAAATTATGAACATGCCTAACGCCTGTCGGACATAACCCAAAAGTGTCAATGACTAGCAAGTGACTAGCCTAGGCATGGCTCCTTTTTAGAAGTATCCACGTTGTGTAGCCTTTGTGTGTCTGTGTGTGTGTTCTCACTCTTTCTATCTCTCTCCTTATTAATTTCTTGTCCTCACTTCTAGAACAAACTTCATTCCTATCCTTTTTCTTCAACAATGTATTCAAAGTGAGGATGGGGGCTGCGGTTTTTTTTCTCCACTACCACTTTTAATTACTTTCACATCATCTTCTTCATCAACACAAACATTAGTGGCTCCATTATGCCTTGCATGGTGCTTATGGAGGAACAAGATGAATTTTGAAGGTGTGGAGCTCTCTACCTAGGAATTTAAGGATAGCTACTTACGCTTATTGTAGTTTTTGGACTAAAGAGGAATTTCCAATGTATTTAAACTCTCTTTATAGATTTTTTAGGGAATCTAAGGCATTGATTTTTGTAGCGTTAGTCCCTTTTCGTAATTATGGGTTGCCCCCATTGGGCGCTTGTTTATAATACAATTACATTTGCTTATCAAAAAAAAATCATCCAACAACTTCTTAAACAATTCAAACACTTCGTTTGAACATTTTTTACCACATGCTACATCTTTATGAGTGCCCACTAAATGATTTTTTATGCTTGAAATGCCTCCCCCCAATAGGCATTTCCATAATGAATACATCTCAGCTTCAACCTACTATCATTCCCTACAGCCACTTTTTCACAATGATCCCAAGTGAAATCATTATTGGCCTTTTTTGTAGACTTCATTTATTCAACTGAAATATTACCATTAGCATTCCCTTCATTTATAATACCATTACATTTACAGATAATAAAAAAAAATCATCCAACAACTTCTTAAACAATTCAACCACTTCATTTGAACATTGTTTACCACGCACTACATCTTTATGAGTGCCCACTAAATGATTTTTTATTCTTGGAATGCCTCTCCAATAGGCATTTCCATAATGAATGCATCTCAGCTTCAACCTGCTATTATTCCCTTCAGCCACTTTTTCACAATGATCCCAAGTGGAATCATTAGTGGCCTTTTTCGTAGACTTCATTTATTCAACTAAAACATTACCAAACAATAAACATTTAGGAATTAGGAATTTAGGAGTCTCATTCTGTCTCTCTCCTTATTAATAGGATTATCAGTCAGGTTTAAATCTTCTCCCCCACAATTTTAGGAGAAATTGCAATTGCTCCAATTATGTTTTTTTTTTTTTTTCAGATGGTATACACTGTTCTGATCTTAGGTTATAGTAGATATCTTTAAAATATAGAGAAAATTTTAAAATTTTGGATTATTTTTGTGATTTTCTATACTATTAATGACTGCATTATTATTATTTGATAAGTAAGACACACACCCACTTTGTCCCATTTGGAGCTTAAACCCCCCCCCCCCCTCCTTGAACCACATGAGTTAACATTTGGATTTATTATTCAACTATTATCAGTTGAAATTTTATGATATAACTAAAATATTGCAGTTTAATTCCAATGGACCCAACTGTTGAATTGGCGAACCTTGACCCGGTCCAGTTAAGTAACAGTCTAGGTTTAAAAACATAATTCCATATATTCAAAAAGTCCCCAGATATTAATCCCATCCCACACAAATTAAGAAAGATACTCAGATACACAACAGGTTGAGTGGACCTACAATAGCTATGGAATAAGCTAACAGGTAGCACACATGCAGAAGTGTTAGGCTTTAGAAATCCTAACTAGATGTTACAAGCTCACAATTCAATAGCCATAAGAGGTCTACTGTGAGAAATATACAGAAAAAAAAGTCATGCTCATTAAAGAAAATCAATTTCTGTTCGGGGCCTTGCTGGGACACAATGAAAGTTTTATAGCTACATTTAAAAGATACTGAGCTTCCAATGTCCGAAACCATAAATCAAAATCACATGGATCAAGGCCCAACACCATTAATAATTGAGAGTGAAATACTTCAATAAATAAGGTGAAATTAAAAAAGAAAGAAAGAAACCCAATAGAAAGGCAGAATCTTCTGCACCATGAACTCACCCGTATTTTTTATTTTATAAGAACTCACCAGTAAATATGGGTTCAATGAAAATTTCATCTTCCAAGAACTGCTTTTGAATCATCCAAATTTCAGAGCGAGTGCAAGGAGCTTTCTTTCTTAGACGACGGATGTCTTCAGTAGTTGTCAACTGTTGTCTTATTGTACTTGAGAGGAAAAGAGAGCAATTTTGTTAGAAATACAAGAAAATCTACCACTTTTAGAATTAACTGTACTATGAAACTTAGCAAATGGAAATACACAATAACAAAATGGGGTAACTAAAAAAACAATGAGCCTGGTGCTACTCAGCTAACTTGTCTATAATTTTCATAATACATAGCCCGAAGAGCATAGAGATTACCATTCAAGACATATGAACAACAGGAGAACCAAATCAATGTGCCATAGTTGAAACTAAAATCAGTTTTGAGGAGTGAATGAAATGGACAGTAAGGACTGAAGATTTTCCAGACTGAATTTCATAGAGAGTACTCTGTAGTGCTTAATGGGAAAGAGGAAGTACCAAAATTAGTGAGGTGTATTGCATGGACATGGTAGGATAGACACAATTTTTTACTCTTTTTTTTCAAAATAAATAAATAAAAGGAAAAGTGAGAGAATAAAACACAATTCAAAACAAACACATGAACTAAATGGTACAACAAGAAAAAATGGTAACCTAAAAAAAGTCATAATCGTAGAGAATAGAACATACTCGCCATGCAAAACCATGGTATCATCCATAAGCACCTTCCTCTTAGAAGAACTAACCCGAGGTGCAGACCGATGGCGTCTCATAGTTGTTATCTCAGGTGGAGGGGGAGGAGTGGGTTTCACTTTCAACACTGAAGATTTTCTTCCAACTGAAGCAGTAACAGAACCAGTTCAGTCTAAATGCAAATAATGAAAAAATAACCTTACAAGCCAAATAGATTCTAGAAACTACTGCCCATAATAGGAGATGAAATATTAATTCCTCCAAATAATCTTGGGAACATACTGGCATGCACACACTCAATAAAGCATAAAGAAAAGAACAGTTTGATACCTAAAATGGAAGACAACAAATCATCGTCATCAGGAATAGATTCCCTAGTTCTTTTGGAGGAGGCTGCTCCCAAAGATTCAATTGAATTTAGACTCTGCACAGTCAGAGTACTTTCTGTGTAACTGCGCTTTTTCCCTGAAATAATTTTGATCCCATCAACCCCAGCTAAGTCTGCTTTGTCCGGTGTAGACTCCACCAACAAATTATTTGGGAGAACAGCAAGACCTTCCGTTACAGAGAGAAACTTTTCAGGCGCAGGAAATTCAGAATTGTCGGAACTATGTAAATTTTCTAATTGAGTATCTCTTGAAATGGCATTGCCCACTTGATCATCTAATCTACTAAAATCCACCTGAATATCTTCACGTGAAGCAGGTTCTGGTACCTGGTTTTCCTCTAAGGCCGGTTTTGTAACATCAGTTGTATGACACCCTTCACCTGGAAAAGGACACATTAAGTTCAGACTGAGGTGCATTTTTTAGCTCTAATTCAGTTGTAAATTATTTACAAAAGCATGTGAGACAAACCTTGCACCTCAGTGGAAGCTTCAGAAGCATGGGCTGCCTGCTCCCTTCCAGATGCCTCTAATGAGCACAGCCTGGCAACTTCAGATGGTAAATCAGTCGCAACTGAATTGTCACCTCCAGATTTTAATGTATTGGGTTGCTTCAGATGTGAATTGCATGGCTGAAGAATATGCATGCGAGTAAAATCCATTTCCTCATGAAAATTGGGATTCAAAATCTTGGAATCGTTTGGCAGCTGACAAGACTGAGTTTCAGGCTTCTCAAGGTCAGGTCTACCGGGGGATTCAGTGTTTAATGCCACTGCATTGCTAAGGGGACATGATATTTCCACATTTCCTACAATCTCCATGTCATTAGAAACTTCTGGCCTGAGTGGTGCTTGATTTATCTCTAATGAATCTTCTGAAACTGGTTGGCAGGCGCTAGTTAAACTATAATTCTCAAGAGTTGTTTCAACGCCAAAACATGGCTTACCGTACAGGTCCTCCAAAACAGGCACTTCATGAGAGACGATAGGAGATGCTTCAGTTTCATCTGACCTAACTCCTTGGGGTTCAACAGAGTCTGCATGGGCCCCATCAGTAGAGTGAATGCCAGGCTCAGTGTTGCTGACAGCTCCCTTCGGTAGATCTTCCATAATGTTTGCACCATCGGATGCAGCAACAATCCTATCTGAAAATTCTGATATTTGACAAATGGCTTTATCTGGATAAGCTATATGGGATGACGGTGAAGATGCCAAATGAGGATTCTCTAATGATATGTGCTCCATGGTCCCTGCAGTAGATGGAGAACCTCCCGATGGCTTTAGTTGCTTAATATCCGGGGCATCTGACAGGTACCCATTTTTCTCAGCGGGCATGCGAACAGCAGTTTCAGGATTCATATCAAGCAAAGACCAATCCAGCAAATTCGTATTCCCATATTGAAGACCTGATTTACTGGTAGCATTTTCCAAGTTCTCTTTAGCTGCAAATTCTGTTAAATTATGATATTCTGATTCGAGATGATCATCACATGCCGAAGCCTCTTGAATATTGGACAAGTTTGGCTCTTCCACCAATCCAGGAGTACACGGAGCCTGAGCATACTCAATGAAGTCGGTATTCCGAATAGGACCTTCAATCTGCTCACACAAAAAAACCAAAGACATATTCACTAAACCAAGGTAGTAATAGGTAGCACGGGCAGAACTTGACTCCACTTTTTATTTTTTCTGCCGCACGCAAAGAGGAAGTAAAGATGACTCCCTTCCACTTAAGAAAGGATAAACTTAACCAGAAACTAGAAAACAAAATAAGAAAAAAGTAACTTTAATCATTGGCTATCTTTGGATCATAAAATTCAAAATCTACCTCATTTGCAATGGCAGTGGCTAGCATGTCTGAGTTTTCAGTCATCCCTTCATGATTTTCATCCTGCTTTAGAGGCATCATTGGCTGGTCAGATGCCTGAGGATCAGAGCTGAAATCAGAAAAGATGAAATCAATCGGTCAGAAATTGTAATTTTTTTGGATAATTCTATGTATCAATCAAACGGAATAAATCACCAAGAAGGCTTGAAGGTAACAAGCTCTATCACGAGGATGCATATATCATGGAAAAATAAAACAATAGAGGGTGAATATAACATAAACATTATAGTATAAGTAGTAACCATAGGCAAAATACTGCTTTTGTTTACTTTCACAAGTGTGTACGGCAAATATGCCATTTGAAATCACCTTCTAATTTATCCAACTTTAAATTAAAAGATGCATACATTTGAAAAGTTGATGGTGATAAGGAGGAACCCACATGTGGCACACATTCTATCTTTATTAAGCGCAGGCGTGTAGGCCTGGAGGATGATTTCAATTGTGTGATTTTTATTTAGTTTAAGAGATTTATTACTTTTTTGGTATTTTCTTTACTTTTTAGATTACCTATATAAACGGTCTGGATAGAAAACTTGAGCTGATTTTGTGAATTATTAAATCATTAGAAAATTCCCTCTCTTCCTCTTGATTTCCCTCCTCTTCTATTCTCTTCTCTTTCTTTGCCTATCTTCTAGTTCTTTTCTTTCTCTCTAATGTTCTTCTCTACTCTCTCTTCTATCTCTATCTCCCCCCTACATCGGTTGGTCAGAAAGGAATCAAAATTTTTTTAGATTAACAACACTTGTGGGAAAATATCATGTTAAGAACAAGAGGGGTGACACATCCGTTTTTTCAAAAGTTAGGCAAGATCCTATTGGGAAAGCAGAATTCAGAACTCTTAAGAGAAGGCTTCTAATGGTTGTTGCTCCCAATAAAGTCACAAAAAGTAGATATCCAGCACAGTTTGACCAGCCCAGCATTAACATCATGATGTGCATTTCTATCAACTCCGAAATGGAAGGATAATTGAAAGCTCACCAACATATTTCATACATATTTCAAATGTTGGGACCAAATATGCAAGATTGTCATTGATGGAGGGAGTTCAATAAATGTGATGTCCTACCCATGGATTGTTAGAGCAGTTAGCATATTAGAATAGCATTAAGGGTAGTTTAGTATTTTCTAGTTATTTCTCTCAGCCCTACTATAAAGGGTTATATGTTATCAATATGTATTGTGAGCTTAGAGACTAAGATGGATGAATTAATACTTCTCTTCTTCTTCGTTCTTTCTTTCATTTTCTTGATTGTTTATCATGGTATCAGAGCCAATGAAGATCCATTTGCTTAACAATACTGCAGAAATCATTATAGGGCAAAGGAGGGGCAGTCGGGTGCTGACATCATCATTTGTACGATGATGTCAGCAATTTCCAACGACACTCGGGGGTTTAATTGCCCCTTCGAGCTAAGCATCATGGAAATTTTTTTAAGCCATTTGGTAGGGTTCTTCATTTTTCAAATGTTTTACAGGAAAGTGACCCTCTATTTTTTGATCTGCTGATTCATTAGTTTTCTGAAGATTTTGTTGCTTCGAATTAACTTGAGAGGGTGATTTGACCATAATAAGGTGGCTGGAGTGATTCAATGACATTTCATTTGGTTTAGATCGCCCTTTTGTTGATTTGGTGGGGCTGCTGGGCATTTTCTATGTGCCCAGGTTATTGTACAGTGCGTAAGCACTGTTTGGGTGATACTCTGGTCTTATTTGCTGCATTCTCTCTGCATGGGGCATGCTTGGTTGCTGATTTGGAGTTGTTTTGGTTGCATGGGTACTGTTTGATTGTTGTTTTGAACTAGTCTTATTGAGTGACTGTAGAGATTGCATTTTGGGTAGTACTTGATTGAATTTACATTTTGGATTTCTTTGGAATCCTACTGTGACTATGGCAAGTGGTAACTCTGATTCTCTTCAAGCTACTAATGTGAAATTAATGGGAAGTAATTATGCCTATTGGGCACAAGTGATGAAGAATTTTCTACTGGGTAAAAAAATGTGGGGCTATATCACTAATGCTATACAAGTTCCAACTGATAAAAAGGCCAAAAATTACAATCAGCTGTTGTATAATTGAAAATTTGTTAATGTGAAGATTATTACAAGGATATATAATTCAGTTGACCAATCTATTGAGGTTCATTCGGCTAAGTTTGACACAGCCAAAGAGATATGAGAGTATTTGTCAAGGTTATGTGTGTTGTCCAACTTCGCCAAGAGATATCAATTTGAGCATGATAGCTGGGTTGTACGACAGAGTAATAAGAGTATACAGGAGTTTTACTCAGTCAAAACTAGATTTTAAGATCAGTTGGCACTTACCGAGCCTACAGGGTTGAGTTCTTTTGATTTATATCATACATATAGAGAGGAACAGAGGTTAGTACAGTTTTTTATGGCATTGAGAGATAACTTTGAGCGCCTTCGTGGTTCAATTCTTCATCAAAGTCCACTTCCTTCAATTGATTTAGTGGTAAACGAGCTCCTAACTAAGGAGGTGCGTCTCAAGGCTCTTTCAGAAAGGGGTCTTCTTCCTCCACCGACACAGGCAGTGTTAGTTGTTCCACCTAAGCTCCAATCTAGCACTCTACATAGGCAAGAGTCCGAGTTGGTGTTGATGAGTGTAGTTTCTGTTGTGAGAAGGGTCATTGGAAAGCCCAGTGCCCCAAATTAGTGAATAAGGGCTTTCGCGGACCACAACAACAGTCTTTCAGAGGTGGGGATCGTCCCACTGTCGTCGTTGTCCCACCAATGGATGAATGCTCTCCATCAACTCCCTCTCTCTCTTTGATCACTGAGCAATTGCAAAGGCTCCTCTCTACTCATTCGCCCAATGCCCTTTATGTCTCTCCTTCTGCAGGTTCCTTCGCCTCAGAGCCTTCAAGTATTTCTCAAACCACTTGAGTTTTTGACTTAGGTGCTACTCATCACATGACTAATGATTCTTCTTTATTTGTATCTACTCTTTCTCCCCCTTCTGTCTCTGCCCTTTCTGCCAATGGCACTTATATGTCATTGGCAAGCATTTGATCTATTGTTTCTCCTCAGTTATCGCTTTCTGATGTCTATTATATTCCTCAATTCATTTTAAATTTGATCTTTGTTAGTCAATTGTTTAATTTTGATTTTTTAGTCCACTTCTAGTTGTGTTGAGCAGAATCCTCGGCCCAAGAAGCTGATTGGGACAAATCGGAGACAAGGTGGACTATATGTGTTGGAAGAGTTGCATGTTACTGTTGCTACTTTTTCTGTTGATTTAGCTTCTCTCATTTGAGTCCAAAGTCATCTAGTTTCTATTTATGACATTCACGTCTTGGTTATATTTCTAGTAGTCGTTTACGTTTTTTAGTTTCTACTGATAGTTTGGGAAATTTAGATAATCATGATATTTTTTTATTGTAGGGGATGCAAACTTGCAAAAATTTTTGCATTACCTTTTAATAAAATTTCTGCTATTTCTGTTGCACCATTTGGCATTATTCAATCTGATGTATGGGGACCTGCACTTCTTCCCACAAAAAGGGGGTCCAAATACTATGTTTCGTTTGTTGATGATTATTCTCAGTATTGCTAGGTTTATTTTATGAAGCATCAATCTGAATATCTTTCTATATTTTCTGTTTTTTGTACTATAATATGTACTCAGTATTCTTCTATTATTAAATGCTTTAGATGTGATTTAGGGATGAGTATTCTTCTACTCCCTTTAATGAATTGTTGAAATCTACAGGCACTACTCTTCAATCTTCGTGAGTTGATACTCCCATGCAGAATGGTGTGACCGAGCGTAAGCATAGGCACATTATGGAGACAACTCCTTCTCTCTACTTTCTGCTAGTGTTCTTAGTACTTTTGGAGAGAAGTCGTTTTTACTATAGTTCATCTTATTAATCGTATCCTTTCTATCATTACTTCTGACATCTCTCCTTTTGAGAGATTATGTGGTAAGCCTCCCGATTATTTCTCATCGCGTGTGTCCAGATGTACATGTTTTGTTCTTCTTCCTAAAGTTGCCTGTACTAAACATTCTACTCGTTCAACATTGTATGTCTTTCTTGGTTATGGTAAGGGACAAAAGGAGTATCATTGTTATGATCCCATTGCTAACAAACTTTATATCTCTCATCGCGTTCTACCACTTTGCACCATTATAATCTTATTCATATAGACCATTTTCCCGATGTTGTCTCTTCTGACTCTTATGTCCATGATGTAACAATCTCTGATGTATCTCATTCCACAAATTCTTATATTGATCATCCTCCTATTCTTTATACTTACTCTCGCAAGAATACAATTGTTTCTTCTGCAGGTACAACTTTATGCCTCCCTCTGCGGATTGTACAACTCTTATGCCTCCCTCTACAGACTCCCAATCAGATTTTGTCCATGTGGATCCTACCCCTTGCTATCCTCAGAATATTCGTAAGTGTCCCGATAGGTTTGGTTTCTCTAAATCTTGCTATTTTGTTGATTATTGTTCTTTCTTATCTTCCATTCATGCTTTCTCTGAACCCACCTCCTATAAGAAGGTTGTTCTTGATTCTCTTTGACAATAGGCTATGAATGAAGAGCTTTTTGCTTTGCATAAGACTGCCATATGGGAGTTGGTGACCTTACCTTTCGGTAAACATGTCGTTGGTTATAAGTGTGTCTATAAGATTAAGATTACGTCAGATGGCTCTATGGAATGATACAAGGCTCGTTTGGTGGCAAAGGTATTTACTCAGGATTATGATATTGACTATGAGGAGACCTTTGCCCTTGTTGCCAAGATTACTAAAGTTCGCATAGTAATTGCAGTGATTGTTGTTCATCAATGGAGTCTTTCTCAGATGGATGTCAAAAATGTCATTCTTCATGGGGACTTAATTGAAGAACTTTTCATAGTTCATCCTCTTGGTCGCCCTTATAATCCAAGGGAGGTTTGCAAACTTCGGAATGCATTATATGGTCTTAAACAGACTCCTAGAGCTTGGTTTGATAAGTTGTCTGTTGTCATTTGTGACTTAGGCTTTCGTGTTAGTGATTATGATTCAGTCCTTTTTATTCGGTCTACCTCTACAGGATGTATTATTCTTACTCTATGTTGACGATATGATCCTTACCAATAATGATATAGTTGGGATAGTGTTGTTGAAATCACAGTTGCAAAACCACTTTGAGATGAAGGACATAAGTCCTCTTCATTATTTTTGTAGTATTGAGGTAGCCTATTCCCCTAGAGATTATCTTCTCTCTCAGTCAAAGTATGCATCCAATGTAATTCATAAAGCTCACCTCACAAATTCGCGAACAGTTGAGACCCCATTAGAGCTCAATATTCATTACTCTTCTTCTGATGGAGTTCCATTGGCTGAGCTTACATTATATTGCGCTATTGTTGAGAGCTTGGTTTATCATACTGTGACATGACCTAATAATATTGCATATGTTGTTCATGTCGTCAATCAATTGTTTCTTCTCCTACCACAGTTCACTAAACCGCTATTCTTCGTATCCTCCACTATCTTTGAGGTACTTTTCATCAAAGTTTACTATTCTCATCCTCCTCCTCGTTGGAGCTTCAAGCCTATTCAAACGCCAACTGAGTTGATAAAACTATGGATAGAAAGTCAACTATTGCTTTTGTGCTTTTCTTAGTGATTCTCTTATTTCTTGAAAAAGCAAGAAGTTGACCGTTGTTGCTTGTTCTTCTTCTGAAGCTGAGTATCGTGCCATGGCCACTACTACCATTGAGATCATTTGGTTGGAATAGTTGATTGATGACCTTGGCATTTCTTTCTCTGCTCCTACTCATATGTCTTGTGATAACAAGAGTGCCATTCAGATTGCACACAATTCTGATTTTCATGAGCATACCAAATAAATAAAGATTGATTGTCATTTTGTGCGCCATCATCTTCAGCTTGGCATTGTTTCTCTTTTGTTTCTTCCATCAACTTTGCAATTGTCTGACTTCTTTATGAAGTCTCACAAGGTTATGCGCTTCCATTTTCTGCTTGACAAACTCTCGCTAATTTTGTTGTCGCATCGTGAGTTTGAGGGGGGTGTTAGAGTAGTTAGCATATTAGAATATCATTAAGGATAGTTCAGTATTTTCTTGTTATTTTTCTTAGCCCTGCTATAAAGGGTTATATGTTATCAATATGTATTGTGAGATTAGAGGCTGGTATAAATGGATATGGCCCAAAAGCTTTTAGGTCAACTTTAGCTCCATGACCTAGATGTGATTAACTGTGAGAGGCGAAAACCTATGTCTTTAAGCACAATGGGTAAACTATCATGTTAAAAGCAACTATACCTTCAAAGAATAGGTCTTCCTCTTAGCCTCTAGTTAAGAAGCACCTCCACATTTTGCCTCAAAAGGAGTTTGAAAAATAAAAGGAAAAAGTTTGTCTAGGGTTAGCCTTAGTAGCTAAGGAAATTCCTCAAGGTCCATCAAAAAAGATAATTGACCCTCCTTCTAAGTCACTAAATTGTTGAGAGTTTCAAAATGTGATACCTAAGGATCTACCTTATGAGTTATCACCTACAAGGGTTTTTCAGCATACCATTGGGTTACTCCCAAGATTAGAGTTGTCTACTTTTCCATATTATGGATTGAATCCTAGGGAGCATGTTGAACTAAAATAGAAGGATTCTACAAAAGGGTTTCACCCATGATAACCTTAGACCATGTGCAGTCCTTATTCTTGACCCCCAAGTAAGATGGCTCTTGGAGGATGTCTTGAAAATTCACAATAACTAGAAGTTTCCTAAACCTAGCGAGTGTGTCCCCTCAAGACTGTTCATGGTATTTACCCCATTCCTTTGTCTTCAATTTTTTTTTTTTGATCGGTCCTTTGTCTTGAAATTCCCATCCCTCTACCTCTACCTCTACAAATTCCTTTTCCCGACAAATCTATGATCTTCATGTCAATATAGACATAAGATTACTTTAAGTAATGAAAATTATAAGCAAGTTGCAGCTGTTCACCACAGAACTAGAAATTCAATGAAGGAGATTATGTCATGGTTCACATGCACTCAAAGTGATTCCCCAATTATTTCAAGAAATTGCATGCTCGAGCCTCTAGACCTTTTCGCATTTTACATAAGTTGAAACCCAATGCAAATTTTCTTCACTAACCATCAAATACAAGTATTAATCTAGTTTTCAATGTGGACTTCTTTTCTTACCGAAGCACCTTTGCAGCAGTGATCTTAATCTTTCAAAGCAGTACCATCACCGTAACTCTCTGGAGTCAAGTTCTTTTCAACCAGAGAGAATTAATGGGGAATAGAAAAAAAAAAATCTACATTTATGTTGGGCACAGAAACGAGCTCAAAAGACAATTTTAATTTTGTACTTTTTTTATTTTAAGAATTTCTTTTTTTTATTTTAAAATTTTTGTTTTTTGGTATTTCCTTTATTTGTGAGATTGCCCATGTATAGGGCTTGGATGCACTAAAACAGTTAGAATGATTTTGGTGAATTAATTATTGAATTATTAGCATATTTTATCTCTCTTCAAATTCTCTCAATTCCCTCTTCTCTTCTCTTCTCATTCTTTAGCTCACTCTTCTTCTCATCGCTCTGTGTCTCTCTCTCCCCTACATCAAAAGTACACTAGCTTATAATAGACCAAATCCAACAAAAATTTGGCAAATTCGAAACATGTGGGGGGTGATCAAGAAGAACAAAAAATTGTTAATTAAATGGATAATCAACCAATTGAGTCCAACTTAGTAACAATTACCTCTCAAGTGAGATTCAACAAACATTGGTGAATCCTAAATATTAGTTAGACACATTAGGCAACCATAAAATTCACAAAACATAAAGCTCTCTTCGCATGGTATATTTTTTTCTCCTTTCCATTTTATATTTTTACTCCTGAAGGTCTAAAATGCAGGATACAACACGACACAAACACGCAAATACATTATTTCTCAAAAAAGTAGGACACAGATATATTAGGGACACGTTGAATATATATAAATTTTTTATATGACCATATAATAAAAACCTAATGTTATTTCAATGAAAATTGGCATAAAAATATACAAATTTTAAAAATATTATTAAGATATTAAAATAACAAAGTCATTAAATAAAAATTAAAGAACTTCTTCATTTAATCATCAATATCCATGATTCAAATGTCCGAACATGTGTCAGGAAAATGTCCAAGAGTGCATGTACACGTGAACCAAAATAGAGTGTCCGTACTTCATAACTGAAAGTAACTACACTAGCCCAACTATGGCAATAGACCAACCAATTATTTACGAGTAAAGATCATACTAAAAAAGGATGCACAAAGGATCCCAATGCACAAATTCCCCCAAAAAAATCAACAAAAATACCCAAATCGGTCTTCTACAAATCTGTGCACCAAAAAATAATACATGGAGCATTCCATCCCTCCAAAGTTCTCCTATTTCTTAGCTTCAACACACCACATTAGGCACAAAAGAGTGTCTCGCACTTTTCTCACTCTATTAGAAGTACAACCCCCTCCCTAACTCTTAAAACAAATCACTATAGACCCTGAAATAACCCATTGGACTCCAAACACAGCAAACAAGAAAGACCATCAAACCCATATAAATCAACTAAATACCATGAAAAAAAGACCTAATAACATAAGTAGATCTAGACTAAGACCCCAGACCACCAAAGCACATGTTCAGCAAATCATGATATTACCAAAATACCCTTACTTCAAAAACTTAATAAAACAAAAAGAAAATTAAATAACAAACTAAATCAAAGAAAACATAATATAAGACCAAATACAACCTAAAACTTGACTCTAAGATATCCCAAGCGGGTCCCACCATAAAATCCAACCATTTTTCAAAGATTCTCTCCTTTGAATTTGCACTTTCTTGAATTTTTTATGGATTGCATCACTTAAACCCAACACCACCATCTTTGGGAGCAACAAGAGATCACTCAAACTACTGGCTGGTGGGGGTAAAGGAAGAAAATCAATGTAGTTAAAGGTGAAAGGTGCCCTTAAGGCGCTAAGGTCTCACATTGACCAAAAAGCAAAGCGACAAAAAAACACTAGCTTGAGTAAAGAAGGTGCTAACTAATAAAATAATCAAATATATATATATATATTGATAAATAATCAAATATATATATTACACATTAAAAGTTAATTCATTCTAAGTTAAATAATATCTTATCACTAAAATAATTACCATGTAATACAAAAAAATTCAATCTAAAAGTTACATATGATGTACTTAAGTGATATAACCATTTTAGGCTTTAGTATTTTTTTTCTAAATTAATATTCAAAATTTTGTTATCTATCTAAGTTTTATATTGAAGAATTTTTGTAAACTTGCTAGTCCTAATAATATGGAAGACATGATAGGGTCAATGTCGTAGACATCTAAATTAATTCTAAAAAATCAGGCTTACATTGAGAAGACTTCTCATATAGGTGATCAATTTGGTTGATAAAAGAAAATGTTTTATCGTGGACAACCTTAAATTCTATGAAGAATGATGATAGTTTGCTGGTTATAGAAGCTGAAATATCAATCCCTACTTCAAATTTTTTTCATGTTGAGAATGTTACTCTTCCCAAAACTTTAAATTTTTGGCAACATTTTAAATATTTAAATGCTTACTGGGCCAATTTTGTGCTAATGTTTGATAATAATACTTATATTAATATAATAAATTGGACAATAATACTTCTAAACTACAACTATATTCTTTTATATTAATATGCCTCTTACAAAATTATTAAATAATTGTATAAAACACTTTAAACATAAAGACGTATAAGTAAAATATGTTACAATTAAAAAGGTCATCGTCTGATCGCCTCTCGCCTTACTTAATGTGATCGCCTAAGCATCACCTCTTTGGAGACACCTAGCTTAGAACATGTTAAAGTGATAAAACTGAAAATCGTCTCGCCCGATCGACTAGGCAACATCCCAAGCAGGTCCCACCATAAAATCCAACCAATTTTCAAAAATTCTCTCCTTTGAATTTGCACTTTCTTGAATTTTTTTATGGATTGCATCACTTAAACCCAACACCACCACCTTTGGGAGCAACAAAAGATCACTCAAACTACTGGCTGGTGGGGGTAAAGGAAGAAAAAGAAAAAAAACCAAGAAAGTTTTCAATATTACTTCCAGAAATCCAAACAAAGGAAGGAACCACCAGTCTAAGGAAATCATCTTCAGACAAACAATAATCATAGTAATGTCGTAGAGAAAAAGAGCGTACTCTGAACCCAACATAACTCCACCATGTCCTGGAGCTGCAACCTTGTCCAAAAATAATTCCTGTTTGCAATCAATCCAAGAACATAAAATTTAAAATAGTTGTGTACGAAAACACTAGGCTAGTCAAATAGAATGGTTAGAAACTCCTAGGAATGTTTTAAGGGGAAAATATTTAATATTTGAATTGCTAAAACATATCAAACCAAGCACTTTTGAGTTTGCTTTGTCTACTTGGGTGAACTAGATACCATCCCCAATTATTATGGAGCTCACTAACTGTTCAAATCAAAATTATATGAAATTCAATCAAAGAAAAGCAATGTTCATATAACCAAACCGTGACAATAGATAATCGGCACCTACAAGCTATTAGGCCAAACCTCATCCCTAAGTGTACTAGTATTTATCTTGATAAGTGGATTAGCTTTTCACAATAACCAGCCAGCACAAAAATCGAATTCGCCCCCATCTCTAGGTCCCAATTCACAAGTATTGTTATAAAGTTTATACTGATTCTCTAATCAAATTATGGTGAAATAAATGATCAAAATTTCGTTTCGTAGTATTGTTTCGGTCACTGAAAAAAAGGAAACATTTCGGAAACATAGTGGAAACAATGAAAAAAAATAAAATGTATAGAAACAATAGGAAACATAAAATAAAATATATAGATATGTGAAGATAAATATTATAATTAATTAATTAAAAATATTTTAGGTTACGCGTCTATCCACACAAGAAGATACTAGGGTGAAATTTAAGGAAAAAAAAACATAAATGTAAATTAGTCCATAATACCAAATAACTCTTTTACTAATTAAAAACTAATATAAAAAATTTAAAACTAATTGTTCATCAAATATGAAATTATTATATATTTTTTATAAAATATGTGAAATTATTAAAATTAAAATACAATACCATAACATAATAAATATATATTGTGTAATATCCACAAATTAGAAAATTCAATACAAGTAACATATTAAATAATAAGTAAAACAAATAGCAATTTAAGGCTATTATAATTAATAACCAAGTATTAAAAGAAATTTTTTATCTACTTTTTATTTCAACTACTTATACTTTTCCTTGTCTACTATTTTTGAAGAAAAATAGAAATATCTTCTTGTAATTTTGGGTCTTAATCCTTCAATCTCTCCTTCCATTTGAAAAACAAATGAATATTATCTTTTACCAATAGAATTGTTGATGATACAAAGAAATGTTTTCACTGTTTCGATATGTTTTCACTTTACACTAGTTTCGGTATGTTACCAATTACCAATTTTATTTCCATGAAAACATGTGAATTTCAGTATTCCACTAGTATTCGTTTTAGTTCACAGAGAAATAAAAAAGTTTTGGCTGTTTCGATGGCCTTTAAGAATTCAGATTTTATAAAATAAAAGAAGAAGAAAAAAAGTCCACATAAAACTATGCAAATTGAAATATTAGTCCTCTTCAAATGCAACAACAATTAGCATTGATATCCAGAAGGGTCGACCAATTCTTATAAAGATAAAACAAATGAAAAACATTTTGAATTTCCTTTTTTATTATTGTAAATTTGGATGAGCATAGTAATTTTTGAATTTTTCCAAAAGTTTAAAAAAATTAGAAAATTAATTTATGTAGGATGATATTGAGCTTCATAAAATCAATTATAAATTCAGAAATTAAATTCAACCAACAAAAAGAGTCAAAATGATTCAGTTTCGCAAGTAAGATAACGCTAGCATTCAAACCATTGTCTTTTCTATAGAACTTAATAGATGCATCGCCAAAACTAGAAGAGATTAACAGCACTTATTCAAAATAAGATGAAATTTTGAAAATCGAAAGCAATGTAAGAACTTATTACATCATGTAAAACAATTAGGAAGTTTAAAAATTAATGAAATTGTAATTATTCCTTTTGTAAAGCAACCGGGATTCTATGTTTCATGGCACTAGACAGGAACTACAGCAATATTTTAAAAAAAAAAAACTCTCCACTAACAGCAACATATTGAAAACCCAATGTCTTGATGTAATAATCAAATTGACTTGACATGCTGTCCACGACTCAATTAAATTTATAGTGTATGATTCAAAATATTGCAAAAACAACAAGAATAATGATGATGACGATGACAACGATGGTTTAATAATAATAATAATAATATATTACCTCATCAAGATCTAAACCAGAAGTGTCACCATCACCAAACCGCTCTGAAAACAAACCACAAAACAAAAAAAGGGAAGAGAGAGAGAGAGAGAGAGAGAGATAAGTATCAAAGGTACATAACCACCAAATATGTTATTAACAATCCTGCCATGTCATGCAAATGAAAATACTAACCATCCAGTCCAAACTGGGATGTGGAGTAAACCACACCCTCCATGGTATCTTGAAGTGTAATCTGATCCCTTGTACTGATATGATGATCAACATAATTACTGCACGATTTGCAGACAGTAAGCAGACGTTAAACCAAATCGGAGGAAACAGTTAATGCTTACAAAACAGAATAATGTACTCTCTTTCCAAGCATCTTAGAAATAATCCAGTGACCATATAACAGAAATTATGGAATGGTACAAATCACGCAACAAATTCAGATCAAGACAGCTAAAAATATCTCTTAGACCCTACCAAGTGTGGGAGCCTTGTGCATTGGGTACTGTCTTTTTTTTAGATAGCTAAAAACTCTAAAATTATGTTATCAACTTGACAGGAAATGACACCATCCAACATTTTTTAAAATAGTAAAAATATTGGGCAAATGTCTAGGGAAGTTCAGTAATCAAGGCAGAGATCAGTATCCAACAAGGGTCAATCTTTCATTGGTATATTATTGAAATATGTTAAAAAAGATAACTGAACAATTATACGGTCAGCGCTATCATTATTTTTCACATTGTAGATCTAACCATTAAGCATGAAAAAAACATAGATTTGCTTCAAATTTAAAATAGCTCATTCAGCACCAACCCCTGAAAAATATCATTGTCTGGCAGCTCAAAATCATCAAGATCAAATGTCTCTGGCAAGGTGATGGAGTGATATGGTGCAGTAGATTCTTCAGGTGGTAAATCAACAGCAGTTGAGCGAAATGCTTGCTTGATCTTGAGCAAAGCCTCACTGCAATCATCGAAAAGGTAATTCACCTTCCTGGAATATATCCTCACCACACCAAGTAGAAGATGGCTAGACAAGCGGAGAGCAATTGGTACTTCGGGAAAAAGAATTGAATCTGTCAAAAGATACGCAGCAGAAATTAAGTGAACCAAATAGAGCATTTGTCATCAAGAATGGAGATAACACAGGAAGCAAAATTGAGGTTCGGAATGGAACTGTAGGCATAACATTGTATTTAAACTGAGTTGTATTTCCTTTAATACAATAAAAATAAGAAGTAAAAAAATGAGCCAGGCTTTGATTGATACAACAATTTGTAATGCTTTATTCAGAACTCAAGGATACGATGACCAGTGTGTCAAGACCAAAAACTACAAAAAGAAGTTTCTCAATAAAGTAATGCTAATGCAGAAAGAATTCGGTGACAAAAACAATAGCTTAACAACTACATAACAAGAAACTTAAAACAGTTTTGTCCCTCGCCCCAGCAGGAATTCAAAATAACAGGGAATCAAGCCACTTAAAACAATAGCTTAACAAATGGGAATCATGCCCCCAAAAATAACAGGAATTCAAAATATTTGTATAACGATCAAGCTTCCAAGGTCTTCAAACTTCCGAGGCCCTCAAACATAATTCTTTCCCTCCACACTACCCCCCCCCCCCCCCCAAAAAAAAAAAAAAATAAAGAAAGAAAAATTCAGATCCCAAATCAGCCCCAACTCAAGCTTTTTCAATTCCAAACTGGAGATGTGTAAATTGCTCATAGAATTAAAGTGGGATGTACTAAGGGGAGAAATACTTTCGGTGAGTTGTCTGATTGTACATACCAATGAATCTGAAAGAGAAAATCTAGAAAAAGAAGTTATAAAACTAGCCATAATTTGCGGGATAGGATGCTGGACAACTAAAAATTTGATATGTTCATTGCATGAGGGTGAGTAAAATATTAATATTAAGATGAATGTGTAGTAATACAAGAAAAGACACAATTAAAAAAGAAAACATTTGTGAGAGGGTTCGAATAGTACTAATTGAAAACAAGGGGGGAGAGTACCACCTATGTGCAACAAAGGCAAATAACTATGCTAAAATTAATGAAGGCTGAGACGGTAACAAAAAACATGGTGGTGGGTAATTTAACTAAAGTTATGACTCTAGAAAATAAAATGGCAAAACATAATTTATGCAGCCAACCTCATAAAATTGGGACAAAGCTATGTTGAGTTGAGTTACATTACATCGCCATCTACTTCCAATTTCATTGGCCCCAACCATTCACTTTTTCATTCACATAATGGCTCTAAAAGGTTTTTCATGATTATCTAGGACTTGACAACCCTAGTTTTGAACAATGGCCCCACCTATAACTTTATATATCTGTGAAACAGCTCCACCTCTTTTAACATTATCATCAACAACTGATGAATCTTTCCATATTTTCCATGCAATCTAAATTTGAACAATTATTATCTAATTAAATAACTTAGCTCGTATAACACACAAAATTGATGTAAAAAAAGAAATTAAGAAAAAAATTTCAAAACAAGCGGCTTATAAGTGATATCTATATTTATTTCATTATCAAAGCCTATGTAATTCCCAAAAAAAAAAAAATGAGTGAGAAACATATTACATTAAAAGAATATATCAGAAATACAGATGTTACAACTCTTTGTTAAAAGGAAATCACTCTCACATTTAGAAATATCTCAAAAATCTCCAGCTATGTGATCCATGTCATCTACCCTTACTATACCACACTCTTTAAGTATGTGGGAAACAAATTAATGTTCCCATCCCACATAATGAAACTATTCACAAAACTATCTTCACTTTGACCCCAAATTTAATGCCATAGAGAAAAGAGGCAATGTTCTTGTCCCATTACCATCCCTCGTCTTTTAATTTTCTTCTTCTAAAGATATTATTAACTGAAACATATGATTCAAGGCCCTATCTTCAATTTGAACCCAAAGCTTAAAATCCATTGTTTCACACGCTCTAACCTAATTCACTCATTCTAATTGTTTAAGAAACCCTTTTTCCCCTGCAGTTTCCTCAAAACCCAGGCAATAAGATGTCTACATTACGTGACCAGAATGTAAGAAAGCGTAATACAGGGAGAAACAGTCTTAAAGCAATTATTTAGCTTTTAAGAAAAAATATTGTTATAGAATGCAGCTACATATACTTTTAAGTAATTGTTTTAAGCGCATGCACATAAAATTGCTTGGACTGTCAAGCATGAGAAACATAAATTCTCTAGGTGGCTTTACTTTCTTTTACATGCATGCACATATATAAATACTTTTTTACCATTGTCGCTAACTAGTATTTGTTGCGCCTTCACAGGCCCAAGGTGGGGCATCAAGTCCCGCCAAGTGAATCTCTAACAAAATGATATATTATCTATGATGTCCTTAAAAGTAACGCCCCCCTCCTTTTCCCAAAAAAAAAATAAATACACCCCACCGGGCCCACCCCCACATCCCACCAAAATAAATAAATAATAAAACTTTCTATATTTGCAACCCTTGTCTTGTGACAATTTTTTTTTTTTTTGGTAAGTACACTTGCATTGCGACCTAGGTATTTCGTTTCTGGTTTTCCAGACTTTTGTATAGGGCCCTAGTTTTCCGTTTTTCAACTTTTCATATTATGACCTAGATCAGATCGACTCTCTTTTGAATCTCTATACGTGTAATTCCCTCGACATCGAGGATATTCTCATATTCTTTTGTACATAATTCTTGATACTTGATAGAATCCCATACTTTTTTTTATCTAATAATTTTTTGGTTGTGGATACCAAAAGGATTTAAGTTAAAGATCGTTTACATTGGGAAAAAAAATGGCTGCCTAACATACTAAATGAATTGATTTGGTGGTTGCCATGTTTTTACTACAGTTGTATGGTTTCGAGTTCAAGCCTTAGTGCCCACATTTTCTGCCGTGATCCGCCAACTCAAAAATTGAACCGGTAATACTTCTAAGTTCTAACATAAATCACGCCAAAGACTACAAATTCGGAAAAGTCTTAATAAATCAGCCCCCTATTTAGGCAAACTTGGCATCCCAAGTCCTAAACCCATATATCTTATTCTAATCCCAAATTTTCACATAAATTTTCAATTTTAGATATAAAGCAATGATTGTTTGACACTAAATTTTCACATAAATAACATTTTTTATAGATAGTTTGTCATGTAAATAGAAATTTTTATAAGAAACTACAGTTAATGTAAATAGATACTAGAGGGGCCACTCATGCTATGTGCCTGTTCCTCCTTTTCTGTATCTTCTCCTCCCATATTTCAGTTACTGTTCATTTCATAATCTCACATTGCCAAGTGGCAAGTATTTAAAAGGATTTGTTGTCAAACCATAACTATTCATGTACCAAAACTATCTACAAGACAACACAAGTGTTGGCTTAATAGAATAGAATAGATTAATTGTTATGAATCTCATTTCTCAAAAAATAAATATTTTTTGCTTATTACCTTTATATTTTTCAAATCATTTTATATTTTTCATTCTATGTTATGACACACAATGCAAAAAGTACAAACTTAAACACGGGATGATATGCAATTCGCCAACTACAATCTTAATACTTTTTTAACAGCAGAATACTTGTCTTTGCACAAATCCACCATTCTATCTTATGACACACAACGCAAAAAGTACAAACTTAAACACGGGATGATATGCAATTCGCCAACTACAATCTTAATACTTTTTTAACAGCAGAATACTTGTCATGGCCCTTACCTAAACTAAAAAATCCATATATTTTACTTATAGATCTAACCATTATTTTCGGAATACCTAAACTAATATATCCATATATTTTACTAATAGATCTAACAATTATTTTCAGAACCTTCCTGAATCATGAAGGCTTGCTAACAACTTCATTTACATATATTGTGCATAATTGCATTACAGTCTAACAAATCAATGTTATCTAGAACACGAATCAATATGATATGTGAGCATGAATATACTCTAAATGTGATACAATAGGGAGTAAACTTATATAGATGACATATGTAGAAAACAACAAGGTAAGTCTAATTGTAAGAATGTTCTCTTCATTTCACCTAAAAATGAGTGATGAGAATTAATATCACTAAAGTGTACAAGTTATGAAGCATGGGCATTCTATTTTGACTTACGTGTACATATCGGATACCAACGCTCTTATACACTTCCCGAACAAGTGACAGATATGCAAAAAAAGAGTATCCAAATTTTTTCTTCTTTTTTCTTAATTTTGGAAACGTTATAGACACCTTATGAACACATTTGCTATTTTTTTCTTCTTTTTTTGGATTTTTTCTCATTTTTTTCACTTCTCCTTGGTTCTTTTTTTGGTTATATATATACATAGATATGTTCTATGTAATAGTTAGTAAATTTATTTTAAAACTTAAATCATAGATGTAGATAATTAAATGAAAAAATTCTTAAATTTTTATCTAATGGTTTTGTTTTTTTAAAATCTTAATAACATTTTTGAGATTTGTGTGTTTTAATGCCAATTTTAATTGAAATAATGTTAAGTTTTTATTATATAGTCATATAAAAAATCTACATATATTCAACGTGTCCCTGACATGTCCATATCCTATATTTTTTTACCTACTTTTTTAGAATTGACATGTCTACATGTCGGTGTCGTGTCATATCTATGCTTCTTAGTACAAGTTTTCCATATAGTTATAAAAAATTATTATATTGGAATAAAATATGTAAAAGCATTAAACTAAACACACCTATTTATGTTGATCTCTTGATATGTGTTCTCTCTCTTAAAAGAAAACTTAAGAAAAGAACTATGAGGAATTCATAGATTACTAAATTTAGTATTTTGGAACATAAATGTTTCCTCTTTTAGAACAGATGTACCAAAACATGGATCACTAGGTTATCATTTTCTAGTAACTATGCTATAGATTGTCTTTAACCAAATGAAATTGATGTTATACAACATGAACGAATATCATGATTATGGATTGGGTTATATCAGGAAATGGTATGATAGGAACATGAAACCCACAAACTAAATTTCTTTTACACGCTGAATACTAGTAGAACAGGCATATGTGATGAGTGGTGACGTCACTTGTTGATAATGCAGTAAGTTGGCACAAAGGGGAGTGGTTGTGGTGGCAGCAAGGTACAGGTGACACTTATGGCACGTGCAGTTCAGTGGTGGTGGCTAGAGGGACTATTGGTAGCATGACATTTGTGCTATCGGTGATGATGATTGTGGTGAAAACCATCCATTAGTTATTTACTGAGAAATCAACATTATCATTTCAAAATTCAAACAAGTGATCATTGGAGCAAATGGGCTTGAGGGCTTCACAATACATGTTTTGCATTATACTGTAGGCACTTCTGTATCTGGATAGCCTTTCCTTATCTCAAGCCAATGAATAAATGAGAGGGAAGCTGTCATGGAATCCTTTTCTTTTGCTTTGTAACACATAAGTATTGTAATAAACTGACTAAATGAATAGATTCCCCAGGAATAATAGCTAAGATAATAGTATTCCATGCCCAAAACATGAGGTGATGCTTTTACAAATGACACAAATATAAAGTTTGCAAATTATTTAGGCTGGTGCAAGTGGTGTATCTATAACCTGTTACCACATACAAATTTTGTTTATTGTACAATACTGTAGCTGCACAAATTATAGTCTAGTATGATCTTTGAGCTGTCAAATTGGCATAGCATGAGACAAGCTGCCAAACTGAATCAGGGGAATATCAAATTGCCAGTTGCTTTTGGTAAGAAGTTCAGAAGACAATTTATCAAAGAAGTGAATGCTGCTTACAGAAAGCCCACATTTGGGCAGAGGTTAAGAAGTGGAAATTGGCATTCAAAAGAGGATTCCTCAAAAGATTACATGTCAAGCAATAGATTTTGAATTTAGCCACCACAAATCGTTCTAAACACTTAGAAGTCATTCTTTATCAAAGTTATTCCAACACACACCCACCAAACAAGTATTTAAACGAGCTTGTTTAATGTGATAAAAAGAAATTCTGCAAAAACTGTTGGACTCAAAAGTATAAAAGAAGGGATAAAACTACTGACCAACGGAGACTCCAATATCAGTGTCAGCAACCTGATTTTTGCGTAGCTTCCGCTCCAAATGTGCTGCAATCCATATTGTCCCAAGCGGCCCCTTTTTTGCTAGTATAAACTGAGAATAAAACATCTCTCTCCCCACGTAGTAAATCCAATAATTTCATACAAGACACCCCAAATTGTCATGCAAGAGCCCCAACATTCCCTCTACCACTCGGACCAACATGTAAAACTAAAGCTTACCAAAAACAAAGAGAAACCCCAAATTCTCAAGAAATAACAATACCTAAATTCATACAAACCCCCAAATCCTCACCTTAAAAACCCAACTCAAATTCCACTTCAATCAAAAACTAAACCTCTATATAGAAGGTAAGCATACTAGAAAACCCCAAATTCTACAACATACAGCAAAAACCCTAGATTTTGGTTGACTGCTCACATCGCCTTTCTTCTTCACTGAAAAAAACCATCAAACAAAGAATTAAGAAACCCAAATACTACAAAACTCAAAGAAGAAGTTCAAGTTAACAAAAATTAGCAAACTAACCGAAACTTTGTTGGAATCAAAAGCTCAAAGCCGTACACGATGTCGTTAACATTTCGTGGCAATGAAAAACCCTAGTATCTTTTTAACTTATAAAGGACACAGCTTTAGAAGCCTAAGTACATCATAGCTTGAAATTCAACTGCGAAACAGCTTCCAAGTCAGAGATCGAACACGAACAGAGTTGACGCTGTTATTGTATATATATTTATTAACGTGTTTGTGTGTACATAGAGAGACAGAGTAGAGAGAAGCGCCTTTGTTTTCAAGATTTCGATTTTGATTTTTCGAACTTGAGAAGAATCAATGTGCTCGTGAGGTGTAGCTTCTCCTGCACTCTTTTGATCATAATGTACGGTGCAGATCCGAAGATGATATGAAGTACAGTGATGAGACGTTCGGTACGATATATTGTGCGATGCACGAGATGGTTTGACGCTTCGAAACGTGAACACGGATGACGCAACACGGAGGGAGATTATTGTTTTCATTAACACTTAAGTTGCATCACCAAGCAATCAATTTTCTTCTTCAAGCTAACTGTGTCCAACCAAACCAATAATGTAAGAATTTTGGATATGTTTTTAAAAAAAAAAATTCTTTAGGAATAGATGAATAAATATTTTTCAAAAATGTGTGTGACAATATATTTTCAAAAAAAAAAATTGAAAATAATTTTTAAAAAAAACAAATAAGAGCATTTTTTAATATTTTGTAAAAATTGAGTTCGACTTGGAGTATGTTCGAATCTCTCAATCTCTCATGAAGTCATCTCAAGTTGGCTCAAACACTCAATTATCAAAAATATATATTTTATAAAATTTGAGTTTATTAGAAAATAAAAATAACCTGATATTACATTAATTTTAAATTTTTCACCATTATCATTCTTGAAATTGTAAAAAACAAAAACAAAATTGAAAAATAAAAATAATGAAAACTAAAAAAATACCAAAACTAGTCTTCTCCAAAAATTGGAAATAGTAAATATGCGTCTTTTATTACTATCATTGATAAATGTTCTAACTCTAGTCCTCCTTAGTTTTTCACTAAGATTTGGCAATCATATCTAAGTAAATAACCAATATTCAATTAGTGTTCTTTGAATTAAATTAATTTTAATTCTAAAACATTTCATTTTACAAACCACAAAGTATGTTTCTTCTGTCTTGTAAACTTTGATTTGCTTGCTAATGAATTTGGTTCGTCATAATAAGATTTTTTATCGTTTTGAGAATTTTTTCACTCGAAATCTTTATTTTTTTTTATGTGTATAATTGTTTGTTGTTGCAACCTGACTTTGAAAATTCCTAATATTTATTAATTATTTAAGAGTAATAATAATGTGTCTTAATGCTAATTAATAAAAGTTAGTGATGTTGGTTAAGTTTGATAAGTAGTTTTGGTAATTTAGCCACGTTACTGTAACACGCCGACCTAATTAAGTAATAATTAGTCCGCTAATTATTAATTAGGACTGACATAAAGAATAATCAAGGAAGTTAATCAGGAATTTCTCGGCGGTCACTATAGACCAATAAAATAATTAAACATGTCTGGAGAAGATGGTGTGATACCCAAGCCTAATTACAAATTAATTAGGTAAAATGATGTCGTTTCTACACTGTGAAAACTCGAATTAGAGAACTATAACTGCCACAAATAAATAATAACGGACACACGGTGTCACGACCCGAAACCCACCCTATGCGGATCTCGGATCGCGACCACCGCCTTCAGGCCCGGAAGCCTTTGGGCGAGGCGAACATAAGCAACAGTATCGAGCAGTAGTGCGACCTGTGGTTGCGGAAGCGTGAAAAACTTTTTCTTTTTCTTTTTAAAATCTGTTACACATCCGCCCGGTACTGCCGCTCTTCATAGCGGTACATATGATAATAAAATCAGAGCATACTAAAACTTAAAGTTTTATTTACATTACATATCCGGTTGCCTTGCGGCTTAAGTACATACTTTCCAAAATCTATTACATCAAAATTTGACCTCCACGGGTCCTAGTATTTCTAACAGTCCTCGATCAAAATGGAGCTGTTGATCAACTACGGGTCCTAGTACATCAACCCTGATCCCAATGGAGCTGCCAAACGTCAATCCTCAAAAAGGGCAAGACTCCTATTCATCATCAATACCTGAAAAAATGTTAGGGAATGGGGTGAGCTTCGAGAAGCTCAGTGAGTAATTCCTGCATCTGTCATGGGTTTTCAATTGGCAGTGGTTTCGCACATGAGAGTTTATAAAATACTCACTACTAATTGTTCGTACATTTGAACATAGAGTACATGCACTTTTCATAAGGATAGCTTTGAAACATTTAAAGTATTCAAGCTAAATCAACATTTCTTCAAATAGAGTATATGCATTTCAAACATATAAACATGCATAAATAAAATGAGGGTTCAAAATATAGAACCGTTGCAGAGTGAAAATGGGGGTAAAAACCTGCTTCCATTTTCAGAAAACGTTTGTCATCTTTTCACTTTCATTAGTAGAATCTGTTTCGAACCAGACTCCCGTTTTGCGTATACGTGGAGATATCTCATTGCCTGTGGGATTAGATCCTGCTACCAGGCATTCCACATGACAGGTCAAGTGAGTTCCGAAGAAACCCAAAATCCTGACTATGTGGCATTTCACATGACAGGTCAATTGAGTTCCGAAGAAACCCAAAATCCTGACTATGTGATTATTATTATCTTGCAAAACATTTGTCATATGGCTTCTTTAAATAAATACTTTTCAAGAGTATTTAAAATATGATGTTCATGACTTCACAATAAAATCTTCATCACGTGACTTTTCATAACACTTTTCATGAGTATTTAAAATATGATGTTCATGACAAAATCAGAACAAGAACTTCAGAATAGGTAGACATGCGAAATACTATTAAAGAAGACAGTAATAGAAATCATTCATTGGCATGTCACCATAAGATTTATAAGAACGGAATATTTCAACCAAGAATCATGAAATAAGGAATTTAACATTCAATGCTTCGACATTTTGAAGGTTAAAACATTTCAAATCCGTGGAGTTAAAACCTCTACTTCAAATGCAGGGTTACTCACCTTAATCTTTAAAGTTGATGCTAATATTGTCTGGCCTTTCCTTTCTCCTTCGAAGTTCCTAAACCATACATAAATATCCCCTATTGATGTTCTTATTTTATGTTTAGAGTCCCAACTTTTAACCTAAGCACTATCCTCTTAACGTATCCTCTTCAATAGCTTTCCTAAATTTTAAAGTTTAATTTTATACTTTAATTATTTACGTGTCATATTTTTTTCATACTTCATTTCATAACACGGACCTCACCGTTGAATCTGGAACGTCGAAGAAAGTCAATTTAGACCTTCTCGGCTTTTAATTTGGCTTTGGACATGTCAGGGGCAATTTGGTAATTTTTACTTTAACGTGTCCAAATTTTTCGGAGTCCCGTCTTGTGAAACGGACCCCGTCATTGAGTTCAGAGTGTCCAAAATAGTTAAAATGCACTATTCATTTACTGTATTTGGACTCCGTTTGACCCAATTAATGCCCAAGGGCAAAATAGTAATTATTCCCTTTTAATAAAATAATAAAATTATTATTTTATTATTTTTATTAATTTTCCAGGGGTATAATTGCACGAAATTTCAGAAATCTGGGCCATAGTAAAATTCTGTGAAGTCGTTGGGGTCAGTTTGTAAATTTTTAAAAGTTTCAAACTGAACCAAAGGGTTCAGTTCATGTGTAAGGGAACCGGACCGGTCCAGTCTGGTTTTAACCGGTTCAGTTACAATGCTGACATCATGATGACGTTAGCCCTAAGATTTTAAATTAGTTTAGGTTCAAAACGACGTAGTTCTGTTTAAACGGTTCACCCGTTTTTCAGTCGGGTCGGGGCCCGACCCGATACCCGGCACTGTTCATCGTCCCCAACTCTAGGGTTCCTGTAGCCCAAATTTTCAAAAATTTTCCTTTTCATTTTCGTGGCATTTTAGGCACGGTTTCTTACTGTTTTGGATTCCTATCACTTTCTGCACCTCATATCTACAATTTAACATCGATTTCAAGCATCGAATCACTCTAACAGGTTCTGTTTTTCAAACGATAGTTTGAACCTGCCACTGGTTCTAGGATCCTCGTTCTAGGTCCAAACTTGGTGAAATCTGTCGTTTCGTGACCTACGCGTCATGGGGTTCAAGTCCCTGGTCTTACATTTTATTTTGATCAAGGTTTTGGTGAGTTTGGGTTTTAAACCCGAACCTGCAACTCACGGTTTGGTGGTCTTAAACTGGGTTCTGGGGTCGCGGCCTATGGTTTGAGAGATCCCCTTGGGGTCTATTTTAAGTTCCTACATGCAGAGTTTCATTCTGTTAGGGTCGATTCAGACCTGCAAAATTTGAGGTCCGTTCATGGCGAATGTGTACGGTTTTAGGGTTTTAAACTACCTCGGTCTCAGATTCTCATCCCTAATTCAATGACAAGATGTTTTAAGCTGCATGCATGTGGTCTAACTGGCTCTACAATGTTAAAACAGTATCAAAACTTAAAACCAAGAATGGGGCAGTTTGAGGTTATACCTCCAAACAGCAGCTTCTCCCTCCTTGTTCGTGGCTTAAGCAGAGACCTCAGTGGTTTGGCTTGTTCCAACCGTGTACTTCCAGTCCTCTGTTCCCTTCCCTTGCTCCTTCAATGGCCAAACTCACACACAAGGTCTCACATTCTCTCTCTAGATTCTCTCCACTTTCTCTCAACTCACTCTCTCTTTAAAACTTCAGACTGCACCTCACTTTCTGATTCTTTACTTCAGCCGTCCATACACCATAGGATCATATGTATTTTACTTATTTGGTTTTGAAAATAATTATTGGGTTGCATGTAACATGGTTGGCGGAGGTGACTGATATGAGTTGAAAGGTGATGGTGTGGGCTAATGATGTGGGGATTGCATGCAAAGCCATTGGCCAATTTGGGAGGTGGCCTTGGTTAATTTGGGTTTAAATACAATTTGGTTGCATATATAGTCACAAAGATGGTAGCAGCCTACTTGGTAATTTTTTGGGTAATAAGAATCTTGTCCCACTTGGTCAAGGGTTCAATTCCCCTTGGCCTCACTTTTGGCTATTTTTCCCTATTTTAGGCTTAGGCCCTGTTTGATTGGCGCAGAATCCCATTTCGGCTATTTCCTTAATATTTTCTTGTTCGTTGCTCCTTTTTCGGCGCGGTTTCTTCTGAGGGTTTTGTCTTTTGGTTAGCCTCGTTATCAAATGCCTCGTATCAGTTATTATTTATTTGTGGCCGTCATAGTTCGCTAATTCGAGTTTCCTTAGTGTTAAAATAACATTATTTCACCTAATTAATTGGTAATTAGGTTCGGGCATTACGCCCTCATTTTTGATGTGCTTAATTATTTTATGGGTCTATCATGAGGTTCCCGATTAGCTTCTTAATTATTATTATTTTTTTTTACGTCGGTTCTAATTAATAATTAGCAACTAATTATTAATTAATCACGGTCGGGGTGTTACACACGGGGCCTTTGGCGTCAAAGCTAACTGAAATACGAAACCCCTAGAAGAAACTGTTTCGAAAAATGAGCAACAGAAAAGAAATTACGAAGGAAAAAGCCAAAACGATAAATTAAGTGTGCCAAACGAGGCATAAGCCAAAAAGTGGAGAAAAATGCTCAAAATGCAAGCAATGGGATTTGAACCCTTAACCAAGAGAGGCAAAGTTTTAAAGTCCTAAAAATTTACCACTTGGCCCGCAAGCACTTTTATGCTTTACTTTACATAATATATATGTATATCATATAATGCTCAAATTTTGAATATAAAAAATGAAGTGGCAGCCCCCTATTGGACCACCACACATGCCAATCAAATTTCATGCAAATTATAAAATATATAAATATATATACATATATGTATGTGTACACATGTGTTGAATTTGCATATATATATATATGTATATGAACCTAGGCTATATAGTTGCAATGAATACAATAAGTGGTGGCGTGTGGGGCTAAAAGTGCTCAACTGTGCTTTGTGTGTATGTGTACTTATATATGTGCACCTTGCATATTGCGTGGGGCTAGGGGAAATCAGAAAACTGCTTGTGTGTTTTGCACTTAAACTGTGAGAGATAGAGAGAGAGAGGGAAAGATTGAAGAAGAATGTGTGCATGCATGTGTGTGTGTGTGTGTGATTTACCCAAGTGCTCAAGAGGGAGGAAACCAAGCTGATTTGAAGGAGCTTGAGAAGGTCAGAATCGAGCCACCAAATGAGGGAGTCCACTGTTGTGAAGGTATACTCGTGTAGCCTCAAACTGAATTTTATTTAGCAAGATGATCACACACATATTACACTGTTTGAGGCCAAATAAATACATGCATGTGTTGGAATGTTGAGGATAAAACAATAGGGAGGAGATCGGGTTAAAATCGAACTGTTTTGAATACTAAACCCTGAGAACCGAGAGGGACCTCCATTGTTGGACCTCCAATAATGCAGGTCTGAACTGACCTAAGCTAAACCTTGATCGAGGGGTAGAGACTAAAACTAGGCAGAATAGGCTTTCCAACGCAACAAGAATTACACGAAATGGCCCTAAGACCAGAGAGAACCATCAAGTTGTAGGTCACGGGTTTTGTGATCAACTTCACAAAACTGCCCCAAAACTCGATTTTAAAAATGGAGGCTTGAACCCCATGATGAAGGGACCATAACGGAGAAAACCCCATGAAATTTGAGTAAAAAACGAGCATGCACCACGGTGTTGCAGGTCGCGACTATTGAGCACCAAACCGTGACCCTGAGCTCAATTCGAGCCCCAAAATCAATGCAGAAACCTTCCTGAAGGTTTTAGGAACCCTTTAGAACAGAAAACAGAGGCAATGAGATCTTAAAATGTCACGAAATGGGGTTGTAAAATCTAGGGTTTGAAGTTGAACAGTGTCGACCCCGTTGGGGAAGACGACACTGTTCGGGTCGGGCATCGGGTCAGTAACGGTTCGGGCCCCGACCCATCTGTGAATGGTTTAAACCATTTTAAAACGAAACTACGCCGTTAAATCAAGGGAATTTTTAATTTTAAAATTAGGGCTGACGTCAGCATTAAGCCTTGGACCGGTCAAAACCGGTTGGTTCAGTCCGGTTCACTTAAGGGTTAACTAAACCCTTTGGTTTAGTTTGATATTCTTGAAAATTATAGTTTGACCCCGGTAGTTCTAAATAACTATATTCTGGCCCAGGTTCTGAAAAATTTGCACGTTTAAGCCCCTGGAAATTAAATAATTAATAAAATAAATTATTTTATTAATTAAGTAAAATGACAAATTTACCCCTGGACATTAAATAGGTCAAACGAAGCCCAAATAAAATAAATAAATAGTGTATTTCTACTATTTCAAGTGTTCTGGGCTCAACGGTGGAGTCCGATTTGTGAAATTAAGACCCGAAAAATAAAGACACTCAAATGATAAATGATTGTATTACCCCTAATGATACCCAGGGCCAAATAAACACAAAAGATAGTCTAAGTTAACTATGTCAAACACTCTGGACCTAATGGTGAGGTCCATTTTATGAACTGAGGTCCAAAAAATTTAGCTATGTAACATGTGAAATTACCAAAATGCCCCAAATGCTATACGAAGCACAGATAAAGTCCGATTGGGACGAAATTAATACTGATAGAGGCCCAGATACTTGTGAAACTGTATACATGATTAAATGATGAATCGGGGTTAGAATCTCACGAAACGTAAAATGACCAAAATACCCCTGAGCACGGTAAGTGCAAAGTAGATGTCGAATAAAGGCCAATCTGACCCAATAAATTGTCATAAGCATAGTTAGGAAAATCGAAGGGCTAAATAAGACTTCGGAACAATTAACGTGTAAAATAGGAAATGACTAATGTGTCCCGATGATCAAAAGCAGATACCAAATGAAGTCCAAAAGACTTAGAACTTTATATATAAGATATTTGGGATATTCTGAGGACCACGATAAGATCTGGAGCGAGAATAACAAAATTATCATTTTACCCTTAAGGTTAAATAAGTGCTTAATTGATAACAACTAGAGTCCAAATGACTTAAAATATTATTCTGACTGCTACTAAGCCTATTTAAGGAATCTAATAACATAAGTTGAAACCCAGTGAGTGGGTAATAGGCCAATGAACCTAATTAGGGGATCTAATAGAATCCTAAGATGATGAATAAGACATGAATGAATGAATTCTAATCTGTCTGAATTTAATGATGATTATTCAGGCTATGCAAGGACATGCCTAAAGTATTTAGAGATTATTAGAGTATTTGCAAACGGGAAATACAATACTAAGAAACCGAGGTAAGTAAATCTGAACTTTGTTATGTGGTCCTTCTTCAGTCAGTCATATTTATTTGCATATGCTGCCAAACTTGTACTCCATTTCCTACCTGATGAACCTGAATTCTTGATTGATGCCAATCTACTTATGATTACCCAATGAACTTGATCTCCTTGATTGATGGCAATCGGCTTGTGATTAATTGTTCATGTCTGTGCTTTGGGTTCGACTTGCTTGCTTATATCATTTTGCGATCTTGACTTGTTGATGCTTGAGCATGCTTATACCATCCTATATATCGTATCATGATCTTGTAATATATCTGTTGTTGGAAATCTTGTTTGTTCTATACACTTGTGCATCGTTGACTGAGATATGGTTGTCCTCAACAGCCTGGTAACATAGCGGTGGAAAGCTATAGTTATATATTGTTGCCTTGGACCAGTTATGTTCTCGGCAGCCCAGTAACATAGCGGTAGGAAGCTATGGTTATATTATGTTGCCTTGAACTGACTAGTTATGATCCACATCCTTGTTCCTGTGGAGAGTAGCATGATCATGATATTTTATATGTGCCTGGGGTTGTGCTCAGTCACAACGGCCTATCTATTCATAGAATTGCATGGGGGAAAGACCCTTTGGGGTCTGTTGTGTCCTATGGGACATGCGAGAAAAGATCTCTAACGCTTTTCAGAGAGCCTGAGCAACCGAGGCGGATCTGAGCATGCTTTTTAGTGGGGTATACCAGGCCCCGGGTGATTCACGCATTCTGGGTTGTTAGTATTCAATGATGATATATCTTTGGTATTCATTGAATGATCATATTCTATGCCCTGTGAATGATCATATTATTGCGATCATGTTATACCTTACTCGATGATGATATATCTTTATTACTCGTTGGATGATCATATTTTATGCACGCATGTTATACTTTTGATTGGCTATCGTATTTGTTGTGGTAGCAGATTATCATGATTGGCTAGATCTCGGTTGTTGGATTCATTATTATTATCTTATTGTATTTTATTTTGGGATAAGCCTTTTGGACCCTCGGGTCACTGTTGTACATCTTGATAACTGGCTATTGGCTATCTGTTATCCCTTTCTTCTATTATTCTTGTGAACTAACCCTGACCCATGGCAAAGCTAGGAATTTACTTACTGAGCTTGTTTAAGCTCATTCCATTTATCTAACATTTTTCAGGTGACATTATGTGGGATGAAACACAATGAGATAACTAGTGGAACTAGTGATGTATAATGAACAACACTGACGATATGAACTCCAAGTCAAGTTGACCACGTACTCTGTAAGGTTAAGTTCACAATTTGTATTATAATATTACATCATTAGTGATGAGGTTAGCCTAGTATGTTGGATCACTATGATTAAATTGTACTTGGAGACATTCTGATTGTTGATCATTGGAGATAAGTTTTGATCAGCTGAATTGTATTGGTGTGACTTTCGCTTAAGTAATTCATTGATATAGAATGGATGCATTGGAGCATGTATATTGATACTTTAGAGATATTTGGTGACTGATTCTAGACATGCTCTGATGTGTTTGGATGAATTGCATTTTTTAATTTAAAAAGGTTTTAATTTCCTCTGCTTTGACCCTACATTTAGAATGCAATTCATTGTAAAGTTCAGAAGTTGCCTTTGGTTGGTCGCATTGACAGCAGGAAAAACCGGCAAGGTGGCCAACTGGCATCACGTCCTCGAGATCCAGGTAGGGTGGGTTTCAGGTCATGACAGTTACGGAATCAAAAGACGTTTTGGTCTTTTCACCAACAACATGGGACCACACTAGGGTAGGTAGCAAAAATTTAAGTAATAAGACTTAGAAATATTTAATGATTCACTAGTTGTGAAATTTAAGTGTAAATAAGGACAGTTTAGTCATTTAAGACAAGGGAAAAAGTGGTAGCAATAGTGAATCGTAGAGGGCATTATGGTAAAACACTAATTAGGGTTTAAATTATGATGTTTGGAGACAAAACTGCATGCATACACTCGATGTTGGAGCCTCCTCTCTTTCTCACGGCAATAGGGCTTCCCCTCTCCTTCATTCCTCATTTCTTCTCCTCTTATCTTCAATACAAGCAAAATTAGAGGAAAGAAAAGCTAGAATCTTGGTTTGGAATGTTTCCTACGAAGATTCTAAGGCTAGGGCAAGAAGAAATTTAAAGCTTGGAAACACATTCACAAAATTCAAGATTAAGGAAGGCATTTTAAACTTAAAGGGCTAAGCCTGGGTGTACCACGTATGTTGTATGATATTTATGCCATGTTACATGAATGATATGGTTCAATGAGTATTTTAGTTTGTATTATATGTTATAATCTCCGTGTAATTATGACATTGATGATGTTAGAGCATAAAATATATTCATAAACTTCTCGTTCTTACATTACAATGATTTTGAAAATTTATTTTGATTGATTAGTTCACATACCATATGAAGATCATGATAACTACGCTAGAAATGTATGAGTTTTAGAAGTCAAACACCACATGCTTGTAAAAATGCTAGAATGAGATTATTGCAACTTTTAACAATAACAATGACATTGGACATAGATGATACTTATGATGCATGGTACCTATGTATGACAAAATGAATGTATGACATTAATGAATGCAAGACACATGCTTGCTATATCATGACATGCTTACTTGGTACATGGTTGGTGTGATGGAAGTGTGGTGTCACTTGTGTGTGGCCTTAAGATGTAATGAGTTGTGTTGGAAGATAACTTACAATTGGATGGGATTCAGAGTCCTTTAGCTACAAGTTGTAAACTCGTACTTGTATCCAATAGGTTAGTAGCCCATGAAACAAGAAACCATAGGTATTGAATAAAAGAACCTAAAAGGGCTTATGGGGACCCATAGGTGTGTTGAGTTGTCATAGAGGTGATTAGGATTGAGTTGTGTGTGAGAGTTGGATTGCATGTTGTGTAGCATTTTATTAAGTGTGCTTGTAGTATTTTGAATGATTAAAAAATGATATGATATGAGATGATAATGAGTGATTTTACTACTTTCAATTCTATAACACTATGCTTATGCCACCACACTTTTTTAGCACGAGAGTCTATTATTGCTATTGGTTCCTCTTGTTCACCCGAACAATCATAGTTGAAGGCAAGAAGCTCGAGACTTAAGAAAGTGGATGTCTGATACTTTTTTGGATATATTATTGGCAATGGTAATCTTAAATGTCTTATTGTGTTGAAACTTAAGGCATTGGAGGCCGAAGAGTTGTTTTGTGATTTTGGATTATATGTAAAACCATGTAAACTTGCGTTTGTTTAATTTTTGGGAATATTTGTAATCAATTAGATAGGTTTGTATGTTTGGAATGTAAGATGAAAACTCTATTGTAGTGATTAAAGTAATGGTATGTTAGTATGTTGATGTATATGTTGGAAAGTAAGAAAGAATTAGAATATTTGAACGAATTAGAGGATAAATTATACCATCAAATCCTCGAATCTCATATTGTATACCTTAATTTGAGGTTATTATATGTTAGAAAGTGTTTTTAAGTTGCTTGAAATACCAAATTGTTATTGAAAATTAAAATGAGAGAGAAAATAAGTGAAAAAAAACTAGGTTTTAGCTTTTAAAGACCAACAAGAATAGTCATTCGCCTCATCATTCGAATGACTATTCAAACAAGGATGAAAGAATCCCTAATATGAGTCTAAATGGCAACAATCAACCTAGAAGGGGTGAATATGTTATATCACAATTTATGCACAATATTGCTGATTAAAATTTACATGCTATCAATACAATCAACTTCACAAAAAAATCAACCGATTAATATGTTAATATTGTCAATATTAAGCGAAAGCATTTATGCATTCAACAATCGGTAAATGTAAAGCAAGTACAAATGATAGAAATGTGCAAACTGATATGGTGACGAAGAAACTAGCACAAATCAACGATTGGTGATGGAAAACTCTGGGGCCCTAGCCTAGATGACCTGTCCACTAGAAATGCTTCAATCGAATAAAACTCCTAATGACACGAACTCTAACTCCCTCTAGTCTCATTCATCTCTCTAATTCGGATCAATCTTGAATCCACAAAGTGTTTCTCCAATGGGAACTTAGCTACAACCATGAATCCCTCGTGGCCTCGAACTCCTCCCATTGCCCGATGCTTGAATCACCATAAGATCGGACTATGTAATGGTAGAAGTGATGGATTTTTGGCCTTTGTCATGATTTGGATCTATATGAATGCTTTTTAGATTTGAATATGCGAGCTCAAAAACTCTGCAAAAAGATCACCACACAAAAATGAATTATTGGCCTTTTAACCAAAGGCCGTGGATCTCAAATTGTGCCTCAAATGCAGAAAAAGAAAATATTTGACACATGGCTCGTTCGAACATAGGCCTTTTCCTTTGAACGAAATGGTCTTCGTTCGAACGAACTATCGAACGAGTGAAATTAAAAAGGCTATTGGAAAAAGCATGAGAACGGTTTTTTTAACCTCATCAAACGAACACTTTTTGGAAAACTCGTGGGAATAAGTTTTGAAACTCAATCGAACGAGCACATTTTGTTGCTCATTCGAACAAGGGAACTTTTGTACAAATGACCAACATAGTGGTCCAAAAGTTTGGAATGTGAAATATTTGAACTCTCCAATGAAAGTATGAAACAAAGTTTTTTTATAAAACCTGAAAAAAATATTTCGTATACCAAATATAACACACACACACATGAAAACTATGTAAAAATGCAATATATGATGTATGAGTGTGTGAGATCCAAATCATAACTAAGTCTTTTATACCTCATGAAGAATAAAAAGACTAGAAGATATGCATTCAATAAAGCTTGAGTCTTCTTGTGAGAGATATGAGGCTCGAGAGAACCTAAGCCTATGATTAAGTTACAATTACACACAAATCAGTTTGTCAACAAAGATTAGCCAATTACAACAACGGACTCAAGATCCTAACAAATTCCCCCTTTGGTGATCCGTGACAAAATTGCACAAATAATACTAGAATACAAAAGTCTCAAAATACATAATCCCCCAAGAGCCTGAAAAAATAGAAATTATAATTTTGACCTAGTATTCTTGTCACATCCCAAACCTACCCTATGTGGATTAGGGATAATGATTGACTAGTTAGGCACTTCACCAATCCACAAACTTTGTTTAGCATATCGATGACGCGTCTAACCGAAGCCTCTTTACATTTCTAAATAGATTGCATTCAGTCATATAAAGTTATGTAATGGAAATATAAGTTTGTAAAAACTTTTGTTAAATGCAGTCACACTCGGTGGTACAGAAGTAACATAACATCAGAGATACAACAATATGAGCCCAAGATTACATTATACATGAGTATCTAAACTAATACATCATCGATGAATACATTTACATTCCCTTCATACTCTAGGCTATCACATCAGTCTATTATTTGTTACTTTAGGTTGCTATCTCCATGGTTATGATACTAATCCTTTCTTAGCTAGAGTCTCTATTCATATTAACTTACTAACATCTGGATCTGTAACTTCTTATTCATTCCTGAAAAGATACAGGATAAAACCCTGTGAGCTTAATGAAAAGCTCATGAGTAACACCGATCCCCTGTCTTGGGTTTTCAGAAAAATCCCCTTTTTGTAAACTTTCATGGATATCAATAAAAAAGATTTGTACTGAAATCGACTGAAATTCTTAAAACATAAACATATAATTGAGCGTTGCAAGATATATACTAGAAATCATGCAAGAGTTTATGCTAGATAGTTTTTCAAGTTAAACATGGTATCATAAAATCTTATACTTGTGAGCAAATAAAACATGTCACACTTTCTTGAAACTATTTCCCTTGAGACCTTGGGTTGTCATATGATGACCTGTAAACTGTAGTTGTGAAAAATATTTGTGCCAAGCAACTCATAAGCCCAGTTCCTAAGGACTGTAAATGTCACCTTGGCGACTTCTACATAATTTAGATCTTTGGACTTACATGGCCCGCTATTCTAGTCTAGTTCTGGACTCTTGGCAAGTCGTGCTTATGAGGACTCTTGTAAAGTCTTACCTGTTATCTCACCTCCGACAAGGTGTTGTAAGGCACATAAAAACTGAAAACATGCTTGCAAAATATTCTTTAACTATCTATGCTATAAAACATTTAAAGAGATGCTACTTAAAAACATGCAATTCAAATATTTATCTAAGTATTCTGAAAATAGTCATGCAGTTAAAACATTTAACATAATAGTCTAAACTTCAAGGTTCAGGGTTACTCACCTGCGGTCTAATGTCCACAGTTACTTGCTTACTTGACTCACGTCGTCATTCATCTTATCTTTATGTCCTTGCTGGTAATCCTAAATCATGGTTTAGAACACATCGGTACTACATTAATACATATCTCAGCTTAATTCTTTATTTACTCAATGTTCTTAGTTTCTTCTAGACTTAATCGTGTTGCTTAGAATTCCTTTGTGGTCTTTCGTTTGGGTTTCTAACATTTCGTAGTTCGTTGGGTGGCTCACTTTAGCCTTTAGGGGCATTCTGGTCATTTTTTCTTTACATGTCTTATACTGTTTGATACTTTATTTACTTTAACATACTTCATTTTTTAGTCTAGAGGGTCTTTAAATAATAATGTAGTCATTTTTTTAGTTTTTGAGTTCATCTAGTCGCTTTATTAAACCTCAAGGGTAGTTTGATAATTTTATCATTCATAACTCATGTCTTAGGTACTCAATTATCTCAAACGAAGTTCATTTTCAGACTCAAAAGCTCCTAAATATGTTGGTATAGGTTTCACTTTACTTTTATACTCTTCTAGTAGCTTAATTAAGTTTTAAGGACATATTCTGTCACATCCCGAACCCCACCCTACGCGGATGTCGAGGACGTGACTGCCAGTCCGTCGCGACGCGACCAACCAAAGGCAAATTCTGAACTTTCCGACGAATTGCACTCCAACTGTAGGGTCAGATGCAGCGAAATTTAAAATTTTCTTTCTTTGTGTCACGGGAATGCAACTCACTTATACATCATAAGAATATGTATCACAGAGCAAGACTAAATCCAGTCAGTCAACAATTCTAATCTCAGAGCATATCTAAAATCAAGCATATAACAACAGAGCAAATCTAATATCTCTAGAGTACCATTTGTTCCATGAGCCATGTCTATCTAGTATATATCAGTCAAGTCAGTCATAACATACCACTCGCCGGAATAACCAGGTTCAATCCACAATAAACCAGTCTCTACAATTCAGTGCCGTCAGATCCTTACTTGCGATGCCACTTGGCCTATTCACGTCATGTCATAGTACCTTCTAATCCAATGGAGGTAATTCCTGAAAAATGTCAGAATAATGGGGTGAGCTTAAATAAGCCCAGTGAGTAACACAGTTTCCCTATCATGAGTTCAAAACCAGTTTTGTGCTTCCAAGGCACATGGATAATTTAGTCATTTCAAACATAACTATTTTTATAAATCCATTTCATAAGCAGTCTAGTACAATAATACAGAATCGAACAAACAATACAAACGGATCGGAACATGACATAACCAATCGGTCAAAACAATAACTATTGCTAATATATCGGTCAAGACACAGACTTTTCATTAACGGAACGAATCACAATCGGGACTGAGTGGGAACAATGAGTCAGTCAAGACAGGGGCATATTATCAATGGCTAGAACATAGCGGAGTTGAACAAGATCAATCAAGACAAGGCATACCAATAACAGGACGGAAACATAACGGAACTAGACCATCTATCAATCAGGCCAGACATGTCATCAACGGATGGAATATAACGGAATCGAACGGAAACAATACATCAGTCAAGCAAAGGCATATCGCGAACGGATAGAAACAATATAACGGAACTGGGTAGAAACAATATAACAATCAAGTCAAGGACACATCACTGTCGGAACTAATCGTAACTGGACTGAACAATATTTCAATCATGACAGACGTATCATCAACGGACAATACACAACGGAACTGGACCATATATCAATCAAGGCGGACTTAACATCATTAACGGACGGAACATGTCAGAACCGGACGGAACATATCAATCGAGGCAGACATATCATTAACGGACAGCACATAACCGAACTGAACGAAATTCCTAATTCGAAGGACACAAGCACATCACGTGGAATGTGGTACAAAGGGCGTACATTAAGTACATACATTTAAACAATATAGCATTCAGACAGTATACTATACAAAGCGGTACGATACAACAAAATGTTGTTCTTTGCCTATATCACATGGTTTATTTAATCGTTTCGGAAATAATGCTTTAATATATCCATTTTATCTCAACAGTTCAAAACGGGCAAAACAGTACGGGATGCTAGCACAGGGATCAGGAATATAGTCAATTATTTTAAAAGACTAAAACCATGTCATAAGTGATATAGTACGGAAAGGCATGCATTTAAATAATTGCACTTAAATAATTGCATTCAAAACAGATCAGTAAATCAAGGGACAGTATCAAAACAGTGTCAGAAGTTACTCACAAACTTTACGCTTATTTCCTTGCATAAATAATCCGATAACCTCCAGGTACGTCAGGCATCTCCATGTATATCCTGAATAATAATCATCAATCACAGACAGATCAGAACTCATCCATTCAGGTCTCATTCGTCATCTTAGGTATCTATCGGATTACCTAAGATAGCCTAGTAGCCTATCGCCCTTCCATTGGGTCTCACTCGAGGCTATTTCTTTCTTTAATTAGGCTTAGCAGTTATTAGGATTATATCCTAAGTCATTTAGACTTTAATTGTTATCAGTCAGGCACTCATTCAACCTTAGGGGCAAAATGATAATTTTACCATTCTTGTCCCGGACCCTGTCGTGGTCTTCGGAATAGTCTTTATATCTTAAGTACAAAGTTCTACGTCCTTTGGACTCCAATCGGTATCAGTTAGGTTCTCATTTTAACCATAGGGGCAAAATGGTAATTTTGTCATTCTTATCCCGGACCCTGTTATGGTCCTCAGAATATCCCATATATCGTATATATAAAGTTTTAAGTCTTTTAGACTTTAATCGGTATCAGTTGGGTACTTATTTAGTCCTAGGGGCAAAATGGTAATTTTGTCATTTTTGCCCCGGACCCTATCATGGTCCTCAGAACGTCCCATATATCTCATGTATAAATTTGTAAGTCCCTTGGACTTCATTTGGTATCCGCTTTAGATCGTCGGGACACATCGGTCATTTCTCGTTTTACGCGTTGACTGTTTCGGAGTCTTATTTAGCCCTTCAGTGTTCATAATTATCCCTATGATAATTTATCAGATCAGTTTGACCTCTACTTTGCACTTACAGTGCTCAGGGGTATTTTGGTCATTTTACGTTTTGTGTAATTCTGACCCCAATTCGTCATCTAATCAAGTATACAGTCTCACCAGTGTCTGGGCTCCTACCGGTATCAGTTTCGTCCCAATCGGACTTTGTTTAGGTCTCGTACGGTATCAGGGGTAATTTGGTAATTTTATGTGTCGTATTTTTCGGCACGTCAGTTCATAAAATGGACCTCACCATTGGGTCCAGAACGTCCAACATAGTGAAATTGGACTGTCTGTTATGTTTAATCGGCCCTGGGTATCATTAAGGGCAATTCAGTCATTTACACCTACGTGTCTGTATTTTTCGGGACCTCAGTTTATTAAACGGACCTCACCGTTGAGTTCAGAATGCCCGAGATAGTCAAAATAGGCTATCTGATACTTTTATTTGGGTCTGGGTACCATCAGGGGCAGTTCGGTCATTTATCACTTACGGGTCTGTATTCTTCGGGACTGTATTTCCAAAATCGGACTGTACCATTGAGTCCAGAATGCTTGAAATAGTGAAAATACACTATTTATTTAATTTATTTGGACTCCGTTTGACATATTTAGTGTCTAGGGGTGAAATTGTAATTTTACCTATTTAATAAAATAATTAAATAATTATTTTATTATTTAATTAATTACCAGGGGCTTAAATGAAGAAATTTTCCAAAATGTGGGCCACTGTGTAATATTTCTAAACAGTGGGGGCTAATCAGCAATTTCAGAAGACTTTAGGGTTTAAAAATGTAATTTCATAAAATTAGGGGTTCAGGCCGTCCGGTTCTAGGGTTTAGGTGGCTGAACCGGTTCAAAATACTTAAAACCAACCGGTTCACTAACCTTTGGAAAACCGGAATAGCATATTCCAGTTAACCCTAATCTGGCCCCTATCCGTGGTTTGGACAGACTTAATCAAGGATTTCAATTTATTAATCATGTTTCCAAACAGTCGGATTTCAATTTAAAATCAAAACAGTAAACCTTAAACGGTGCCGTTCCAATTAATTCGGTGGCATCCCTCTTCGCTCAACACGTGTCCGAGTTGGCCCGGTTGACTCGGCTCAAGGCAGCGAGTCAACTCGGTCGTCTTCTTCATCTTCCCCAACTTTTCTACGCACTGTTGCCCTACTTCTGCAGATTTTCTTCTTCTATTTCGTGATGTTTCAAGCACGGATTATTCCTGCCTTCAGTCCTAATTTGTTTCTGGGTATCATGCCAACAAGTTGGCATCGATTTGGTGCTTTGAATCGAGCTCAATAGCTCGGTTCAACAGAGGATAACCGAACCTGCAATTCGATACCAAACCCTCATTCCTCAACCTTTTTTAGCGCGGTTTGTTGCTAAATGATCCTCATGGTATATAGTTTCATTCCCCAATCAATAAAATCGGTTTAAAGCATCCAAATCACAAATGGTATTTTGTGACCGAACCTGCAACTGAGTTGTTGGAGGGGTTGCATGGGGTTTTGGGGTCGCGGGTTGGTGGTTTTGGGGTCCTTAGGATGTATAGTTTAAGACCCAAGACACCAATTTAGGTTTGGTTTAACCTAATTCAGAACTGCTACAACATTTTATTCAATTTGCATTTCGAATTTCTCGGTTGACTTCAAAGGGTTTTCATTCATTTTTGTTGCAATCGGAAGCTTATAACATGTAGATTGGAATTCTGTATTTGCATGCATTTAAATCAAAATGAGTTAAACAGAATTGACTCACAAACTTACCTGTACAGTGAGTTTTCTCTAGAACTCTCTTTCCTCCATTTCTGCTTTCCTTCAGTTCCACTTCGAGACCAGTTCCTCTCTCTATCTCCAACTCTCCCTTTTGATCCAAGAGAATCCCCAACATTATCTCTCACATGTATAGACACTTATACATATATTTCTATAAGTATGTTCAGCCATGAGGGGACTGGATAATCAGAGAGTGATGTAGGGTGATGTAATTCCATCATGTGGGGTTTGCATGGGTTGCCATTGGTCAATTTGGGTGGCAGCTTGGGGCAATTCAGAGATATATACAATTAAGTTGTGTATATAGGCACAAAGGTGCTGGATGGCCACCTGGTTAAGTTTTTGGGTGAGATTCATTCCTTCCATAGGTCAAGGGTTCAATTCCCCTTGACCACCAATTTGGCCATTTTTCACCATTTTGGGCTAAGGCCCTGTTTGGCTACACATTAATTCAGTTTTTGATGTTTGCCACATAACTTTCATTCCGTAACTCCTTTTTCGATGCGGTTTGTTCCGAGAGCTTCATATTTCAGTTATCTACAGTGTCAGAGGTTCCGTGTCATTTATTAGTCATTCGGGATTTCCGTGGCTAATTAATTCGAATTCTGTCAATGTTAAATTGACATTATTTCACCTAATTAATTGGTTATTAGGTTCGGGTATTGTACCCTATTCCCGAACATGTTTTAATTGTTTTATCGGTCTATCTTGACCGTTAGGAGATTAGGGTTAATTCCCTTGATTATTCTCTGAGCCGGTATTAATTAATAATTAATTATTTAATTATTAATTATACAGAGTCGGGGTGTTACATATTCGTCATTTTTTGGTTTGTTTTGACATTCTATTTTTCCTAAACGGACGTCACTAATAGGTCTGAAATATCAAAGATAATCAATCTAGGCTTTTTTGGATCTTAATTTGCCTATCTGTGGCTTATATTAAGTCTAGAGGTATTTTTATAATTTTACACTTTCATGCAGAACTATGTTTAGGTATCTGGATGCCCAGTTTGACCTCATTGTTAGGTTTAGAGCATCCAAAAATGTTAAGTATGTCTCTTCCTATATTTTTTGGTTTGTCTAGTAGCTCGTACAACACTAAAAGTAGTTTGAAAATTTCACATTTCTAGGTGTTTATATTTTCGGTACCTCATTTGACTAAATGAATCCCACTGTTGAGTCTGGAACATCGAAAAATGTTAAGGTAGGTACTTTCACAGTCATCGGAGTTCAATTGGAAGCTGAATTAATGCATTAGGACACAATTGAAATTATTCCGGTTTGCCAGTTCGTATTTTTTAGGGTTAAATTTTTGAAATCGGACTCCGCCATTGGGTTCAAAATGTCCAAAAATGTTGGATTAGACTTTTCTTGTATTTTAATTGGCATTCGTTTGACCTATTTCTGGCTTCAGTGCATTTTAGTAATTTTCTTAAATTTAAAAGGATTTAAAAATTATTTTTAATTAATTTTTAGGGTATTTCCGTAATTAACCTAAAATTATGGGCGTGAAATTATAATTTTAGAAAATTTATAAATAAACCGTTCGATCTAGTTAAAGACAAACTGAACCGGTCCATTTAGAAGGAGAACCAACTAGTTTGTCTGGTTTGATGCATCATGCTGACTTCATCATGACATCAGCAACCATTTATTGAAACGACACCGCCCAGATTAATATTAGGACCCATTTTGACGCGAGTTAACCAACTTGAACTGAACCGAAGCGACACTGTTCATCGCCTCCCTCAATGCGATGCCACTATTCACCATGAAACCTTAGAATTTCAGTTTTTATTTCGCATGTTTTTAGAGCATTTTTTCACCTGTTTTTTCGATCCTAATCAAGTCCTAATGTCTTAACTTAGGTATCTTCGTTAGTTTGGAAGCTCGAAACCCACTATGAAGCTCAAGCAGGAGTGCAATAATTTCTCTATAATATGAATATTTAAAGGTTATTTCTTGACCAATTATAGTTTGGTTTGTTGTTGTGTGACCCTCACCAAAAGGGCTTTCCTTGTCCATGAAAACCAGTTTAAAACTCAATCTATGTGGTTCGATTTCAAGATGGAAACTTGCCACTTCGGTATTCTCTCTCATCTCTAAGCCTTTTAGATTAATTTTTGTTGCCTTAGCTTATATTTTCTATATATTTTAAGATTCAATGTTTCAAATAAGCTTTTGATTAAGTAGAATCAGACCTAGTTTCGAAGGTCACGTTAATGGTGGTTTGGCTATATCTTATTGTTTTGAGTTCGTTTAGTCTATTTTTCTTCTCTGAATTTTCTCCTTATAATAAAAAATGGCAATAGAAATCAGAAAGAACAGCTGCGTACCTTGCTTATATCTTATGAGAATTCTCTGAATTTTTTTCTTTGTAACAGTCTATTTTCTTAGCCACGGCTCTTCTTTCCTTATTCCCACTCACGTGTTTAGATTTCTGTAGGGCTTCGTGTGTATGTGTGTGTGTGTATATATATATATATATATCCCTCATTCACACTACCTCTATCTCTCACACTCTCTCTCTCTCTCTACCTCAGATTTCTTCCTACCTCAAACCCATCCAATGAAAATGCCTTTTTGGGTCAATAGTTGCAAGGCTGCCTTGCCCTCTGTTTCTTCTCTTTCAAGTTGCACTGTTAACCAGATCTTGTCACCCATTTTTCCTTCATTCATGCATTCACACATGGCACACACTCTAGCACACACATATGTACACCTTTGTTACATACACATTGGTACTGTTCCCATTTGTGTGTGTGTGTGTATTATATATATATATATATATCTATTCTTGAATACAAAGATAATACATAAATATGTGTATATATTCATATATATTTCCATTGTATGTATATATACGTGTACCCACGTATCCCTCTCACACATTATGCCCATTGTGTCGTGATTTATCAACCACATTTATGTGTATGCATAAGTGTATACTTTTGTACATTTTAATAATTATTCATTAAATAATTTTGTAGTATTCATTGTATAATTTCCTCTTTTTAGGTTAGTGGTATATTGACAACCAGTCCTTACTAACCCAAGTTAGGTTAGGGTTGACTTTACTTTACTTTGAGTGATGGTCTAACCAGGATTATGACCCACTGTTGAGTTGGGTTAGTTCCTAACCCTAGTTTAGGTCATATTGCTGCTTTGAGCTCAAAGATTTTGAAAAGGTTCTTTTATGCCTATAGTTTTCACACATTGTGTCTAATTGCCTATTTTGCTGGAGGCGAGTGTTACAATTCTAGACTATCTTAACACTTGATTTTACTTGCAAGAAGTCAAACCTGTTTCTTACACAACACCATTGAACTATACCACGTGAAATCATATCAGGAAATATAAAGTCAAATAACCATAACAAGTCACGGGAATAGAATCATATAACAATAACAACATGTGCAATAAATAAGAAGACTAGACAATCAAACCAATCAAGCATGACAAGTGAATAACAATTTATCTCAAACAAATGTAAAACTGAATAAAACTCCCTCTCACTATGTACCAAGACTACTCCCCCTTTTTGTCACGAAATGACAAAGGAAAGTAATAATATCATGAAATACAGAGAACATAAAAAGAGAGGAAATAACTAGAAAAGCAAACATGCATAGATAGACAAAGTAATAAAGACAACTAGACAAAAAGATAAACATAAAGATAAAAGATATATATATATATATATATATATATATATATCCAAAGCAACCAAAATGCATCTATCATCCATTGTATCAACAAAAAATATAAACAGTAGAAACGAAAGATAAAGTTATCAAAATGTAGATGATAAGTGAAAATACATGAAAAATCTCACTATAAATGTCACTCATCACTCATATCAAGATAACAAAAACAGGATCACTGATTAACACCAAGAGGTGGTGGAGGAGAAAAGTAGCAGGCAACTAAGTCTGAGAGACCTCAAAGCTCGATGCATTGTCATGCCATTTCCTCTATAGCCGACATGTAGAACTTGGCACAGAATCGGCGAAAGTGCTCATCCATCATCGACACTAGATATTCATCTCTAAACCTGGAGAAATACTCATCTATATTAGCTCAAGTTAGAGGCTGAGTCGTAGAAGATGAAGACACGTTTGCTGTCACTTGAAATCCTGCCTATGAGAATGATCCTTGTCTTGGAGGGAAGCGATGTTGAGGAGGTGTCTAATCAACAAGTACTCCTCCACACGTATCTGCTACTGTCACTACTGTGACTATTGCTGCTGCTTATCATCGCCAGCAGCCTCGACATCATCACCGCCGTTATCGCTTTCACCCTCAAGAAGTCTTATAACATGGGCCTAAAACTAGGACAAAGTTCGATTGGTTAATGGAGCTGGCCGAAGACCTAAGGTGTTAGATGGGAAGAATGAGACACCCTGGGCAACACATATTATAGTGATAAGGCTCCCGAAAGGAAGGATAGCCTTCTGACAACCGGAGGTTGGCGAATCAATGACTTCTAGGATATGTGAGGGAGCATCTAAAGGAACTGTAGCTCCTATTGTAACATCCTAGATGTTATAATCATAACAAAGAGAAAAAGAAAAAAAAAAGAAAAATAAATAAATAAAAAGGGGATGACATCACCAAACTTGGTAACCAAGAAAATAAAAAAATGACATCACATGATGATGTCACTAAACTTGGTGGCCAAGGAAAATTTTTCCTATATAAACCCTTCATATGCCACATCCACCCATACACCAATTCGGAAGAGAGAGAGAGAGAGAGAGAGAGAGAGAAGGTTCGGGAAGAAAAAATCGTATGAAGTCTAGGAGTTTTCTATAACTCTACTCTACTGGTAAACTATTATATCATGTGAAATATATGTATATGTGTATCTGTATCTATATCTAATAAATCTGAGCTTACAAACTCAATTAAAGTTTGTTTCATTTAGCTTTTGATGAAGGTACTATAATAAATATATAAATAAAATTAATTAGATTGTTTGCTTAGATCCAATTAAGGGTTTAGTATATCTGAACTCAGTATTACGGATTTTAAATTGTTTGTTAACTAAGATTTTATATATTGCAACTGACTTTTAAATATTTTCAAAATAGTTCCTAAACTTTTTCATATTTACAAACAACCCTTGAACTTTTTAATATTTATGAAAATGGCCTTGAACTTTTTGGTATTTACAAAAAGTCCCTAAACTCTTCTATAATTACAAAGTTACCCCTATATTTTTTGGTAATTACAAAAGTACCCCAAGTTTTACTAAAATATTTTTAGAAATATTCCTAGCTTTTTAAATATAGAAAAACAAAGTGTTTTTTGCTGGAAAAATGCTATCTTGACTATTTTCGACGTTCCAGACTCAAATATGGTGTTAATTTTGGCATAATAAATTTCAAAAAAACATTTTTACAAATTTTAAATTAATTACGAATATGTTCTAATAGATTAAATAAATTTATAGAAAGACTACGATAATTTGAAAATGGCCTATCTTATGGTTTTTGATGCCTCTGAACTCAAAGACAAAGTTTGTTTTCATGAATTTAATTATTAAAAAGTCATTCTTAGGTTTTTCAATATTTAAAGTCCAACTTTAAGGCCGAGTATACTAAATCACATTTAAGCACTACTAAAAAGGAATGACACGATTACAATCTCATGCATAACACAAAATTAAGGATTGGCCTTCATGAAGCTTGATAAGTCTGACAATCTGTATAGGACACTCAACAAGGAAAAATCTGGTACTAAGTAACCAAGGGGAGTAATTCCAAATCTTTGAAGCGGAGACTTTCCACAACTATTTGCTATACAGTAAGAATCTTTTTTCCTTTTATGTAAAAATATTATGTTTCGTTATGAAAATATAATTTATAAGTATGTGTACTAACTATTTCGAAAACCCATGAATAAAAATGTTTGAAAGATTATGTTTTTACATACATGCCATTATACAAAGCCCATTCATGCTAGCAATGATGAAAGTCTTCGATGGGGGACCGATGATCTGGCGATAAGTGGACCAGAGATCTCTTTTAGGTCATTTGTTGACCTTTTGTTCAGAATTCGAGTCGATGCGAGTTCTTTTGTTATGATGTTTTGTTCGTATTGATGGGCATGCTATGTTATGAAAAGATATGATATATGGTGCTATGAAATGTGATGCTATAGTTCTGATACATAATATGCAAATCTTTTATTAAAGAATTTTTTAACTTTCTCAAGGTAGCTATATCAAAGTATGGTGAAAGTTTCTTTTTTTTAAGCAAGTAATTCCAAGCTTTTCAAATGTGTTACTGAACTACTTATATTCTTGAAAGATTGTGTTCATTATCTACACTATCCATAGTTTTGGCTTGAATACCCATAAAAGTACTTTGACTTTACTCACCTGTTGTCAAGCTAACGTTTGTGTTTCAAACATATTTTTAGGTGAAGAGACAGGAAACGGGGAAGAATGAGAAAGGAAGGAAAAATCTAAAATAAAGCTACGATCCAAAAAAATAAAAGTAGATTTGTAATAGTATGTAAAAATGGCTAGATGATGATCATTTACTTTTTAGTGTGAAGAGAAAATAGTCCACCTACGGACTTAAGTTATGTAATAAATAATGTGTACCTTTTGGGTACTCAACAATGTTTTGGTTAAACTATGTACAATGGTTATTTTGTAGTAAATGCTATGGCTTGGCCTTAACTATAATTAGTCTATATCTATATGTAAACAAAAAAAGTATGCTATTTTAAGGCCTTTGTCGGTCATATTCCAACCCCCATAAAAAGTGTGGATTTGGGATGTGACACCTATGGCATAGAGAAGACGGCCATGAGTGAAGATCAGAATATTGGTTAAAAGACCTATAGTCCGTGTGAAGATATCCCTGCTCTAATGTGTCTTTTATAAAGAAGATGTCAGAGTGATCAACACGGAGGGTAGTAACTATAAGCTCAGTGGATGGAACCTTAGCTTGGCTACCATAAGGTGGTGGTAATGAGGGTAGTTGTGAGGTCAAAATGGACTCCTTTAATGTATATTGAGCAAGTGCATAGGTTGTACGAGAACTAAGGTTTAAGTAGAACTCTAGAACCACAGGCTCGTTGATTGGACCTTGAATAGAGAAAAGTGGAAGCCACCATCTTGACTCAAAGATACGATAAGTCATCGTATCAAGGATTTGGTTGGTCACAGTGGGCCACTCTATCAGGAATGGACGAGAGCTAATTATGCTAACTCAGGTCCTCGCAACAAGAGTGAGATAGAGACAAAGACCGAGAGGCCAAGGGATTAGTCGAATAACATATGAAAAATGATCCTCATAAATAGGCACATTAAGATATGACATGACATAAACTAGGAGACAAAAGAATAAGAATAATGAAATCCTAATATAGCTCTATGTCAATGGAACTGATCTAGGAGTCCATAACTACTCCTAATGTCTAGATAAAACATAAACTGAATATAAGGAGTGGAAATGGAAACATATTCACCGACACGCTAAATGGAAGAAATTTGAAACTGACTGATCAAAATGAAGCCCGTGCTGCGTAAATCACGATAACCGGAGTGGAATGTGCAAGCCTAAACTCACGACAACAATATATGAGGGAGAAATATGGGGGGAACAAGTGAGAATACGAAACGAAATCAATGAAAATGTGAAGAACTGGTCGAATTAGCGCGTTTTGAACCAACCGGCAGCTCTTTCGAACAAAAAGGGCTTTGTTCGAACAAAGGTCGTTTGAACGAAGGGACTTTCGTTCAAACAAAAATGCATTCTCGCCTATTTTAAATGTTCACTCGTTCAAACGAAATTGGCTTTGTTCGAACGCCCACTCGAGGGCATCACTCCCTTTTCAGACCAGAGTGCCCTGCATTTGGTCCATTTCTCCAAAGCAAAAATAGGGAAATTTTAATTGAAAATAGACAAAGAGAAGTCTGAAATTCACATGGCTAAAAAAAATTCCAAATTGTTTGAATTAAAATCAAATTTATGAGAACATTTTAAGTGCAATAGAGGATATGAAAAATGTCCTAAATTTAATCAAAATTTTCAATAAACCCTAGAACACATTTAAGCTCACCTTCTACACACTTTAACATGGAAATTAAGCATATGCAATGACTTTATCCATGAAATATTCTCATATCAAAGTCTTCACTACAATGTTAAATGATTTAAACTACAATAAACACAAATAACTATGGTGAATTAACTCAAGGAATGTTTGATTATTTCCAACCAAAACTCCCCTTCAATAAAGCAACAAGCAAACTGGAATTTTGCACTTTTCTCACTTTTGCAAGGATGCTTTCACACTGTTGAGTAGACGACTCTTTTCAAAAGACATCCAAATGCTAACATTCACACTAGCTCAAATGTAGCCCTTTCCTTCCTCACTAATGATTTTTTTCTTCAAATTTTCTTTTTTAAGCCATTTTTTATAGGTATTTTGATTTCAAACTAAGTGAATCTTTGTAGCCATGGACTTATTGAATGATAAACATAAAAGTGCTTGATCTAACCAATCAACAAGTTCAATCTCATGAAGGAATTATGCTAGAATAAGAATAATGAGATCATAAATAACTAGAGAGATTGCATACAAACATATAACCAATACTATATGAAAATAAAGGTCAAATAAAGAATAATAATCATAGTAACAAGAACTAAATTTGCATCAAAAATCATTTTTTTTTCAAAACAAGGGATTAAGACTAGCCAAGTAAATAAAAGAATTTTTTTTTTTTTGGATTTTTGTTTTAGTCAAAGCAAGGAAATGAATGTAACTAAGAAGAAAAAATAAAAAATCCAAAGGAAAGAACCATAGACCTAGGAAAAAATAGAATCATGATGACTAACCTAGGCCATAAGGATGATGAACACTCACTCAATGGAACACACACCTATAGAATTCCTTAGAAACCCAAATCTAAGGTTATTAGAGGTTTTGTGAAAATTCCCACAAGTTGGTATTCAGTGGGAACATATTGTATAGAAATGACACATTCTTCAACAAGTTCTTTATTGAAATGGTGTCTAATGTCTATGTGCTTTGTCTTAGAATGTTGAACCAGATTCTTGAAAATTCTAATGGCACTCGAGTTATCATAATGCACCGTCCTTATGCCAACAACTACTCCATAATCATTCAACATTTCTTTCATCCATATAAGCTGGGCAAAACAGCTTTCCGCAGTTATGTACTCGACCTCAACTGTGGATAGGGATATGGAATTTTGCTTCTTGTTATGTTAAGAAACTAAAGCATTCCCCAAGTAGAAGCAATTGCCAGAAGTGCTCTTCCGTTCATCCACATTTCTGATCCAATCAACATCAAAATATGCAGCAAAAGATACATTGGTATCAAAATGATACCAAATCCCATACCCAAGAGTCATACTCACATACCTAATAATCCTTTTAACGACTATTAAGTGTGACTCTTTGGGATGGGACTGAAATTGGTCACATACTCCCACACTAAATGCAATGTTGGGGCAACTAGATGTGAGGTAGAGAAGCCTACTTATTATACTTCTATAAAGGGTAGATTCCACATCTTTGCCTATAGTATCTTTGCTAAGTTTTGTCTTATGCTTATGGGAGTCCTAGCATGCTTAGCCCTTTCAAGGCTAAACTTCTTCACTTACTCTTTGGCATATTTGGTTTGAGAGATGAAAATCGCATCAATCAATTACCTCAGTTAAAGTCCTAAGAAGTAGTTTAGCTCACCAACCATACTCATCTTGAAGTCAATTATCATTTCTTCAGCAAAGATGTGAGTATGCTTGGAACTTGTGGACCCAAAAATAATGTCATCTACATAGACTTGAGTAATCTCAAAACCCCTTCCATCTTTTCCCATAAACATCGTCTTGTCAACTCCCTCTCTTGAAAAACCTTTTTCAAGGAGATAAGCTGAAAGACTTTCATACAAAGCTCTAGGAGCTTACTTCAACCAGTACAAGGCTTTTTTAAGACGAAAAACATGATTGAGATTTTGTGGTTCTTCAAAACTTTTGGTTTGTTCTATATAGACTTCTTTCTTAAGAATACCATGAAGGAAGGCACTCTTAACATCAATTTGAAAAAGTTTGAACTTTAAATGGCATACTGTAACACCCTGACCTTGCTTAATTAATAATTAGTTGCTAATTATTAATTAGCACCAACATAGAGAATAATCAAGAAGGTTAATTAGGAATCTCTGGATGGTCACGATAGACCGATAAAATAATTAAATGCGTCAAGAGAGGGGGGTGTAATACCCGAACCTAATTACCAATTAATTAGGTGAAATGATGTTTTTTAACACTGACGGAACTCGAATTAGCTAACTACGAAAATCCTAAGTAAATAATAACCAATGCAGGGCTCTTGACATCAAAGCTAACTGAAATACGAAACCGTTGGAAGAAACCGCGTCAAAAAATGAACAACAGAAAAGAAATTACGGAGGAAACAACTGAGACAGAATTCTGCGCCAACCAAGCAGGGCCTAAGCCCAAAATATGGACAATTGTCCAAAAGTGAGGCCAAGGGGGCTTGAACCCTTGACCAAACGAGCAAGCACATGGCACCCAAAAAATTACCAAGTTGGCTGCCAATATCCTTGTGCCTATGTATACAACAGAATTGTATATATGCATGAACTAGGGCCGCTCCACCTCCCAAATGGGCCAATGAGGTTTCATGCAACCCATAAACAAAATATAAAATGTTTATATATATATATATATATATATATATATCTGAATGCTCAAGTGAGGTGGCAGCCCCTCATTGGGCCACCACCCCCACCAATGTGAATACATGCAACAAACTAAAACAATAAAATATGTGTACTTATATATTTATGCACTTTGCATGTCGCTTGGGGCTAAGGGGAAATCAGAAAACTGCCTCTGTGTGTGTGTCCTACACTCAAACTGTGAAGGTTAGAGATAGAGAGAAAGTGAGAGCCATGGCCATGTGAGTGTGTGAGGTCTTGCATGTGTGTCCATGGTGTGTGTGCATGATATAGTGGTCCACATGGAGGTGCACCATGAAGGAGGAAGGAACTGACTAGTGCACGACTGAGGTCTGAGGTGCCAAAAAAACTGAACCATCAAGTAGGGAGTTCACTGTGCAAAGGTATAAACCTCAAACCTTTGATTTTTTTTGCTTAGATTTTGCTATTGTTTTTTGATGTTTCAGACTCTAGCAACTGCATGCATGGATTTATTTTAACATTAGTAAAAATCAGGAACTGATTTGGAAGGCCAATAGGGCTTGTAGCACACCAAACCGTGTACAACCGCCATTGATGACCTCTATTAGAGCAGGTCTGAAACAACCAAGACCAAACCAAAATTGGTTGGTCAAGACCTGATCTAGACCATAAGAGGGTTCTAAAAACCCTAGACCGCGACCCCAACACTCAGGTTAAGACCATTGAAAACAAAGTTGCAAGTTTCGACCATGAAACCCAGCCACTGTTTAAGACTCCTAAACCACATTTTTGGAATAGGAATTGAATCTCCATGTCACAAGGATTAGTTTGAGCCAAGCCACGCAAGTTTTGGTGATGAATTGAGGATTTACTAGCCAGTTACAGGTTCGGTTATCCACCATTGGACCGAGCATTTGAGCTTGAATCAAGCCCTCAAATGAATGCCAAAATGTTGGCCTAACTTCTAGAAATCATTTGGGATGGAAAATAGTAGAAATTCGTGGCCAAAATATCACGAAATTGAAAAACATGAAAACTGGAAATTAGGGCAAAACTGGGGAAGAAGAATGGAAGAAGATGAACAGTGGACGGTTCGGTTCGGGGTCGGGTCGGGACCCGACCCGTCGCACAAACGGTTAAGTAGGACGGCAACGTTTTGAGTAAAATGTTTAATTTAAAACCTAAAATAAACCTGTTTGGTTACGGGTGTATGAAATTGGAATTCAGTTTTAAGGCTAACCTAAACACGGTTAAGGGGGCCAATTGGGGATAGAAGGGATATCATATTCCGGTTTTCTAAAGGAAACTGAACCAGATGGTTTAGAGGATTTTGGACCGGTTCAACTAATGAACCCTAGAACCGGACGGTTCTGAACCTTTATTTTATGAAATTTTGTTTTGAACCTCAAAACTTTTTGAAATTAGTTTTGACCTCGAACAGTTTTTAGTATTTGTATTCTGGCCCAGACTTTTAAAAATTAATGCAAATAAGCCCCTAGGAAATAAATAAATAATAAAATAATTATTTTAATTATTTTATTAATTGGATAAAATTACTATTTTACCCTTGGACATTATATGAGTCAAACGGAGTCCAAATAAAATAAGTAAATAGTGTATTTTCACTATTTCGAGCATTCCAGACTTAATGGTGGAGTTCGATTTGGGAAATTAAGTCCCGAAAAATACAGACACACAAAATGGTAATTGACTGAACTACCCCTGATGATACCTAGGGCTAAACAAAAATAAAAGATAGTCCATTTTGATTATGTTGGGCATTCTGGACTCAACGGCGGAGTCCGATTTGTGAAACCAAGTTTCGAAAAATACAGACACACAAATGGTAAATGACTAAACTGCCCCTAGTGATACCTAGGGTAAATTAAACATAAAAGATAGTCCAATTTAACTATATTGGACACTCTGGACCTAATGGTGAGGTCCATCTTGTGAACCGAGGTCCCGAAAGGTTTAGTTATACAACATATGAAATTACCAAATTGCCCCTTATATTGTACGAAGCCCAAATAAAGTCCAAATAGGACGAAATTGATACCGATAGAAGCCAAGACACTCGTGAAACTGTACACATGATTAAATAATGATTCGGGATCAAAATATCAGGAAATATAAAATTACCAAAATGCCCCTAATGCTATACAAAGTCCAAATGAAGTCCGATTGGGATGAAATTAATATTGATAGAAGCCCAGATACTCGTAAAACTGTACGCATGATTAAATGTCGAATCAGGGACAGAATTTCACAGAACGTAGAATTACCAAAATGCCCCTGACACTATATGAAATCTAAATGAAGTCCAAATGGGACGAAATTAATACCGATAGAAGTCCGGACACTCGTGAAACTGTACATATGATTAAATAATGATTCAGGATCAGAATATTAGGAAATATAAAATTACCAAAATGCCCTTAATGCTGTACAAAGTCCAAATGAAGTCCGATTGGGACGAAATTAATACTGATAGAAGCCCAGATAGTCGTAAAACTGTACACATGATTAAATGTCGAATCAAGGACAGAATTTCACAGAATGTAGAATTACCAAAATGCCCCTAACGCTATATGAAGTCCAAATGGGACGAAATTAATACCGATAGAAGTCCGTACACTTGCGAAACTGTACACGTGATTACATGATGAATCAAGGTCAGAATCTCACGAAATGTAAAATGACCAAAATACCCCTGAGCACTATAAGTGCAAAGTAGAGGCCAAATAAAGGCCAATCTGATCTAATAAATTATCATAAGCATAATTATGAACATTGTGGGGCTAAATAAGACTCTGAAACAGTTTGAGTGTAAAATAAGAAATGACTGATGTGTCCCGATGATCAAAAGCAGATACCAAATGAAGTCTAAAAGACTTAGAACTTCATATATAAGATATATGGAATATTCTGAGGACCATGACAGGGTCTGGGGCAAGAATGAAAAAATTACCATTTTGCCCCTAAGGTTAAATAAGTACTTAACTGATAACGATCTAAGTCCAAAAGACTTAGAACTTCATATATAAGATATGTGGGATATTCTGAGGACCATGATAGGGTCTGGGACAAGAATGGAAAAATTACCATTTTGCCCCTAAGGTTGAATAAGTGCTTAACTGACAACAATTGAAGTCTAAATAATTTAGATTATAATCCCGATAACTACTAAGCCTAAGTAAAGAATGAAATAGCATCGGATGATACCCAATGAAAGGGCAATAGGCTACTAGGCTATCTTAGGTAATCCGATAGACGCCTAAGATGATGAATAAGACATGAATGGATGAATTCTGATTTGTTTGTGATTGATGATGATTATTCAAGATATACAAGGATGTGCCTGAGACAATATTTGGAGGTTATCAAATTTCTTGTACAAGGAGATAAGCGTAAATTTTGTGAGTAACTTGGAACTTCTGACTTGTTGTATAAGTTACATTGTCTAGATACTGTATTTTGATGCACTATATCGTTTTATATATTGTACTGTTTAAATGCGTATACTAAAATGCATAACATTTTGTACTATATTACACATGGCATGATTTGTTCAGTCCTGCTTTATCGTTCCGTTCGGGTCTGTCTTGTTCCGTTGTATGGTCTGTCCTGGTTTTGTTATGTTATGTTGCGTCTTACTCTTGGTACCATTCCAGTTATGAGCGGTATGGCATAAGTAGGCTTAATTATGTGCCTAATCGACATCTTGTCTGTTATGATTTGATATGTTTCGCTCAATACTGATCTGTTCTATTATTTGATTTAATTGCCTATACTCTTGTTGATATATTGGCATCGTGTATTGTCCGATCCGTCCTGATTGGTTGTCCCGTTTAGTTCAGTCTTGTTTTATTCTACTTAAACTACATTTCAAGTGGATTTATAAAACTGTTATTCTAAAGTGGTTGAACTATCCCTATGTTTTATATGCAAGAATTGGTTTTGAAACCTATGATAGGGAACCTGTGTTACTCACTGGGCTTATTTAAGCTCATCCCATTATTCTAACATTTTTCAGGACTTATCTCCATTTGATTAGAAGACACTATGATGCGACATGGATAGGCCGAGTGGCATTCCAAGTAAAGGATCTGATGGCACTGATTTGTGGAGACTTGTATTCTCGTGGATTGAATCTGGTTATTCAGGTGAGTGACATTGATACGATTGATTTCATTAATATGCATTAGATGTATTGGGATATGGCTCATGATAATGGTACTCTAGAGAGATTAGATATGCTCTGTGTTATATGTCTGATTACAAACGTGCTCTGAGGTTAGAGTTATTAGCTGTGTGATTTTAGACTTGCTCTGTGGTACATACCTCTATGGTATTATAAATTAGTTGCATTCCCGAGATGAAAAGGTTTTAAATTTCGCTGCTATGACCCTACATTTGGAATGCAATTCGTCGGTAAGTTGAGAAATTTGCCTTTGGTTAGTCGTATTATCGGTCGGCAAACCGGCAAAGCGGCTAACTAGCATCACGTCCTCGACATCCGCGTAGGCTGGGGTTCAGGATGTGACACATACTACTGCTAAAAGGAGTCTTACACTCTCTAATCCAGCCACGGGAGCAAAAGCCTTATCAAAGTTTATACCCTCAACTTGGGTATAGCCTTTAGCAACCAACCCAACCTTGTTACTAAAAATGGTACCATGCTTATCTAATTTGTTCTTTGAAGATCCACTTGGTAACAATCACATTGTAGTGACTAGGCCTAGGTACTGATTCTAAAACATCAAGTTTTGAGAATTAAAGCAATTCTTGCATTGCAAGAATCCAATATTCATGTTGAAGTGCTTATTTGATGTTTGTGGGCTCAATTTTTATAGCAAAGCAATGAAAGCTTACTTTATTATGAATGTGAGACGTTGTCATGATTTCTTCTCACCCAAGTTGGTAATCATTTATCAAGAGATGATGAAGCACCAAGAACTTCATCCACTTCATTTGCATTCACATTTGGGTTGTTTGATATTATTTGGTCATTTAATGGCTCTAAACTCCTTTGTGTCTCATCTTCTATAGGTGTGACCCTTTAATCACCAATGGTCACATTAACTGACTTTATCACACATTCCTTCTTAAGGTTGTAGACTCTAAATGCTTTAGTATTTGTGGAGTATCCTAGAAAGATGCCAACATCACACCTTTGATCAAATTTACCTAAGGTCTCTCCATCTTTAAGAAAAAAACATTTGCTCCCAAAGACCTTAAAGTACCTGATGTTAGGTTTTCTACCGGTCCACAATTCATAAGGAGTTTGACATGAACCAGGTCTTAGATAAACCCTATTAATGGTGTGACATGAAGTGTTCACAGCTTCAACCCAAAACCTCTTAGGGATGCCCTTGCCATGGAGCATTGCCCTAGCTATGGAGCATTTCCCTAGCCGTTTCTTGAGTGGCCCTGTTCTTCCTTTCTACAACGCCATTTTGTAAGGTGTGATAGGGACTGAAAATTTGTGTTTGATGCCAAGGTTATCACAATACTCAATGACAGGGGATTTCTAAAATTCCTTCCCATGGTCACTCCTTATTCTTGTGATGTGATAATCATTTTTATTTTAAATCCCTTTATAAATCCTAATGACGACTTTCGTACACATGGGTTTTTTCTCTAAAAAAATCTACAAAGGAATAACGAGTGAAATCATCAACCAAAACTAAGGTGTAATCTTTCCTCTTAGACTCTTCGTCCTCATTGGACCCATGAGATCTATATGAATCAATTCCAAGGCATGAGAGGTGGCAAGAGTTGAAGGCTTCTTGTGTGAAACTTTTGTTTGCTTGACTTTTGGCAAGTTTCACACACACACACTAGAAGGAGTCTTCCTTAGCTTTGGTAACCCACAGACTTGGTCTTGTTGGCTAACCTTTTTAATTACTTATGATTGTTGTGACCTAGTGTAACACCCCGACCCTGATTAAGAAATGATTAGTTACTAATCATTAATCTGAACCAAACATAAAGAATAATTTAGAAGTTAATCGAGAACCTCATGATAGGCCCATAAAATAATGTCTGAACCTCATTACCAATTAATTAGGTGAAATGATGTTACTTTAACACTAAGAAAACTCGAGTTAACAAACTACGGGAATTCCAAGGGATTAATAACCGACACTAGACCTTCGATATTGAAGCTAACCTAAATAAAAAGTGACTGGAAGAAACCGCGTCAAAAAATGAGCAACGGAAAAGAAAATATTTAGGAAATAGCCAAAATGGAATTCTGCGCCAACCAAACAGGGCCTAAGCCTAAAATAGGGAAAAATAGCCAAAAGTGAGGCCAAGGGGAATTGAACCCTTGACCAAGTGGGACAAGATTCTTATTACCCAAAAAATTACCAAGTAGGCTGCTACCATTTTTGTGCCTATATATGCAACCAAATTGCATTTAAACCCAAATTAGCTAAGTCCACCTCCCAAATTGGCCAATGGCCATGCATGCAATCCCCACATCACCCCCTATCACCTCCGATCAGCCACCAAACCCACTAAGTCAGATATACATATATATATATATGTATAGGTTATATGTAAGAGAAATGCCATATCATATATAAGCATACCCCACACTCTTTGACCCCAAAAAGAATCAGTTACTCCTCAGACTTGTGTGTGAGTGTGTGCTCGTGGAGTTGGCTGAGAGAGTGAGGTTAGAGAGAGGAGAGAAAGGGCATGGTGTGAGAGGGAAAGTTGACCCCATCCAAGTGTGTGCATGCATGTGAGTATCACCAAGTGTCCTTGAAGAAGTCTGAGCAACCTTAAGGAGCGTTGAGAGGGCCTGATCAAGCCAAAGAAGAGACCAGCCACTGTCAAAAGGTATAAACCCAAAATTGTAAAATTTTTTGTGTAGAATTTTGCTACTGTTTTTGATGTTTTGAGCCTGAATAACTGCATGCATGATACCTAAAATGTAATATCATGAATAAGGCATGAAACTAGAGCATTGAATCGACCCTAAAACACCCACACTGTGCACACCCGTCATTTAAGGACCTCAAAGGTGCAGGTCTGTTTTGACCGAAAGGAAACATGGTTCCTTTACTTGGGACCTCAAATAGAGGCCATAAGGGTTCTAAAAAACCTAGGCCGCGACCTAGAAGCCTAGAAATGGACCCCCAAAAACTGAGTTGCAGTCACGGTTCAAAAAAAGTCGACCCTTAAAAATGGACACCAAAGCTTGCTTTTAGAATGTATATCGAAGCCCCATGATCTAAGGATCAAAATAAGCCAAACATCACTAATTTTGGTTGAAAAATGAGCATTTCCTTGGGAGGTATTCAGAACGGCCATGGGTGTTGGAACGAGCTTTCTAGCTCAATCCGAAGCCTAAAACCAATGCTAAAGTGTTTCTAGATCACCCAGTGACCCATACCATCCATGAACAGAGAGAAAGATGATCTCAAAGTTCACAAAATTGAAGGTTTAGAGTTTCTGTAAATTAAGGCTACAGTGAGGTGAGTTGGGAAGATGATGAATAGTGTTGGGTCGATTGGGTTGGGTCGGATCTGGGTTCGAGTCGGGCCCCGACCCAACTATAAAACCGGTTAAGTGAAACTATGCCGTTTTGATTTAAAAGATTTTAAATTTTAAAAATTAGGGCTGACGTCATCATGACGTCAGCATTACGAATTGAACCGGTTGGTTCAATGGAATAGTGAACCGGTTCAGTTACAAACCAACTGAACCCTTTGGTTTATTTTAATAGTTTTAAATAATTGCAATTCAACCCCCACTGTTTGGGAAAATTGTACTAAGGCCCAGATTTTTAAAAGAAAAATTCAAATAGGCCCATGAAAAAATAAATAATTAATAAAATAATTTATTTAATTATTTTATTAATTGGATAAAATTACTATTTTACCCTTGGACAATAAATCAGTCAAGCGGAGTCCGAATAAAGTAAACGAATAGTGGATTTTGACTATTTTGGACGTTCCGGACTCAATGGTGTGGTCCGTTTTACGAGACAAGACTCCAAAAAATTAGGACACGTTAAAGTACAAATTACCAAATTGCCCCTGACATGTCCAAAGCCCAATTAAAAGCCAAGAAGGTCCAAATTGACTTTCTTCGACGTTCCGGACTCAATTGTGAGGTCCGTATTACGAAATAAAGTACAGGAAAATATGATGCGTCAATAAAATAAGGCTCACGATAAAACATTAGGACATAATACGATTTAAGCATAATTAGAAACATCAATAGGAGATATTTGAAGTACATTGAAGTTAATAGATTATTGTGAATTGTTTCTAGGAACTACAAAGGGAAGGGAACAACCAACTAATAGTGCAAACCCAGGAAATCAAGGTGAGTAACCCTGCATTTGAAGTGGAGGTTTTAACTCCACGAATTTGAAATGTTTTAACCTTCAAAATGTCGAAGCATTGAATGTTAAATTCCTTATTTCATGATTCTTGGTTGAAATATTCCGTTCTTATAAATCTTATGGTGACATGCCAATGAATGATTTCTATTATTGTCTTCTTTAACAGTATTTAGCATGTCTACCTATTCTGAAGGTCTTATTCTGATTTTGTCATGAACATCATATTTTAAATACTCATGAAAAGTGTTATGAAAAGTCATGTGATGAAGATTTTATTGTGAAGTCATGAACATCATAATTTAAATACTTTTGAAAAGTAATTATTTAAAGAAGCCATATGACAAATGTTTTGCAAGATAATAATAATCACATAGTCAGGATTTTGGGTTTCTTCGGAACTCAATTGACCTGTCATGTGAAATGCCACATAGTTAGGATTTTGGGTTTCTTTGGAACTCACTTGACCTGTCATGTGGAATGCTTGGTAGCAGGATCTAATCCCATAGGCAATGAGATATCTCCACGTATACGTAAAATGGGAGTCTGGTTCGAAACAGATTCCACTAATGAAAGTGAAAAGATGACAAATGACTTTGAAAGTGGAAGCAGGTTTTACCCCCATTTTTCACTGTGCATGTTTATATGTTTTGAAATGCAATATACTCTATTTAAAGAAATGTATGTTTAGCTTGAATACTTTAAATGTTTCAAAGCTATCTTTATGAAAAGTGCATGTACTCTATGTTTAAAATGTACGAGCAATTGGCAGTGAGTATTTTATAAACTCTCTTGTGCGAAACCACTGTCAATTGAAAACCCATGACAGATGCAGGAATTACTCATTGGGCTTCTCGAAGCTCACCCCATTCCCTAACATTTTTCAGGTACTAATGATGATGAATGGGAGCCTTGCTCCATTTGGGGATGACGACTAGTGGCTTTAATATGATCAAGGACTTTTTGGAAGTACTAAGGACCCGTAGATGGTCGAATTTTGAAGTGTAATAGATTTTGGACAACATGTACTTAAGCCCTCGAGGCATTCAGATATGTACTATATATAACACTTTAAGTTTTTTAGTATGCTCTGATTTTATAATCATGTGTACCGCTATGAAGAGCGGTAGTATCGGATGGATGTGCGAAAGTATTTTTTTTTTTTTTTTTTTAAAAAAAGGTTTTTCACGCTTCCGCAAACCAAGGCCGCACCGCCATCCGATATTGTCGCTTATGTAAGCCTTGCCCTAAGGCCTTCGGGTCGAAGGGCGGCGGTCGCGATTCCCTTAATCCGCACAGGGTGGGTTTCGGGTCGTGACACCTAGTCTCTCATACCACAAGTTTCAACAATCAACTTTGACACTATTGCATGTGATATCAGGGTTGAGATTTATGCTATAAAAATTATCAGATGTCCTTAACTATTCTAATATGCACTTTCAATTCTCATCTATCACCTTGCATTCTTTCTTGGTGAAGTGCATATTGAAGTTGTCATCACACAATAATCAAGTTAGCCTTTGGTCCTCCACATATGACACATTTTCTAACCTAGGGGAATTCCCTTAAACAATTGTTCCTTTTCCTAGGGCATTAGATTTATTGCCATCTCCAAAGGTAACTGCCCCTTCTTTATGATTCACAAAGTTAGTGAAAATAGACTTGTTACCAGACATGTGTCTAGAGCATCCATTTTTGAGGCACCATTGACATGAATTACTAGCCTTAAGGGCTGTGTGAATCACAAGAAATTTCTACTTGTCCTTCCTAACCCAAATTGGTCTCATTGGTTTCTTGGGGTTTGAGATAAAATATTGAACTTTAACCTTGTTTACCTTAGTTTGTGGCTTAGAGTTAGCTTGAGGCTTCAAGGGATTAGTCATATGAATGCATTTTTGTGCTAAACTCCAAGCCTTTTGAACAAAGGTATATAACTTTTGCTTCGTTAAGGCTAATTTTTGTTTTTGCCTTTTGGACATGTTATGTGGTATGAGTGCAGGCGTTGGAAAAATCTAGTCACGACTTTTAAAGTCCACTCCCTCGAAGTGGGAGATGAATACGCCATCTTTTTGGGTTGGGGTGTATATGAATATATAAAGGAGTCGCCAACTTGTTTTAGGCTAAATAACAAGCCAACCTGATACAACCATGAAGAATACATGTAAAAAGAATACAAATGAAACTAGGAATTACATCGCTTTGATCCTGTTTACATTCTAAACCCCTTGACATGGGTTAAAACAAATTAAGGCAAAACTAGTCTACATTGAACTACAAAAATTTGAATCCAAGAGCTAAGGTATGAGATGGGAAGGGGTTAGGCACCCATCCTGTCATGCCCTAAATTTTCATAAACTCGAGGGGTGAGTGAAATGAAATAAGAAAAATAAATAAAAGGCCATAAGATGGATTTAGTTAATTACACGTTTATTTCCCCATGTTCTCCCCAAAATTAAAAACGAAAACTTGCTATTAGACTTAACCAAAATGGTCTTCTAATATCAATCAAATATCTCTCCTAATTAATATTCAAAATTAGTCTAAGTCATGTTAAAAAATGGCCTCCAAAATAGCCTAAAAAATGTCTCCAAATATACCTTGAAACAATGGCCTAAATGGACCCCAAATGCCCTAAGACATGGGCTAAGAATAAGTCAAAAGGTCTACTAAAGTTTGTCTAAGGAAGTGGTCAAACATGGCCCATGAGAGTGACCAAATATGGCCCAATAAGGTGGCCAAACATGGCCCAAAAAAGTGGCCAAACATGGCTTAATAGGGTGGCCAAACATGGCTCAAAAGGACGCCAAAGGTTGGTGTCAAGGGGCTGTTAGGGCTGGGGCGCATGGGGCTGGGCAACAGGGCGCGTGCATGGGCGCAGGGCAGTGGGTGCGTGGGCGGCAGGGTGCTGCGTGGGGCGCACGCGCGGGGCTGGGCACTGGGTGGGCTGCTGGGTGCTGGCTGGGACTGTTTTCCTGCAGGTTTATTGTAACTACTGCGTTTGAATTTCTCTATTTCTGCAACAGATTTTCTCTATTTTCTTAATTTTTTTCTTAAGTGTTTCAAGCTACTTTTTCCCATTTTTTAGCCTATTTCTTCAAGATTTTTAACCCCCCATTTTTGACATTTTTTCCACCTATATTTAGGGTGTTTTACATACCTAACTAATCTTTCAATTTTCATAAAATTTTAGCATGGTTTCCTTTGTTTTCTAAGCTTTTTCCACCTAATATTCCACAACACAATCCACTACCATGAAGTTAACTAGAAGAATACCTCCCCTTACTCAACAAAGCATTCATACATAATTTTAACAGACAATCCATCATATATACACATGTACTCGAATTTCAAAACATCACAATCTCATGCTCATTACAATATATAGGGCCTTGCCTATTGCTTCTATAATATACAAGATTTCTACAAGTAAATACACATGTCTTAGGGCTTATGCCCTCATACATGCAAAAATATGCCCCAAGGGCTAAATATCCTTCATAGTCCGATTCTTTTCCATCCTTCAAGACTTCATCAAGTCTCAAGTACCGGGAGCCTCATCTGTAATATGATATCCCATAAAGGGTCAGCACAACTGCTGGTATGACATAGTGCTAATACAAGGAACAAAGTTAAGGCGTGGCATGTGCAAAATGTGCATTTATAATCTATATGCCTTCCAATTCATCAATGCAATGCAATGGAAATATGCATGACTCACACATGCAACTCTATGCCCAACACATGTCTCGTTTCGCGGTTCTTCCCTGTTGGATTCGCGAGTACCACTTGTATGTCTTGTTTCATGGGCGTGCTCCCGTTGGATTAGTGAGTACCAATGGCCAATTTTGGGTTTTTCACCACAAGATCTACACCCTCATAATGTATAGCACCAAAGTGCTCAATACACGCTATGTTCCAAGGATTCACGTATGCCAAGATGCCTTGATTTTTCTATACCATTCCAATGGAGCATTTCATCAAACACATGGTGTATGCCTTAAATAATGCATTATACTTAAAGCAACCATAACTCTTGAATCATAAAATTTTGTCTACATGAACCTAACATGTAATCCAATCAATCACACATATAGACATATTACATATTCACAACCTTACCAAATTCTTAAAGATTATAAAATACATAAAGTACCAATACATTGAACAAATCATAACTTTCCAACTACAAGACTTTTTCTACATGAACATAAGCTAGAATGCAATGAATTTTACGTATAGTCATATTACATATTCATCACTTCAACAATTTCCCAAAGAATACATAGGTACATAAGGTACCAACCCTAGGTTTTCAAAGTAACTATAAGCTAGGTGGTTCTCTAATAACAAATAAGTATGTAAGTCATACAATCAACTTATTAAAACACTCTTAAACTTAACCCTATTCTTTACTTAGCAAAATATTATACCTAGAAGGGTTTTTCTCAACCCTAGGAGTTGTGTTCATTGTGCAGCTGAAGTAATCGGTGAGAATGTAGCCCTAGATGTGGGGAACAACTTTCTAGAAGGAAGTCTTGTGAAAATCCAAGCCTAGAAGTGAGTTTTGGAGGCTTAAAAGTTAGAGAAACCTAGGTTTTCTTCACTTTTCTTTCCATGAATGAGCTGCTGCGTTTTTCCTAGATCAATTCCAAGAAATTTAACACTAAGGGGTCCTATTTATAGTAAAGGGGCCAAGGGGTAAAATGACCATTTTGCCCTTAATGAGTTTGGGACACCGTTACACTACAACCCGTCTCGAAATGCCTCAATTCAGTATTTTGCTTCAGCCAAAGTTCTTAAAATTATTTTTAATGAAAATTTTTCAAAAAAATTATTTTCGCCTGCGGGCGATTTTGGCCGGGTCCACCCGGGCCACCCGGGATGCCCTTTTGGTCCAATTTTTTAAACTATCTTCGATTGGGCTCAAATTCTCATAGGAGGTGTATTTTAAAATTTTAAGCATGTTTTTCTTCTATGGAATACTCAAATTATGCTTCTAAACATGACTTATGTCTAAATAATGCATATGTAGCGCCCTACCAACAACCAGTGCATGAATAGTACCCTACCGGCAAAATGAAAAATTTATCCTGATTTTTCAGGTCTTTACACATCTTGCCCAGTTTGAATGGACTCGCCTCAAGTGTTCATCCACAAAGCTTAATATTCCATGGCATAAACAAGATAAAGGGTGAGTATACAAAGATAATGACAATAATGACATGAATGAATAAAAAATACATCCAATAAATAAGTAACCCAAGCCCAAAAATGAGTGGAGAGCAACCGAATAAGAAAAATAATCCCAAAGAAGTGGAGAGAGAGAGAGAGAGAGATTGACATGAATAAAATAATAAAAAGGTCATAATGGGAGAGATTACTAAAAAGAAAAGAGTAGTGAGTGGTTGACATGGATAAAAATAAGAAAAAATACATAAAGTAAATAACTTAAAGGAAAAGAGTAGTTCTTTAATTCAACATAGTTCACTAATTCAATTTATTCTATCAAAAGTGATAGGAGAAATTAAATTAAGAGAATAGAGAATAGTAGGGTTTTAGATAGCGTACCTGATTGTTTGTGTTGAATCAGATAAGGCTTTGACTTGAACTCATTGGATTGAATCTTCAATGGTGCAAAACTTCGTCTTCAATGGATTAGAACTATTGCTTGTGTAGAATAAGGTTTCAAAAAATATGGTAGAAGAAATATGGATTATTGCTGTAGCATCTAGCTTCTTAATTTTTCTGTCCCCCTTGATTATAATGTGGAACCCACTGTCTAGGATCTGGAACCTTGAATAATGGTGGCCAATGGGTCTTATTTATTGGAAAAAGGTAAGGAGATTTGATCCAAGGGCTCACAATAAATCCTATGGATGAAAGGCTAGGATTAATGCTTAATGTGCAAGCAATTAGATATATATATATATATATATTATATTATGCACAAAATCTAGGGTAAATCCCTTGGAATAAGGAAAGAAGGGAATTTGGCAAGTATTTGGTGGACAAGCCTATTTTATTATATCGTCTTTAATCCGGTAGAGAATTTAGGGACAAGGAAATTATAAAAATGCCACTAAGGCATAAAAAAGTCAAAATTGTCCTGTAGGACCAAAATTACCAAAATTACCTTATATGAGTAAAATGACATGGGAGTTACATGTATGTCCATGAATGACCAAAATAACCTATATTAGATAGAAATATTCTATAATTACCAAAATTCCCCCCAAATGAAAAAATAGCATCAATATTACAGAAATACCCTTAGAAAGTGGGAAACTTCTAGTACTTACCCAACTACCTCTAATGGGTAGGGAAATACTAGAAATGACCAAAATGCCCATAGTGGGCATTATGACTAGAATACCCTCAAGGGTCCTAATGAATCAAATGACCAAAATGCCGAAAATGCCCTTAGTGGGCATAATGACCAAAATGTAAAAAATGCCTTTTACGGGCAAAATGACAAAAATGCCCTTTGTGGGCGAAACGACCAAAATGCCTTTTATGAGAAAAAAATGACGAAAATAACATCTATAGGCGAAAGACCAAAATGCCCTATATGGGCAAACTGACCAAGATGTCGAAAATGCCTTTTATGGGCAAAATGACAAAAATGCCCTCTTTGGAAAAAATGACCAAAACGTCGAAAATGCCTTCTATGGAAAAAAATGATGAAAATGTCCTCTATGGGAAAAATGACCAAAATGTCTACTATGGACAAAATGATCGAAATGTCAAAAATTTCCTCTACGGGCGAAATGACAAAAATTGTGATATCCCGACCCGGGATACGTCAGAATACCGAGGTAAGTCGGTTATATAGTGTAACTTGAACGGTAAGATATGAATATCATGGTATTTCATGGAAACGTATGACTGGAAACTGTAAATGATGGAAATGAATGATCAAGGCTGGTAACACCCGAGCCCTACAGGGCATTGCATCGTAATGCGTACATGCACGTATTCCCATGCATACATACGTGAACATAGATGAGTAGCCCGACCAAAATAAATGTATGCGTATATGATTTAAAATGGATTTATATCCCTACACATACATGTATATAGATGTATAAAACATGTATTTCATGTGTATATGTATACATGTATAATATAATGTATTGCACATATATTATGTATATATGTATATGTATAAGAAATAAAAAGGAAAAGAAAAAGGGGAAAAGGGGAAACTGCCAAGGGCAGTATGTAGGTGCACTGCATGTGAGGGTGTGTGTGTGTCGGTTGGGTGAAGTGTGTGTGTGTGTGATATATATAATATGATATATGTATATATGTGTGCACAACAAGTCTCCCAAGCCATTAAATGCAAAGTTGCATTTGGCAGAGGGAACACCAGGATTTCAGTCAAGGAAAGGGGCCATAAAAGGGGGAGTAACCGAGAGAGAAAAAGAGAAAGAGGGAGAGAGGTAGTGGAACCTTTCTCTTTATATATGTACATACGGGTGTGAGTTGAGAGACAAAAAGAAGACCAAGACTGAGAGAAGCATTGGCAAGGAACTCAGGAGCAGAAATAGGAAAGTTTGGAGGGTCACAGTAGGCTGAAATCCGAAACCCAGGTAAGTGAATTAAGTTCTGTTTTTGTGATTTAGAGCATGAAGCTTATATATATTTATAGGGTCTAAATCAGCATGAAATATGGAACTTATTGCAAAAAGAATGATAGGAAAAGGTTAAGAAACCAGGGAGATATTCATAGTTGCAGGTTATAGAGAATAATCGGCCACTTGACATCTCATGCATTAAACCTTGTTTAATCGACCCAAGAATGATCCTATGAAGTGCAGAAAACTATTAGAAACAATTAGGGGTCAAAACAGTGGGTAAACAAGCATGAAATAGAGAAAGAACAGTTGGCCGGAGCCACAGTTTTTCTCTATTTCGTGAAGAACTAGTGGGTTAAATTGAAATCTAAGGTTGGAAAGAAGATCTACATGAAAAATGGAATAAAATGGCATTTAAAACAGCTTAAAAAATGACTGAAATTAAGTGATCGTCGCCGGAGAAGGTGACTGTTGACCACCGGAACCCTACTGGAGCAGTGGGGAAGACGAACGGAAAGTCGTGCGGCTATCGGGTTGGAATTTAACCGAATTCGGGTTCGGATCGGGTCGGGACCCGACCGGAAATAAGTGGGAACATGAAACTGTGTCGTTTGGGTTTTTAATTTAAATGGATTTGGGCTTGTTTGGTTACATGGATAGTAAATTGAAATTGGGTTTGGGGTTATCCAAACCAAGGATGGGATAGGAAAACAGGGTTATTGAAATCCGGTTTTTAAATTAAACTGAACCGTTTGGTTCAGGGGAGGGGCAGACCGGTTTAGGGTTTCTGGTCCTGAACCAACTGGTTCAGACCGTAGCTTTTGGAAATTGTGAACCGGCCCCAAATGTTTTAAGAAATTCCACTAAGGCCCAAACAGGAAAATTAATAAAATATTAATTTTTACAAAAATGCCCCTGATCCAAATATAGGTCAAACGAAGTCCAAACGATACAAATGAATAGTCAAAACTTATTATCTCGGACGTTCTGAGTCCAATGGTGGGGTCCGTTTTACGAGATGAGACCCCGAAGGATAAAATACCGTAAAAGTGCAAATTGACCATTTTGCCCTTTTTAGTACAAAAGTCCAAATGGAATTCCGCGAAAGCCTAAACCGACTTTCTTCGACATTCCGGACTCAATGGTAAAGTCTAAATTAGTCTTTGAAATACTTATGATAGAAAGGCATAAAATTTGATGAATAGCATTTATTCTGAAACGTATTCACTGATATATAGGAAACTCGAAAGGCAAAGGTACACTCACGGATTCCTGATCTAGAATCACGATAGAGGTAAGTGGATCAGTTTCTCTTCCACATGGTTTCCCCAAGCCAAGTTTATTCATTACTGCCAAACTTGTACTCATGAACGTTTCAAATGTTATTGTTTTCCACAATGTGATATTGTTCTATCTTGTGGACATTGATTGATTAACTATTGTACCATTGTTATCATATTGAACCGTGCCTTGAAAGGCTTACTGTTATGCTTTACTATATATACGATATTCCATTTTCATACTCCTATGGAATCACAAATGATCATGCTATGTTTATAAATGCTGGAATTGTGCTCAGTCACAACATCTATCCGATGCTTCTGTGACAAACTAGTCCGTGAACGGACGTGTGGCAAAAGATGTGAGTTTAACTGAGAGGTATGCCGGGCCTCGAAATACGAGAGGGACTGCCATCCCCTACTACAGATTATAAGCATCTCGATTGGATTATTGTTACGGATATATTGTTGAATGGTTACTGTTTCTTATGACTTATCTTATATTGCTTATTGGTTTGATTGTAATCGATTTATTGTGGCAGTACTTTTATTGTGACAGGTTATTGTTGAGAAACCCTCATTATTGCTTATCTATTACTCCTGATTGTACATTGTGACCCCACTATTCATTGGCCATCATGGCAACCGTTCTCATTGGCTATCACAGCATCTCCTTCCTTATGATTGGCTATCATTATCTTATTCATGGATTTATTGATTATCGATACCAGTGTCGGAGATCTGTTTTACTTACTGAGCTTTGTAGCTCATTCCACCCCATTTACCCCCATTTCAGGTGATGACGCTGCGAGACCCCAGTAGGAGTCTGAGAGCGTAGGGGGACATTTTGAAGTATTGTATTAGTCTATGTTAGTTCTCCCATGTATTCACCACCCCCGGGTGCTGGTTACGTTTAGTTCTCATTTTGTCTTATGTAGAACTATGTCATGTATTTAATAGACTTCCGCTGTTTAATTTATTTAAAAGACTTCCGCTGGATTACTGTAATTGATAAAGACTTCCGTTGTTCATTGTTTAAAATTTTTAGTACATTGCATATTAGTACTATGATACAGGAATGGAAAAAGTAGGGACGGCCTTCGGGTCGGCCCCGCGACACGAGATCCGCATAGGGTGGGTTTCGGGTCGTGACAAAAATGACCACAATGCCCTCTATGGGTGAAATGACCACAATGCCCTCTATGGGCGAAATGACCAAGATGTTGAAAATGCCCTCTATAGAAAAATTGACAAAAATGCCCACTATGTATGAAATGACCAAAATGCCCTTTACGAGAAAAATGAGCAAAATGTCGAAAGTGCCTCTATGGGCAAAATAACGAAAATGCCATCTTTGAGCAAAATAACGAAAATTCCGTCTTTGGGCAAAATGACCAATATGTCAAAAATTCCCTCTATGGACATAATGATGAAAATGCCCTTTATAGGTGAAATGACCAAAATGTCTTCTATGTACAAAATGACAGAAATTTTGAAAATGCCTTCTATGGACATAATGACGAAAATGCCCTCTATAGGTGAAATAACCAAAATGCCCTTTATGGACAAATTGACCAAAATGTCAAAAATTCCCTTTATGGACAAAATGACGAAAATACCTTTTATGGGCAAAATGACCAAAATGTCCTCTATGAACAAATTGACCGAAATGTCAAAAATGCCCTTTATGGACATAATGACGAAAATGCCCTCTATGGGTGAAATGACCACAATGTCCTTTATGGACAAAATAACCAATATGTCAAAAATTTCCTTTATGGACATAATGACGAAAATGCCCTTTATGGGTGAAATGACCAAAATGTCCTCTATGTACAAAATGACAGAAATGTTGAAAATGCCCTCTATAGACAAATAACGAAAATTTCCTATATGGGCGAAGTGACCAAAATGCCCTCTATGGACAAAATGACCAAAATGTTGAAAATGCCCTTTATGGACATAATGATGAAAAGCCCTTTTCTGGGCGAAGTGACCAAAATGTCATGTATGGAAAAAATAACCGAAATGTCAAAAATTCCCTCTGGACATAATGACGAAAATGCCCTTTATGGGTGAAATGACAGAATACCCTTTACGAACAAAATGACCAAAATGTCAAAAATGTTCTCTATGGACATAATGTCGAAAATGCCCTCTATGGGCGAAATGAGAAATTATTAAAATACCCCTAGATAGGACATATTGTAGCAACTTACCAAAAATGGAGAAACCAACTTTATTCAATCAAGGGTCTTAAAATGAGGTGTCTACAGTTAGCCCTTCGTTGGCGGAGCTGACAAGCAAGTGAACGCTAGCGTAAGAAAATGATACCCACTTTGGAATTTTGATTATTGAATTGATGTGGTCGGACTCATTCTATACAAGATTCCTACATATCACCTTGAGGTGAATCAGACTGCACTTAGTTCGTGACTAATGGAAATGGAGATTGAGAAGGAAAGCTATCTTAACAAGTTTTATGAAATTGCATTCTCGAACGACTTTACTTAAAAGGAAATGGGATCTTAATAAGTCTTTCATGGAGTTAAGCCCCTCATGAGATTGGTTTACATCCTCAAACATTTCACTTAGAAGGAAATGCGATCCTAATAAGTCTTTCACAAGGTTACGCCCCTTATGCGATTGAATTTTTGCCATCGACGGCTTACCGAAAAGGAAATGCGATCCTAAAAGGTCTTTCATGGGGTTACGCCTCTCATGAGATGGAATTTTACGATAGACAGCTAGCCTAAATGGAAATGCCATGCTTCGTGTGACTCTATAGGAAAGAATGGTTTCATGTGCCATTTATTGGCCTCGAATGGGAGAATATGGTTTCTTAGAGTATCCATGTGATTGGTGTAAGAAAAAATGAGACAAATTGACTAGTTTTGACTACACGGGCCGGGCCCTTGTATAAAACTGATGTGTAACCGTTTGATTTTATGATTAAACTGGACTTATGGGCCCTTGTATAAAACTGATGTGTAACCATTTGATTTTATGATTAAACTGGACTTATGATGAATTTGTGAAGAGGTTTTGACAATCGTAGATTGAAAATATAAAACATGGGCCTCAAATATGCAAAAATGGGCTAAGAAATTCCAAAATGGGCCAAAATTGTAAAATGGACCAAAATCAGCCTGCCCAGCCACTCTTTGCCGATCGGCACACAGAAGAGGGGTTTCCACCCTTCGTGTGCCGATCAACCCCCGTGAGTGCCAATTGACAGTAGGGGCCTGGGCGCGGGCAGGTTGTGAAATGCAATGTTTTTTTTTTTTTTTTTTTCATTTTTTTCTCACATTTCTCTTGACTTGGTGAGACGACCCGAGACCCACCCTATACGGATCTCGTATCGTGCACCCGATCTAACATTGGTTGTCGAACCAAGGGTTCTCATCTTGCTACATAATTAGTGTTACTAACATGCAACAACTAAATATGCAGAATAATAGACAAAAGTTGCATGTCATAGATACATAATGTTTACAAAATGCGGAATACAAAATTTCTTAATACAACTGGTCTTCCCCAAGACGTGGATAACATGGGAGAGCTACAAGACTGTCTGTACTCAGTATTATCCTACAACTTCAAAAATATGTCCACTACTATCTGGCTAACTATTACTGCTACTGCTACTGCTCCTTCTATAGCTTCCTTTCCTGAAAAGGGTGGTAAGTTTAGGGTGAGCTAACTAAAGCTCAGTAAGTAATTATCTTTTGCTATGTCATGTGTACGAGAATATAGAAGCACTATCCATAAAAGAACTAGGATAAATGCAGATATGCTAGCCAGTCATAAATACTGAACTCATCAATGAGCATCAACGATAAGAAACTCGACTGACAATAATTATCAATGAATATCAAATGATAAGAAGCTCAATAATAAAGCAATGAAAATCTGTTTGACAATGTAAGCATATATGCTGAATAAAAGCTGTGAAATCTCATGATCATTCATAATGAAATAATATGATCAAGCTATGAATATCAACAATAAAGGATGGTGATATCAAATAAATCTGAGATACTCTGGTGCTGGTGGGGCCCGGCTACCCCCTGGGCTCACATTCGGTGCTTTAAGGCCTCGCCGAATGGTATTGCGCTGAGCTAGTATTCAGTGCTTTAGGCCTCGCTGAATACTACTGCTCTGAGCTTGTATTCGGTGCTCTAAGCCTCGCCGAATACTGCTCTGTGTACACTATATAATAATAACTGGTTTGCACAGAATTTGGACCCGAAGGTCATAACTAGGACCTGAAAGTCAAAACTAGCATCAGATGGAAATGTGACTGATCACAAATCTGGCACTTAAGATATATCAAGAGCATACTATTTTCCATGAAAAATGAAGTGGAATCATAACTGGTTCGAATGAAACTATCTGGCTCTCACAGCCCTAGGTACAAGTGTACAACAAGAACTCAATGCACAAATGTACAATCATGATCAAGATATCTATATGAAAATCACCAAATGCTTCCCACATGATAGGACAATATCGATGTGGCTCAGTAAACACTGATAGCTGTGTAAAGAGTACAATAGGTAATGTATATACAAAGAACTATGACTTGGCTCGGAATGTAACACATACAGAGATCAGAGATTACTTGCACTTTACTGTATTCGTCTAGAAGGTCAAACCCGCCTTCTTCTTGTCTCTCGGTATTCTTATGATTCAGGAAACTCATCTCAGTCTATGCACATATATATAACTTATGCTGTTCATCAAATTTTACGTCTCTTTATTATTTTTATCTCTTCTACTAGAATAAACTCTACTATTGAATCCAGAACGTCGAATAAAAGTGGTTTAAGCTTTTACGGATCTTAAATCGGACGCTTGGATTGAAAAGGGCAAAACTGTCATTTGCACTTTTACGTGTCCTTTATTTTCGAGACCTCTTTTCATAATTTTGACATCACTATTGGGTTCAAAAGGCTCGAGATAATAAAAATTGACTATTTATTTGCCTCATTTGGACCTCGTTTGATTTACTTTTGACTTAGGGGTAGTTTTGTAAATTATCAATTTTTCTGCTGGGCCTTAGTGGAATTATTTAAAATTTCTGGGGTCGGTTTGTAATTTCCCATAGTTCGGGTCTGAACTAGTGGGTTCACTGGCCCAAACCCTAAACCGATTTAAATCCCCTCTGAACCAACCGGTTTAGTCTAATCCTGAGAACCGGAACAAGATAACCAATTCTCCTATGCTATCTATGGTTTGGATAATCTCAAACCCAATTTCAATTTTTCATCTTTGTTGCCAAACAGCCCAAAACAACATCAATTTTTAATTCTCTCAAATGCAAAAAGACACAGCATTGTTGCCCCGTTTATAACCGGTCGGGTTCCGACCCAGACCCGGTCGACCTAAGACCCGAGAGGCCCCTCGAAATTCCGGTCATCCCTTCTGACTACTTACCGGTGCCGGAACAGTGTTCTACCCACTGTTTTTCATGTTTTTACGCTCAAACTTTCTGGTTTTTGGATTCTTTTTGCACCAAACTAACCCCAAGGTTTTAATATTTTATTTTAGATAGTTTTAAACTTCAAAAGATACGGTTTTCCTCACCCAATTTTTCCAGTTTTTCGGCCACTGCTCCATTTCCGGCCAACTAAAGTTTCTAAAATTTTTATGCCATTTGGTCTTCTGATTTCACTTCAATTCATTTCAGACCTTCATTAGAAATCTCAGAGAACATTTCTACATCATTTGAACTAAGTATTACACATAAAATAACACCTCTAACCCATTTTTCCTTCAACCTGCAACTAACGATTTCTAACTCATTTTTGCATGAATTTACATGATTCTTTTTGCGTTCTAATCTTTAAATCATGCTCCATAAGGTCCTCCAAATGCATGTCAGAAATATGCTTATTTAATAACATAAAATTTAAACCCAACTTACTGTATTTTCTGAATTCCTTCTGAATTCTCCACTGTTCAGCCTCGTTCCTCCTGTTCTTGTTTTGCACTCTTCAGTTTCTCTCTAGCTTTCTCTCCGTTCATCACTTGCACTTTTTTTTTTTTTTTGTTTTTAATCTCTCACTTAATCGACCTTGGGTCGGTGGCTTTGCCACCTGCCCATCTTTACTTCCTTTCTTTTCCACTTGGCATCCACTTGGTCAATGGATTGCATGCAACCATACACGTTTCTCTTCCTTCACTGCATGCATCACTAGTGCACGACGCATACACCTTTGCTTCTCTCAAACCATGTACGGCTAGCACATGGTTTCCATTTCTCCCCCTTTTTGGTTATGCTTTTCACAAACCATGCGTAGCACATGGTTTCATACTTGGCACACATATGTATGTATATATATATATACATATATACTGATATGTGTACACATATTTGTATAACATTTATATATATATATATATATTTATTTATTCATATTATTATTATTATTTTATATTATTTATGGTATTTTATTTCAATTTTATTTTGATACCATTCTATTTATTTTTCCCGTCTCGGCTTCGAGATCGAATTGTATATTGCTCACCCATTTTTAAACTTTATTCTTGACCTTCAGTTATTATTCCAATATCTTGGATAATTAGATATTTTGATTGACTTATAAACTTTAATTTGTCTTACAATTTGGGATTACATGTCATGACCCGATCCAACCCGGGTCGGGTGCTGCCTAACTCAGGTCTATTTTGGTATTATTTTTATTGGCTCGGTCTGCTCGTACTTAGCTTTTCTTAATCTCATAATTACCTGAGATTATAACTTCTACTAATTTCCTCGGTGATCATACCCGTCACCTACACTACTCATTGAAATAATTCAGTATATTTTGGGGTCTACTATTCTCAATCTGAATCGATATTGGTTTATATTTGATACTATATTCATTGCTTGGTCGAAGCTCGTTTTTATTATTTGACTCCTTTAAGATATAACTGGCTTTATTCTATTTCTTTTGGATCTCGGATTTGGTTACAACTAGTACTTCACTATTCAGTCCGACTTGTCTCGGTTTACATGTACTCGACCAGGTCTACCTCGGTATAAGTGCCATATCCCGGGTCGGGATATTACACTTGGTTTCTACCCATCCTTACCCAATTTGTGAAAAATTGTGTAGGGACTTGTATTAAAGACTTTAGAGCTTAGATTTAGCCCCGAGAAGTTCAAAAATTGAGAATATTACAAGAAGATTCAGGATTTTTTGAGGAAATGGCAAGCAAAAGTTTTGATAATTATAATGCCATGTTCGATTTGGATCAAGATTTTATGGCACCTGGGCCGGTGGATGGGGCTATTCAAATTTATAAAGTGCCTCAGAGTGCTCAGAATGATATGAGTTTGGTTTAGGAATCGACTCGACACTTGTTTCTTCATTATCGCAATGGAGAGATATAAATTTCTTGTGTTTTCTTTAGATTATTTTTGGGCATTTTTACTTTGATTCCACCCCCTTGGTTGGATGAAACGCTGTGTACATGAATTGCATGTAAAAATGGAGGTTGGCTATGCATAGACACTTCGCCCACGTGCCACTTTGGATATTGTACACCACGCGCTTGGCAAAATGCCTCAACGACATCTCTTTGTTATTCTTGGTGTTTTCTTGCATTTTTGCTTCATGTTTGGCATGCTTATGAGTTTCTAACTATGTCTTGATCATTTCCTTCGCAAGAGGAGCTAGAGATAAAGGCCTATAGCTTGATGGCAGAGATCGACAAATGGTGGGCCAATTTGATACCACGGTGCAAAGGCGAAATCACCTAGATGGGTTTTGCGCCATTTCTTAATCGACTTTTCCATGCAAAAAGATTCTATATGCCTTGGCTGAGCGGTGGTGGGAGACTACGAATACATTCCACCTACGTTTCAAGATGGTTACGCTCAGCCCCTTAGATTTTTCCATGATTATTGGGATTCCGGTGGATGGCGAGTGAGTGTTGTGGGACACTAACATTCACAGTCGGCTGGCAGAGATTCAGAGACTATTGGGATGGGTCCCCCAGTTTGCCTCGGGTGGCGCAGCCTAGGGTAAAGCACATTTGAGAGGCCTTTCAACACAAGGAGTGCCGCAGCCCGGCGGCCCAAGACCAGTTGACCAGAGCTTTCATGCTCTTTGTTTTGGGTAGACCCTCTTTGCCAATGGTGGAGACATGGTCCACCTTTGGTGCCTCACGACTTTGGATGATGTGGCCAACTTTGGCCGATCCAATTGGGGAGGAACGGTAATAACAGTGTTTTATCGATGGATGTACTCACTATCCCGGGGCTGGTGAAAGGACTTGGGGGCTTCAACCTGGTGTGGGAGGTATGCTTTCCCCTTTTTGACTTTTGTTTTGTCATTTGTTCTTTAGTGGACCCTATTTGACCTTAGTTTGGTTTTCTTGTATAGATTTTAGCTTATGACGTTCTGGAACTGCTCCCCTTACCCTATGGCTACACCAAAAGAGGACATGTTTCCGCGTATGTGGCGGTGGAAGAGGGACAACTAGCAGGCCCGATGGGGTGCCAATGCAGTCTACAAGTTCCGACTAGCTTTGCAAACTCGGCCCAAGTGGATTGCACCAATCCTTGCATTGCTTCCTTGATCTTCTTAAATCTTGACCTTGTGATTGGCCCATCTAGAACTTGTAAGGGATCTTTAAGACTTAGTCCACCATGGTGCCCATCATTTCCCTCTCCTCAAAAGGATTCGACCTTGAATCATCACTTGTATCAAAGAGAGAAAGACCAGAAACATTGAAAGTAGCAGAGACATTATATTCACCTGGAAGATCCACTTTATAAGCATTATCATTAATTTTCTCAAGGATTTGGAAATGACCATCTCCTTGAGGGTGTAATTTAGTTTGTCTATAGGTTGGGAATCTTTCTTTGCGCATGTGAACCTAAACCCAATCCCCTGGTTCAAAGATGACATGCCTTCACCTTTTATTGGCTTGGGAAGCAAACTTTTCATTATTCTGCGCAATTTGAAGTCGTACCCTTTCATGATCTGACTTCACCAATTTGGCCTTCTTGTGTCTTTCTAAACTACTCCTGTCATCAATAGGTAAATGCATCAAATCTAAAGAAGTAAGTAGATTAAAACCATAAACAATTTCAAAGGGAGAATAAAAAGTAGTAGTATGCATTGTCCTATTATATGCAAACTCTATAAATGGCAAACAATCCTCCCGAGTTTTTAAATTCTTTTGAATGATAGTGCGTAAGAGTTGAGTTAGAGTCCTGTTGACTACTTCAGTTTGTCCATTAGTTTGTAGATAACAAGTAGTGGAAAATAAAAGTTTGGTACCTAATTTTTTCCACAAAACCTTCCAAAAGTAGCTAAAGAATTTAGCATCCCTATTAGAAACAATAATCCTAGGTATACCATGGAGTCGCACTATTTTCTTGAAAAATAAATCAGCTATGTTTGTGGCATTATCTGTTTTATGGCATGGAATGAAATGCGCTATTTTACTAAATTTGTCCTGTCACGCTCCGCATTTCCACAAACCCGGGGAGTGAGTGAAATAGGTTAAGAAAGGAAAATAAAAGACAATTTAATAAATTCAATTGGACATACATTCATTTTCTTCAACATATATATTTACGTGTGAGTCACATTCAATAAATATATCCTACATGTCATTTGGGCTTAAGCCCTTACATCATAAAATATGCCCCCAGGGCCAAATATACTTCCAAGTCCTTTTCCCTTCCTTCCTTCAAGACTTCATCAAGTCTCAAGTACCCGGAGCATTATCTGTAATATGATATCCCACGAATGGGTCAGTGCAACTGCTGGTATGACACAATGCTAATGCAAGGAACAAAATTAAGGCGTGGTATGTGCAAGTGTACATTTATAGTCTAAATGTCTTCCAATTCTTCAATACAATGCATTAACAATATGCGTGACACACCCATGCAAACTCTATGCCACACCCATGTCTCACTTTACAGTTCTTCCCCGTTGGCATGAGTACTAATCGTATGTCTCACTTTACGGTACGTCCCCGTTGGCATGAGTACCAATGGCCGATTTTGGGTTTTTCACCACAGGATCTACACCCTCATAATATACAGCACCAAGTGCTCAACCCACACTATGTTTCAAGGAATTTTACCATGCCAACATGCTTTGATTTCACCATGCAACGATGCAATCTCAATGAAGCATTTTATCCACACATGAACATGCTTTAAATAATGCATTATACTTAAAGCAATAATAACATTTGAATCACAAAACTCTTTTCTCATGTATGTATGCTATACATAATCAATTTAAACACACACTCAAGTCACATATTTACAATTTTAACAATTCTCGAGGAACATAAATCACACACTGTACCAACACATGGAGTAAGCACATAGTCATGGTTCACATTTATCACTTTACCAAACTCCCAAAAAATAACAAAGAACACATAAGCACATAAACAATCGATATGGAAATTACTCCTAAACTTAATCCTATTCCTTAGCAAAATATCATACCTAGATGGGTTTTCCCTAATCTTGGGGAGTTGTGTCCATTGTGCAATCGAACCAATCGGTGAACAACGTAGTCCTCTTACTGTGTCTGTCTAGAAGGTCAATCCGCCTTTTCCTTTCCTTTTGGTGTTCCTAAGATTCATAAAATATGTCTCAGTCTATCTTTACATGAATTTGTGCTATTCATCAAATTTTATATCTCTTTACTATTGGTATCTCTTTTACTTGAATAGACTCTACCATTGAATCCGAAACGTCGAACAAAGTCGATTTAGGCTTTCACAGAATTTAATTTGGACATTTGTACTAAAAAGGGCAAAATGGTCATTTTGCACTTTTACGGGTCTTTTATTTTTCGGGACCCCGTTCTCACAAAACGGACCTCACCATTGGTCTTAGAAGGTCCGAGATAGTCAAAATACACTATTCATATGTTTAATTTGGACTTCGAATCATTTTGCTATATTTAAATTAATTTAATATCACATTTATATAATATATATATATATATATATATATATATTTTGGTATCTTCAGTCACAAGAGCCTTAGTGGTCCAGTGGCTTGGGTTGAACCCTTCCTTATACTTGGTTGTGCGTTTGAACCGTGGGGGCAGCGCCCCCACGCATTTTTTTTTCCCTTAACTTTTGAAGCCAAACAGTAGTTAATCCCCAATCCTGGAATAAGATATCCCCATTCCCCAATTTAATTCCTATTTCAATTTCTTAACTTCAGAACCAAACAGTCCTAATTTCACTTTAAATTTAAAACAGTCTTAACCGCAACGACGTAGTATCAGGCTAAATAAAGGCCAAACGACGCCGCACCACATACCTACTATTCACGGTCTTCCCCGTTTTTCTGGTGAAGCTAGTTAGGGTTCTGTCGCCATCTCCGACGACAGTGACCCAATTTCGATCAATTTCTAATAGTTTTCAAATGCCATTTTCTTTTTTCTTGTAGGTTTCATTTCTGAAATTGGTTTTCAATTTGGTTCATCAAATCTTCACGAAATGGCCAAGAACCGTGGCTCCGACCGACTGAACATTTCCATTTTTTAAGCCTTTCTTACACTGTTTAAATCTAATTGAATCTCAAATTAGTTCCTGCACCTCACAGCAACAATTTCTCATTATCCATCTTAAGTTTAATACATAAAATTTAAGAACTCGATTATTTTCCTAAAACCTGCAACTCTACTTTTCTCACTTGTTCTTGAACCATTTTGATTGATTGTTTTTGCAATAAAGTCCTTTTTACATGCTCTACAAGACCCTACAGTCATATTTTCCATTCATGCTATTAAAATCTTAAAACAGAAACCAAGTGCTTACCTTCTTCTGGATTTTTCTGAGTGGCCATACCTCCCCCTTCTTCTAAGTTCTCTTTTTAGATCCTCAGAAATCCTTCTGTATCCCTTCTTAGCTCGACTCTTGAACCCCTTCAAACTTCCACAACTTCTCCAACTCTTCCTTCCAAATACACGTTCAGTGTATGTATATATAAGTGCAGTGCAGTGCACTGCCTCTCTCTCTCTCTCTCTCTCTCTCTCTCTCTCTCTCTCTCTCTTTTTCTACTTATTCTCTTCTCACAACCCACCTGCTACAGGCCCTTTTCTTGCCTGCTTTCTCTGCGTCCATCACTTCTCCACCCTCCCTATTTAATTGTATGAAGGTGTTTTTGTTGTATATGCATATATATATATATATCTATTATTTTTCTTCCTCTTTTCAAGTCAGCAGCCTTGCTACAGTCCTCATCACACCATAATCACATGCCAATTTCACCTACTACCCCTGCAGTGTGCATGCTGTCCTTCCCATTTCATTTCTTTTTTCTTTTCTTTGATTGCATCTAGACATGTATATATATTATATGTATATAATATTACACACACATTAATTACACTCACTCACACATGCAACAGCATGCTTGCATGTTGGATGTATATATATCTGCATAGATATTGTATATCATATACATATATTTATGTTACTTTGTGTACACAACTATACGCTTATACATATTTATATACATACATGTGTATTAGATTCTGAGGGCACGCATATACACTCATTTTAAATGGGCTACGCGTATATATATACGTATGCATGCATGGGTTTGCGTGCATGCACGCTTTATGAGGCTCGGTTCTAAGTTGCTCGGGCATCGTCCGTTATTGACTGTAATATTGAAACCGTTCCATTCTAAAATCGTTCAGTCCATTTCATATCATAATATAGAGTTTTAATAATTCGGTTATACTGATATTACACTGCTCGACTCGGCCTATCTCGGTTTACGTGTTATCCTGGGTCAGGGTATTACAAATAGTGCTCTATCGGCAAAACGAAAAATTTACTCTCATTTTTCAGGTCTCTACATGTCCACTACCGCAAAAATAGAATCTCTACCCTTTTTTGTCTTAGGCAGCCCCAAAACAAAGTCTATAGATATGTTGACCCATGGCTTATTGGGAACGAGTAAGGGTGTATACAACGCATGTGGTAAAACCTTAGATTTGGCCTTTCTACATGTAATGCACCTACCACATATTCGAGTGACGGCTCTTCTCATCCTAGGCTAAAAGAAATGTTCATGTAAAATTTTTAAGGTTTTCCTGACACTAAAGCGCCCTATTAATCACCCATCATGTGCCTCACGCACCAATAATTCACTCATTGAACAATTTGGCACACACAATTTGCTTTCTTTAAACAAATAACCATCATGCTTGTAAAACTTATCAAATGTTGCTTTATCACACGCCATATACACATAAAAAAAATCAACGTCATTGGGATAAACGTCTTTCACATATTCAAACCTAAGCATTTTAGCACTCATAGAAGTAAGAAGTACATACTTTTGTGATAAAGCATCAGCAACAATGTTCTCCTTATCTTGCTTGTAACGGATGACATACGGAAAGGTCTCGATGTATTCTATCCATCTAGCATGTCTCTTATTTAATTTACCTTGATCCTTGAGATGCTTCAATGATTCATGATCGATGTAGATCACAAACTCCTTAGGCCAAAGGTAGTGCTGCCACATCTCTAGAGTGCGAACAAGAGCATAAAGTTCTTTGTCATAAGTAGGGTACTTCAGGGCCTCCTTACTTAGCTTCTCGTTGAAGAAGGCTATGGGCCACCTATCCTGCATTAAAATGGCTTCAATTCCTATTCCTGAGGCATCACATTCAATCTCAAAAGTTTTGATAAAGTCAGGTAATGCTAACACAGGTGCAGAATGTAACACCCCAAATTTAATTCTACTGTTTAATCAATATAATGAAGTCTTTTTGGGAATCTAATGTAGTGATTTAGCTATTTAAGCCCTATTTTAAGACTATTAAAAACTTGAATTAGCTAACTACGGGAAACACAGAAATAATAACCAACACGAGGCATTGAACATCGAAGCTAACCAAAATAAGAAACCACTAGAAGAAACTGTTTCGCAAAAAGAGCAATAGAAAAGAAAATATTAAAGAAATAGCTAAAACGGAAATCTGCGCCAGCCAAATAAGGCATAAGCCCAAAATGGGAGAAAATGCCAAAGTGAGGCCACGGGGATTTGAACCTTTGACTAAGTGGGGCAAGATTCTAAACATCCAAAAATATACCAAGTGGGCTGCCAACACTTTTATGCTTAATTATGAAACAAAAATTGTATGTGATTACGCCCAAAGAATAACGCGGTAGTTGTAGTGTAGCTTTGGGGTGTCGATTCCACAGGGAGACAAAATTAAAAGAATAATAGACAGAATTTCTGAAACTTAAGAAATATTAAACGATTAACAAGAAAATAAAAATATAGAAAAGTGATTTGAATTGCAAATAAAAATTAAATAGACTGATTGAACGGACAAAGTATTCAAATTTAACGAACAGTGGAGTGTCGGGAATCCCTAGCACATATCTGGTATTTTAATTATTTTTAATTCATTGATAACTCAATTGAGAAATTAAATTCCAAAAATCTCAATCGGAAGATATAAAATCATGAACCAAAATTAAACTGAAGGTAACCCTTTGAAAAATCATTCATCACTTTTACATCACTCAAATTATTATTCACATTGAGAAAACTCAACGACGACAATATACCCAACGAGCAATATTGTAGCAGAGAATTGAATCAATATAAATAATTAATTGTCCCAAAAATAATCAAAACATTAATCCATTCAATAGAAAAAGCATGACTGAATCTATAAATGGATTGAACCCTTTAATTATTCGGAGAATAAAATCCAACAATAAATCGCGAATGATCATCAAAGAATTTAATAAATAAAAACCACGTACAGGAATCAAAAATAAATTAAAATAACCATCTAGTATGCAAGTTCATCCCTAACTCCACTTGAAAATTTAGTTACCCATGTACAGGACGAACAACATAAATTTCATGAAGAAAAACTAAGCCATGGACAGCCTGCGCCGCAGCTCTAGTTCTCTGCGCCAGAACTGCTGCGCGCCGCACAACCTCTCTCTCTGTTCTGTTATGATTTTCTCCGCCACCAGGACCTTGTTCCCGTTCTCCTCTTAAATCTCTCGGAGCATTAAGCCCTACATGTCACGACCCGAAACCCACCCTGTGTGGATTAAGGGAATCGCGACCGCCGCCCTTCGGCCCGAAGGCCTTAGGGCAAGGCTTACATAAGCGACAATATCGAACAGCAGTGCGACTTTTGGTTGCGGAAGCGTGAAAAACTTTTTCTTTTTAAAATCTGTCGCACATCTGCCCGGTACAGCCGCTTTTCATAGCGGTACATATGATAATAAAAGCAGAGCATACTAAAATTTAAAGTTTAACTTACATTACATATCCGGTTGCCCCTCGGGCTTAAGTACAAACTTTCCAAAATCTATTACATCAAAATTTGACCTCCACGGTTCCAGGTACATCAACCCTGATCCCAATGGAGCTGCCAAACGTCAATACTCAAAAAGGGCAAGACTCCTATTCATCATCAATAATCTAGTACATCCCAAAATCTGTCCCATTACAAGTTCTAGTATCCTAAAAAATTCATGATTATACAGAGCCACTAATCATCATCCTAAGTTGGAGCAAGGCTCCCACTCGTCATCGTTACCTGAAAAAAATTTAGGGAATGAGGTGAGCTTCGAAAAGCCCAATGAGTAATTCCTGCATCTGTCATGGGTTTTCAATTGGCAGTGATTTCGCACATAAGAGTTTATAAAATGCACACTACCAATTGTTCGTACATTTTAAACACAGAGTACATGCACTTTTCACAAAGTGATAGCTTTGAAACATTAAAAGTATTCAAGCTAAATATGTATTTCTTCAAATAGAGTTTATGCATTTCAAAACAAATAAACATGCACAGTGAAAATGGGGGTGAAAACCTGCTTCCATTTTCGAAAATCATTTATCATCTTTTCGCTTTGATTAGGAGGATCCGTTTCGAACCAGACCCTAGTTTTTACTTCAGGGAGATCTCATTGCCTGGGGGATTAGATCCTGCTACCGGGCATTCTTCTGAATTGAGAACCCGAAGGGTGCTCAATAACTGGTGATGCTTATGCATCATTATCTGGCAAAACTTTAGCTTCTTCAAGAAATACTTTTATGAGTATTTAAATATGACTTCTTCAAGAAATGCTTTTTATGAGCATTTAAAATATGAGCTTCAAATAATTGGAATAACGAATTTAGAACAGGTAAACCTGTTGAATACTTTCAAAGAGAATTGTAACAGAGATCATTCACTAATCATGTCATAAGAGAATTATAAAAGCTGAATATTTCAAAACAGGAATCATGAAATATGGAATTTAACATTCAATGTTTCAGATATTTTGAAGTTTAAAACATCTTCAAATCTGTGGAATTAAATCTCCACTTCAAATGCAAGATTACTCACCTTAATCTTTAAAGTTGATGCTAATACTGTCCAGCCTTTCCTTTCTCCTTCAAAGTTCCTAAACCATACATAAATAATCTATCAACTTCAAAAGTACTTCACATATCTCTTATTGATGTTCTTATTTTATGTTTAGAGTCCCAACTTTTAACCTAAGCACTAACTTCTTAACGTATCCTCTTCTGATAGCTTTCCTAAATTTAAAAGTTTAATTTTATACTTTAAGTATTTACGTGTCATATTTTTCCATACTTCATTTCATGACACGGACCTCACCGTTGAGTCCGGAACGTCGAAGAAAGTCAATTTAGACCTTTTCGGCTTTTAATTTGGCTTTAGACATGTCAGGGGCAATTTGATAATTTTATATTTTAACGTGTCCTTTTTTTTGAAGTCTCGTCTCGTAAAACAGACCACACCATTGAGTCCGGAACGCCCAAAATAGTCAAAATCCACTATTCGTTTACTTTATTCGGACTCCGTTTGACCCAATTAATGCCCAAGGGCAAAATAGTAATTATTCCCTTTTAATAAAATAATTAAATTATTATTTTATTATTTTTATTAATTTTCCAGGGGTATAATTGCACGAAATTTCAGAAATCTGGGCCATAGTAAAATTCTGTGAAGTCGTTGGGGTTAGTTTGTAATTTTTTTAAAAGTTTCAAACTGAACCAAAGGGTTCAGTTCATATGTAAGGGAACCGGACCGGTCCAGTCCGGTTTTAACCGGTTCAGTTACAATTATGATGTCATGATGATGTCAGCCCTAAGATTTTAAATTATATCAGTTTAGGTTCAAAATGACTCAGTTCTGTTTAAACGATTCACCCTTTTTCAGTCGGGTCGGGACCCGACCCGGTACCTGGTCCGACCCGATACCCGGCACTGTTCATTGTCCCCAACTTTAGGGTTACTGTAGCCCTAATTTTCAAAAAATTTCCTTTTCATTTTCGTGGCATTTTAGGCACGGTTTCTTACTATTTTTGATTCCGATCAGTTTCTGCACCTCATATCTACAATTTAACATCGCTTTCAAGCATCGAATCACTCTAACAGGTTCTGTTTTTCAAATGATAGTTTGAACCTGCCACTGGTTCTAGGACCCTCGGTCTAGGTCCAAACTTGGTGAAATCTGTCGTGTCGTGACCTACAGGTCATGGGGTTCAAATCTCTGATCTTACATTTTAGTTTAATCAAGGTTTTGGTGAGTTTGGGTTTTAAACCCGAACCTGCAACTCACAGTTTGGTGGTCGATTCCAAGTCTTTAGGGTCGCGCATGTCGGTTTTTGAGATGCTATAAGTGTCTAGTTCTAGCCTAAAGTAACCAAAATAGGTTTGGTGTAGGTTGAATCAGACCCATCTCAGTCAAGGTCCCTTAATGGCGGCTGGGTGTACGGCTTAGTGTTCTAGGCCGTTTCAGGCTCTAATCTCTTGCCTCATTCAAGATATTACATTTTAGGTATCATGCATGCAGTTATTTAGGCTCAATTAGCATAAAAACAATATCAAAATTTAAACAGAAAATTTTACAGTTTTGGGTTTATACCTTTTGGTAGTGGCTGTTCTCTTCTTTGGCTTGGTTCAGGTCTTCTCAATGCTCTTTAGGGTTGCCCAGATTCCTTCACGTGCACTTAGGTGGTACTCACATGCATACACACACTTGCATATACACCTTCCTTTCACACAATGCCCCTTCCTCTCTCTCTCTCTCTCTCTCTCTCTCTCTAACACGTACACAACACAGAGAACTTCTCACACACTAGCCTGGGGCAGTACACTGATTTTTGGAGGGTCAAAATGTGTGGTGGGCATATATATTTTAGCATTTCTCTCACATACAACCTATACATATACATGAATGTATATATTTGTATTAGACTTAGTGGGTTCGGTGGCTGACATAAGGTGAAAGGAGGTGATGTGGGGTAATGATGTGGGGATTGCATGCATGGCCATTAGCCAATTTGGGAGGTGGCCTTGGCTAATTTGGGTTTAAGTACAATTTGGTTGCACATTTAAGCACAAGATAGTAGCAGTCCACTTGGTAATTTTTTGGGTAATAAGAATCTTGTCCACTTGGTCAAGGGTTCAAGTCCCCTCGGCCACACTTTTGAGAATTTTCCATATTTTGGGCTTAGGCTTTGTTTGGTTGGCGCACTTAACTGTTTCGGCTATTTTCTAAATATCTTCTTTTTCGTTGCTTCTTTTTCGACGCGGTTTCTTCCGGTCATTTCTTATTTAGGTTAGCTTCAATCTCCAAGGTCTAGTGTCGGTTATTAATCCCTTGGGATCTCTGTAGTTTGTTAACTCGAGTTTTCTTAGTGTTAAAATAACAACTTTTCATCTAATTAATTGGTAATGAGGTTCAGACATTATTTTATGGGTTTATCATGAGGTTCTCGATTAACTTCTAAATTATTCTTTATGTTTGGTTCAGATTAATGATTAGTAACTAATCATTTCTTAATCAGGGTCGGGGTGTTACACTACAGCCCCTGGACCTTGTGTCATTGGGCTTTGGATGGCTTCTAACTCCAGCGTGCCCACCGCACTTTCTTTTTTTTTTGTTCTTTCTTTGGCTTGCCGTCTCATGCCTAAAAGCCCAATCCCAACCGCCACATGGTTCTTTTGTTTTCCCTTTTTTTTCTTTTCTTTTCAATTTTCACCACATGGACCCACTTCTCTTCTTTCGGACTTTTTTTCTTCTTTTCCTTGCTTTTGTTTTCCTGCTTTAGACCTAGCCGTCACATTTAGGCTCCGTTTTCTATTAGATAACGACTGAATCTTGATTTGGGCTCTTCACGAAAGTTGTAGCCCTAGATAAGTAGATAATTTTAGGCTTAAAAATCACCTGATTTGGACTCCAGAAGCTCAAGTTATGGTCCATTGAAGTTGACTGGTCGGACAGGTTCGGAGCAGCTTTCCAGGCCTGTCTTTGAAATAACGTTTGGAGGCTCAAACGAACTCAGATCTTTACAAAACACACCTTTCTGAAAATCTTAAGACGTGCTCTAAAGACTTCATGAAGACCACTTTCTCATTCTGAAATTCTAACACCATCCAAATCTCAATTGAATCTCCATGGATCGAATCTACCTAAAAGCTGAAAATTGTACAATATACTCCATAGCTCTTCTTTGACCTTCAATGCTTCCCTCACTGTAAATAGAAGTTAAATTAAATAATATCAATTATATCCCAACATTTCTACTCACATTTTAGCAATTTAATCTAATAATAGAGTATTTAGAGTGCACTTTTGCGCACTCATCAGTATGTAACCTCAATTTAACCAAGCTCACCTCCCAAATTGGCCAATGGCCATTCATGCAACACCTCATCCCACATCACCCTATGCCTCAGCCCTCATCATCATGCCTGCCCCAACTCTCATCATCACAGCTGTAATACCTTGACCTAGATTAACACGTAAATCGAGGTAGACCGGGTCGAGTAGTGTACTATCAATTGTAACCCGAGCTGTTAAAGCTCTATATCATGATATCATATGGACTAAACGATTTTGGAATGTGAATTGTGTCAATTGTACAGTCAGTGCCGAGCAATACCTGAGCAACCCAGAGCTGAGCATCGTAATACGTGTACGTACGCCGAGACATGCATATGTATGTATACGTATATGAATAGATTGTTAAAAATGAGCATATGTGTGTGTGCTTAGAATTTAATACACATGTGTATATGAATATATATATATATGTGTGTGTATAGATATGTATAAATAATGTATATATATATATATATATATATAAGTATATACATACGGTTATATGAGTATAATATGGGAAGTATATATATGTGTATATATATATATATATATACATAATATACAAGTTAAATGCACAAGGTGTGTGTGTGCAGCATACATGCATACAAGGCATGCATGCAAGTGTGTGTGTATGTTTAGGAGTGTCGGCAGTGTAAGAGATTAAGTGTGTGTGGTGTGTGTGAGGGATATATATAATATACATACATACCAAAATATCTTAACACATTAAAGTGAAGTAAGAAAAGAAAAACAAAAAGAAAAAGAAAAAGAAGTCAAAGAAGGCTGCAGCAAGTGGGAGGCAAAGAGAGAGAGTAGAGAGAGAAACCGAGAGAGAGAGTGACCAAAGCGGTGGGGGTTGTCTATGTATTGTGTGTGATGTTGGGACAAAAATCAGAAAAGAAAGGTTTAATTTGAGACGCTGTGAAGTGAGAGAGAATCCAGAAGTTGAAATCAGAAGTAGGAAAGGGAGAAAATCCTGCAATAAGAAAAATTCAGAAAAGGGTATGTGGGTTAGTTCTGTTTTAATTTTTAAAAGGCATGATAGTTAGTTTGAATTGTGAGGTTTTATAGAGCATGAAATAAGAAATTAAATGCAAAAAGAATCAATGAAAAATGGTAAGAAATGAAGAAACTAAACCTAGTTGCAGGTCTTGTAAATAATTCGGATTTTTAGTATTTTATGCATGAAACTTTACCTAATCTACCTAGAAGTAATCCTAAAAGTACAGAAAATTATTTGAAGAAGAAAGGAACTGAAACAGTTAAAGAATGGGCATGAAATGAAGAAAAACCAGTTGGCCAGAGCCACTATTTTTCCTCATTTCGTGAAGATTTAGTGAACCAAATTGAAAACAAACCTTAGATATGAAGAACTTATGAAAAATAGAAGAAGACTACATTTAAAAAGGGGTGAAAATCGATTGGAATAGGGTCGCCGGCACCGAAGAAGACGTCGGAGACCCACTGGAACCCTACTGGATTATCAAGGGAGACAGTGAATAGTGCTGTCCTGAAACGGCACCCTCTTGAGCAATCCCACACCGAAGTTACGTCGTTTAGAATGTTATTGTTTTAAAATTAAAATTGAATTAGGGGTGTTTGGTGACACGAATAAGGAATTGAAATTGGAATCAAATTAGGGATGGGGATATTCTATCCCAGTTCTACGTGTTAGCCACTCTTTGGCTTCAACAGTTTGAGAAAAAAAGGGGCGTAGGGGTACTGCCCCCGCAGTTCGAACTTGTGACCTAATAGGAGAGGAGTCGAACCCAAGCCATTGGGCCACTGAGGCCCTTGTGTCATATTCTGCTGCAATATATATATATATATAATTTATAATTAATTAATTAATTTAATTTATTAAATAAATTTACTTAATTAAGGAAATTAAGACGTAGTCCAAAAATAGTAAAAGTATAGTGTTTCCTTTATGTGCCAGACATTCTAAAGCCGATGGAGGGTTCCGTTTTATGAGATGAGGTCCCGAAAAATAAAGACACGTAAAAATACAAAATGACCATTTTACCTTTTTTAATACAGATGTCTGAATTGAATTACATGAAAGCCTGAACTGACTTTCTTCGACATTCTGGATTCAATAGTAGAGTCTATTTTAGTAAAAGAAAAACTTTTAGCATAGAGGCATAAAATTTGATAAATAGCATAATTCATGTAGCGATAGACTGAGACGTATTTTATGAATCTTAGCAACACCGAAGGGCAAGGAGAAGACAGTCTAGACCTTCTAGATAGAGACAATAAAAGGTAAGTAAAATCCGATCTCTGCATGTGTTACATTCCAAGCCATGTCAATAGTTTTTTTTGTATATATTGCCCATTGTATTCCACACATACCAATATTTATTGAGTCACATTGATATTTCCCTATCATGTGGGAAGCATTTATTGATTCCTATATATATCTCGATCATGATTGTACACTTGTGCATAGAATCTTTTTTGTACACTTGTACCTAGCGTTGTGAGGGCCAGACAGTTATATTTGAAGTAGTCTAGTAACCATAACCTCGAAAACTATTGTTACGTCAGATTGCCTAGAATCAGTTATGATTCCACTATACTCTTCGTGGAAGATAACATGATCCCGATATATTATTAGTGCCGGATTTGTGCTCAGTCACAACTCCATCTGATGCTATTTATGACCTACGGGTCAAGGTTTCGAGTGAAATTGTTGCTACGTTGCTATGCGAGGCATGAGACGTAGAGTCATATTGTATACAGAGTAGTATTTCAGAGAGCTCGCGTGAAACTGAATACGAGCTCAGGGGGATTTTCGGGCTCCACGAGTGCATATCTTTTTGTTGATATCACTGTCATTTATTGATTATCATAGCTTGACCATATTATTTTATTATGAATGATCATGAGACTTTACAGCTTTCATTTGAGTGCTTACATTTCATACTTGAGATAGCTCATGACTGTATCAATATGACATTGTTAGCAGAGCATATTCATTTCTTTATCATTTGACTTCTATCATCTGATATTGAGTTCTATATTCATTGATTGGCTAGCACTTTTATATACACCTATACACATGACAAAGCAAAGCACTACTTATTGAATTTTCATAGCTCATATAGATACTACATTCATTTTCAAGCACAGACATCGAGAACAGACCACAGAGCTTGATAGCTAGAGGTGGACATTTCTTTTGAAGTTATAGTGTAATACTTAGTACAGTCTGTAGCTCTCCCATGTCATCCATGTCTTGGGGATAAATAGTTGTTAAAGAATTTTATAGTCTGTATTTTGATAACCTTATATATATATATATCACATGCAACTTTTATTTATTTATTTATTTGTTTAAGTCTTCCGCTATTTAGTTGTTGCATGTTAGTAGCACTGATTGTGTAGCAAGTTGAGACAGTCCGACTCGGCAACAGCGTCGGGTTGGTTTCGCGACACGAGATCCGCACAAGGTGGGTCTCGGGTCGTGACAACAACTGAACCCCATGATGTGCGTGCATAGGTGTAAATGTATAGGTATACAATTATATATATGAGTTATAAATTTTAGAACACATCAAGTGTGTGTGCTGTGCATCCAAACATGTGAGTGAGAGACCAAAGTGTGCGTGAGTGATTGTGAGAGAGAGAGAGAGAGAGAGAGAGAGAGAGAGAAAGAGAGAGAGAGAGAGACACATTGTGTGTGTGCATGGTATGTGGGTGTCTCACATGGAAGTGCACAAGAAGGAGGGGAACTGAGGAGTACATGGCAGAACTGAGCCAACGTTGAGGACATCACATTGAGCCTAAGAGAGGAAAAAGAGACACGGTTGAAGGTATAAGCCACCATAACTCAAAATTTCCTTTTTTAAAATTTTCTCAATGATTTAGTTTATTTAAGCCATATGAAATGCATGCATAAGTTAATTTTGACACTAGGAACTATTTTAAACAAATTTGGAAAGCCAAGGAGGTTTGAGATGCACCAACCAGTGAGGAACAACCATTAATGGACCTTAGTTGGAGCAGGTCTGAGACGACCTTTAGGAAACTTGTTTTTGATTTTTAAAACCAAAAATAGACCTAACTGGCACTCAAGACTCACTAAACCGCGACCTAGAAACACCATGAAAACCTTAGAAAACTTGAGATGCAGGTCTCAGGTTTAGAACCCAACTTCTAAAAAAAGACCCCTAGCCCTTGATTTTGAAATGAGGATCTAACCCCCATGCCATTACGGTTATGACAAGCCAAACCACGCGTGCAATGGTGATGAAATAACCATTTATAAGCCAGTTGTAGGTCGTGACTATCCAACCCACCATGGCTCCTAGAGCTTGATTCGAAACCTAAAGTGAATGCCAAACCCTTGCCTTTACCTTCAGCAGCCCACACCATCCAAAAGCAGAGATCAAATCAACCTAAAATTGCATGAAATTGGAAAATATAAAAATCAGAAATTAGGGCTACAGTCGTGGGAAGCTTTGGGGATGAAGATGAACAAGGAATTGAAACGACACCGTTTAAAACAATCCTTGCCACACGACATTGTTTGGATCATGTAATATTTTAAATTTAAAACCTAAAACTACGTCGTTTAAGTTAGAAGCAGTAAGTAGGACGGCGCCGTTTTGTTTTCGCATTTTTGAATCAATACTGATACAGGTCTATTTGGTTACGAGAGTAGCCCATGGATTCGATGCCCCTGTTTGGAACGAGGATAACTTATCCTCGAATAACCCCCCTTGCTCGCTGTTTGGATCTGGAATCCCTTGAAAAATAAAAAGGGCTATCGCCCCTTTGAGTCGAATGTCCGACCGTGGTCACGTAAGGGACTTAAATCCCCATGCGTGACCACTGTGCCACTCTCCGTCACACGGTGTATATTGCACCAAATATATATATATATATATATATTATATACATTATTAAATTAAATTAATTAATTAAATTAATTTTAAAATAGGAAAATATCCCAATGTCCAAAATAAATAAACAAATAGTGTATTTTGACTATGTCGGACATTCTGGACCTAATGGTGAGGTCCATTTTGTGAACTGGGATTCTGAAAAATTAATTCACATAAAATATGAAATTACCATTTACCCTTAGGGGTGCCTGAAGCCAAATAAGAAGCCGCGAAGGCCTAGATTTATTTTCTTGGATGTTCCGGACTCAACAGTGAAGTCCGTTTACCCAAATAAAATATTCTGAAGGTCGATGTATTAAATTTAGCAACCTTAAAAATATATTAAATAAGATCGAGAGAGTTAAGTAAATCATGAATATTAGCATCGACCTAGATAATTAAAAATGAGTTAATAATAATTAAATTTCTGATTTATAGGAACCTCCAAAGGGAAGGAGAAGGAGACTTGAATTAGTAGAACTGCTGAAAGTTATTTTCGAGATAAGTAACTCCTATGCTTTCATATGGGTTATTTCTAGCCAGTCACATTTATTTTCATATGCTGCCAAATTTGTACTCTATCACTACCTATTGAACTTGATTTCTCCATTTCGAAGCCAATCGACTTGTGATTATTGGTTATACCTGTGCTTCAGAATTAGTTTGCTTGCCTATATCATTGTAAACTTGATTTCTGATACTTAGACATAATTGTACTATCATGCACACCATGTCATGATCTTGTGATATATCCTATTCATGGAGATCTTGTTATTCTACACACTTTATAATTTGTTGATTCTGATATTGACTGTTTCATACAATTGTACATCCCGTGTGAAATTTTATTGATCATGATATTCGGTATGTGCCCAGGGTTGTGCTCAATCACAACGGCCCATCTATTCTCAAATGAAGGGATGGACCCTTTGGGGTCTGTTATGTCCTTCGGGACCTGTAGTAAAAGAGCTCTCGCGCTTTTCAGAAAGCCCAAGGAACTGAGGCGAATCTGAATATGCGTGTCTGGGGGTATACCAGACGCCGTTCTGTTTACGCATCTGTTCTATTAGAATTCGATAATGACGTTTTTGCATTGTTAGATGATTATATTTTATACTCAGTGAATGATTATATTATTGCAAGCATGTTACACTTTTGATTGGCTAACACTTTGTATGTGGCAACGATTATCATGATAGGCTAGATCCCGTTTTGATTGACTTTGTCATTGCCTTCTTATATCATATTGTGGGATATGCCTCCATTTGGACCCTCGGGTCATTGTTGTTACATCTCAGTGACTAGCTATTTGCTACTCTTTACTCCTTTGTTATTATTTTGGACTAACCCTGACCCATGCTAAAGCTAGGAAATTACTTATTGGGCTTTGTTAGCTCACCCCTTTCTTATCTTTTTTCAGGACAACAAGAAGTAGGAGGACCCTCAGGCGCTCAGGAGGTTTAGACGCGTGTAAGCTACTGGTACCTTTTTGGCTAGTTTTTGTTTTAAATTAAATATTGGAAGGTCTTAATATCTCCCATGTCTCCACGCTCCTGTCAATTTGTCTTTTGGAGGATCTGTACTTATAAACACTTATGTTTTTTGGCATGTATTAAATGATGACCTAACTATGCTACCAGATTTACAGATGACTATAAAATGCTTTGTTAAAAACCTTACTTAGTACTTTAGATCCTTTTGACGGGGAACGACCCATGGGCTGCAGACCCGGTCATGGACCCCTAATCCGTATAGGGTGGGTTTCGGGTCATGACAGAGTTGGTATCAGAGCATATGGTTCTAGTGGTCCATGGGAGATTAAGACTAAAGTCGTACAACTCGCTAAAGTTTGAGGGTCATAAGTCTAGAGGTCGATTAATTAGATGAGCTTGTGAACTGTCCTTTTTTTTGCAGTATATGGTGCAGACCCGTAGTATGGCTACGGAGTCTGACAGGGAACGTATGGATCGGATGGAGCAGATCCTGAATCATGTAGTGGAAGCGCTACCCAGAATGCAGGTTCAAGCAAATGAGCCGGCGTGCCATAATAATCCTGAAGCTCAGGGAGACAGACCTAGGCATGAGGAAGATCTGACCTATCTTTATAAAGGTTTCAGAATATGAAGCCGTCCACTTTCGATGGCATAGAAGGAGCCACTGCAGCTGAGGAATGGATGTTAGGAATGGAAAATATCTTTAGGATTCTAACATATACAGGGACTCAAAAGGTGGCCTATGCCACTTATATATTTATGGGGGCAACGCACAAATAGTGGCTATTGGAGGAAGCCTGGGAACCCAATATGGCTTGGCCACGATTTGTCGAGATTTTCAATCAGAAGTATTTTCCATGGGAAGTCTGAAATTAGAAAATTTTTGAGTTTATGGTCCTCTAGCAAGGAGCCATGTCAGTTGAGGAGTACGAGGCCAAGTTTACCGAGTTGGCCAAGTTCGCCCCGAATGTTGTGAACACTGAAGACATAAAGGCTTGAAAATTTGAGGGCAGTCTCAAATGGGCCATTAAAGATAGAATTCGGCCCCACGATTTGCCACCTACGATGAGGTGGTGGCGACCGCCAAGATTATAAAACAGATCGGAGAGGAGTTTACAAGGAGGTGAGGAAATTAGAGGTTTGGGAACAACAAGAGCAAATGATAGGGATCATTGACATTTAGGTATGGCAGTGGATAACGTAACATCAGAGTGTGGCCTAGTCAAGGAAAGGCCAAGTCTTAAAAAGGGGGCGCACCTAAATGCCCCACCTGCTAAGGACTACACAGAGGGCCTTGCTATCGTGACATTAATGCTTGCTTCGGTTGTGGACAGGTTGGGCACTTTAAGAAGAACTGTCCTAAGAACAGCAAGTCGATGGTCAGTACTACACCAGTTGCATCAGCTTCTGTGGCGAGACCCCAAAGAGGAGTGGGGGACCCAAGACTGAGCAGCAGCGACCGGGGAGAGTTTTCTCTATTACACCGGGGGATGTTCAGGCCACTACCTCGATAGTTGCAAGTACTATTACAGTTTGTTCTCAGCCTGCATATGTTTTATTTGATACTGGATCCACGCACTCATTCATATCACCAGTATTTTCTGATAAATTAAACATAGAAGCCAAGCCCTTAGGTTATTTGTTGACTATTACTATACCATTAGGGGAGTCGTTATTTGGGGATATTGTATATAGATCTTGTGGGATTGAGATCATGGGTGCTCAGTTCATGGCAGACCTGATACCGCTAGAGATCTACGGGTTTGATGTGATTCTGGATATGGATTGGTTAGCAACGAATCGTGCAACTATTGACTGCGTAACTAAGAAGGTTCACATACAAGGTCCAGGGCAACAGCGGGTTATCTTCGAGGGGACGGGAGTAATCACCCCACCCTATTTTTTTTCTTTCATCCAGGCTAGACGTTTGCTCAGAAAGGGATGTCATGGGTTTTTGTGTAGTGTTATTGATACTCGCTCTCAGGAGCCCATCCTTGATCAGATCCAAGTTGCCCGAGAATTCCCTGACGTATTTCTAGGTGACCTGTCTAGCATGCCCATTGATCGAGAGATCGAGTTTTGTATTGATGTGATTCTCGGTACAACACTAGTGTCCAAAACCCCGGATAGAATGTCGCGACTAAGCTGAAGGAATTAAAGCTCCAATTGCAATAATTTCTTAACAAGGGATTTATACAGCCTAGCTCGTCGCCATGGGGTGCCCTAGTACTGTTTATCAAAAAGAAAGATGGGACCATGCGATTGTGTGTTGATTATCGCAAGCTCAACAAGGTCACCATCAAGAACAAGTACCTATTGTCAAGGGTAGATGACTTGTCCGATCAGCTAAAAGGGGCACAGACGTTTTCCAAGATAGACTTGAGATCGGGGTATCACCAACTTAAGGTTATGCCGGATGATGTGCAAAACATGACATTCAGGACTCGATACGGACACTACGATTTCCTTGTGATGCCATTTGGGGTGACAAATGCCCCAGCTGCATTCATGGACCTAATGAATAGGGTCTTCAAGCCGTACTTGGATGACTTTGTGATCGTGTTTATTGATGACATCTTAGTTTATTCTAAGAGCCCAGAAGATCACGAGGTACATCTAAGGAAAGTTCTGCGGAAGCTGAGGGAGCAGAAGTTGTACGCAAAGTTGAAGAAATGCAAGTTCTGGCTTCCCATCATATCATTTCTAGGGCATGTGGTTTCTAAGGAAGGGATTTTAGTGGATTCACAAAAGATAGAAGCCATTGTGAGTTGGCCCGGGCCAATTAGTGATTATGCCTAAAGAATAACGCGGTAGTTGTAGTGAAGCTTTGGGGTGTCGATTCCATAGGGAGACAAATTAAAAGAATAACAGAAAGAATTTCTGAAACTAAAGAAAATATTAAATGATTAACGAGAAAATAAAAAGTGATTTTAAATGAAAATTAAAATTAAACAAAGTGATTAATGGAAAAAGTACTCAAATTAACGAACAATAGAGCATTGGGAATCCTTTGCACATATCCAGTATTTTAATTCACTAATAACTCAATTGAGAATTTAATTTCAAAAATCCCAATCGAAAGATATAGAATTATAATCCAAAATTAAACCAAATGTAACCCTTTGAAAAAATCGTTCATCACTTTTAAATCACGTAAATTGTTATCCACATTGAGAGAATCCAACGACAACAATATACCCAGGGAGCATTATTGCAGCAAAGAATTGAATCAATATAAATAATCAATTGATCCAAACATAATCAAAGAACTAATCCATTCAATAGAAAAAGCATGACTGAATCTATAAACGAAATAAACTTTATGATTATTCGGAGAAGAAAACACCAACAATAAATTGAGAATGATTAAACCAAAGAATTTTAATAAATAAAAATCCAGTACATGAATCAAGATTAAATTAAAAATACCATCTACTGTGCAAGTTCATCCCTAGCCCTACTTGAGAATTTAGTTACCTATACAAATGATGGACAGCATAACCTGAAACAGTTAGCGGCACACCATTTTTTTTACTCTTTCTTTCTTCCTACCGCACATCCAAAACAATGCCTCCTCTTTGTTTTGTGCCCCACAGCTTTCTTTCCTTGCCGTCTTTGTAACACCCTGACCCAGATGTGACCGAAGGGGCTATGTAAACCGAGTCGATAAAGCTTCTTATTTAATATTGAATAAAATGGAACGGTTAGAAATTCAATGGCTTTTGAAATACGAATAGTTTCCGGGCAGTGCACGAGTGAACTACAAATGGATACCGAAAAAAAAAGAAAAAAGAATAGAACTGAACGTGGGGAAACGGTGAAAAACAGAGGAGAAAAATAGATCGAGTGGGGTGATTTTGTTGTAATTAATCGGGCTAGATCATGGGTAATTGTTTCTCTTGGGTGTAGGGAAATTTTAGAATCAAAACGGGATTGAAATCGTAGGAGAAAACGAGAAAAAACGGAAGGGAAAGGGGCTGCCGGAAAATCGCACAGCCCCTGGTGCGCTACTGTTCCAGCTATTTTGGGAGTGCTCCGGCACTCCAATTTGAAATCCGACGGTAGATTTGAGTTGTCCATGATCTGTAGGTACGAACCCCGCTGAAAAATGCAAGAAACCCATCACCGGCGAGTCGTCGTTGACGAAGAAGACAACCTGTACGCCGGAAAAGGCTGCTGCGCGGCTGCTATTTCGTGATTTTATTTTGGCCAAACCGGGTCGGGTCTGACCCGACCCACCCATTCAGATGACTGCCCAACACTTGTACTTCATGGGTAAATTTTTAAATTTGAGTTTAGATAGTGTTTGGTTAGAAAGGAGAGCTATCCAATGGTTGGGTTAAACTTGAACAGGAAATGAAAAAAAGAAATAATAACGAGGAATGGAAAATTTGTATGTGCAGTGAATTGAACCTGTGACCAAAGGAAAAAGGGGAAGAAGCTTAGCCACTGTGCCACCAAGGCACATGTGGTCTGTTTGGACTCAAATACGATATGTATTAGCTATATTAATTAATTTAAATAAGTGATTTAAATTAATAAATTTTAAATTTAATTCCGAGGCTTAAATTAGTCGAATGAATAATGAAAACTTACTATTTTGGACCCTCTGAATTTAATGGTGAGGTCCGTTTTACGAGACGGAGTTCCAAAAAAAAAAATAATCGTAGAATGCCAAAATGACCAAAATGCCCCTACGTCGAAGGTGAGTCAAACGGACTCCGATTTAGTTAAGTAACTAGTGAATTTTTATTAATTCAAACCTACTGGACTCAACGGTGAAGTCCAAATTATGAAAACAGAACCCAAAAAGTAGAGACACGTAAATGACCATTTTGCCTTTGGGTAAATTAAGTTTAAAATAGAAATCGTAAAGCATAAATTAGTACGGGAGGTATTTAGAGTAACGAGGCATAAATTCGGTAAATTATATGAAAGCTGAAACGTGTTTATTGATTTATAGGCAAGTCAAAAGGAAAGGAGGAAGTCACAGGATATTAAGACATTGATAAGGTAAGTGGATTTCTATATCTTATACGTGGTTTTCCAAGCCACGATCTTTCTATACTGCCAATTTTGTACTCATGTATTTATACCCACTGTTATTGTTCCCACCATGGATATTGTTCTACCTGGTGGATGTCTATTGGTTGATGGTTCATGGCTTGATTCATTGTGTTGATGTTATTCATTGTATGCTTATGTTATGATGTTCCATGTTTTGCACACCTCATATGGAATACGATATAATCCTGATTTATGGTAAATGCCGGGTCTTGTGCTCAGACACATTACCCTTCTGATGCTATCTGATTGACTGGACCTACGGGTCAATTTATGGGACCTACGGGTCAAACGGACATGTGGCAATGATGGCGTTTTTACGCAGTGAGTTTTAATGGCATTTTGTATGCCTTCATGTTAAAGGGGGGTATGCCGGGCCCCAAAAGACCGAGGGTCTGCCAAACCCTGAACAGAGTAAATGCATCGTTCATGTTGACTGTTATGTGATGTTCATTGGATTCATGTGATGTTTCATTTCACTCTTGATAGTTCCATGTTGACAGTACCTTTATTCATTTGACTCAATTGAGATCATTCCTTTGTGGCAGTACATTTACGTCGATTGTGAATGTTGAAGGTTCCCGTATTCATGTTATATCACTGTTCTTATTGGGTTATCATGCCTTACTGTTCATTGGCCATTTTGGCACCTTACTGTTGACTGAAATTGTTTCCATGACTGGCTATCATGTTCATCCATGATCTTATATGTTCCATGATTACTCTAACCCTGTATTTGAGATAGGCGTTTACTTACTGAGTTTGTAGCTCACCCCTTACTAAATTTTTTCAGGTGAGAATGTTACAGAACCACAGTAGGAGATCAGGAGATTAAAGAGACAGTTGAAGAGCATAATAGTAATGAATGAAGTCTCTCCCATGTACTCACCACCTAAGAGTGGTTTAGGATCAGTTTATTGTTAGTTTGAAGTTAGTCTTTGAACAATAATTGTAATAAAACTTCCGCACTTTAATGTTATGTTTATATTATTTACTGTTATCATTGGTAAAAGAATGGAAAAAGTAGGGACGGCCATGGGGTCGGCCCCACGATACGAGATCCGCATAGGGTGGGTTTCGGGTCGTGACAGTTTGGTATCAGAGCAAAGTCTTAGGTTCTAGTGGGTCATGGGAGACAGGATTAGAGTACTAGAATTGTTAAAGTCTAAGAGTTAGTCGATGGATAATACTGACATTACTAGGCTAGACTTTTATGCGAACGCTGACAGTTATTTTACGTATACATTGACTGATTATCCTTTACAGGAAAGGTTAACACCAGATGATGATTGGGCTACTGTACCAGTATCCGTAGGTATTTTTCAGTTACTTACAACCTGCTCATATATTGTCTGGAGAATTGATTTATAGTTTCACATTTACTACTAAGTTGAACTTAGAAACAGAACCTCTAGGCTACAAGTTAACTGTTTCAATACCATCGAGGGGTTTATCATTGATGAATATTATATATTGGAGGAAGATACTATATGTTATGATGAAAACTGGTGATTCTTGAAAATTGAGATGACTGGTAATTAATAACCTTTAAGGAAATAGAAATTTGTTTAAAAGAAAAACGAGGAGGATTCTCAAAGAATGACATTGAAAATATTCGAAGAGATTTCTATAAATGTTATGGATAGATAACCGAGGCTTGAATAAGAGATAGTTTGTAGGAAACTGAATGGATAATTTTAGGAGGACCAAAAATATGAAAATTCTAGAGTAAGTCATAGGTAGACATTGATAGGGTGAAGATGAGTAGAGTGGTGAAGACAAGTACTAAAGGAGCGAGATTGCTAGAATTGATCTTATGAACTGTGATGATTTTGGAAAGGGGCTAACACATGATGAATGAATATTCGGGAGAGATCCATGAATCTTTTAATCTAAGATGAGGTGTGATACAATTTTAGCCAATACTCTACCAAGTTGGATGAAGGTAAATGATAGAAGATTCTGAATAACTGTTAGAGGTCAATGTGATTCAAATTATTGTAAAGACAGAACTGGTAGTAATCATATAGAGAAACCATGAAATTGAGATGATACATGATTCTGAGGTATTACGAGGAAATCATTATTGAATGATATATATATAAGGCATACGAGATACAGATCATAAGTACACGGTTATTAACCGATTAGATATCTTTGGAGGAACTAAGAATTCGAGGATTTAAATAGTTAAATGATTGGTGACTTTTGAAAAATGATAGCTTGATTAAATACTAAGGTTACTAGTTTTCGGGAAAGACTATGCTATGACTGACTTGATGTTTCTTGGACGACTGAGATTATTAAATGAATAGTAACTTTTGGGAGGAAGTAGTATGCTTGAGGACAAAGGTTGAGAATTCTTAGGAAGAATAATACTAGTGTTGAGGTGGATGACTCTTAAGTCATTACATTGGAATTGATCTATGAATTGGGGGAAACTAGCATTTTAACAAGGGCAACAGCAAATGCTCTTTTAAAAGATATAAGGTGACATAGAGTTGGGATTATGAAATCTTGGAAAGTCGAGGAATTTAACAACAAGTCTATGTAAGAGATGGTCTGAGGAAGACTTACTGAATGGTAACATGAGGCGTTAAGACTCTAGATGGACTGACGATATGTCAGAATTAGGAGGATTCCTGAGTGAGTCATATAGGGTAAAGACAAATGCATTATTGGTAGACAGAGACTGATTAAATGAGACTATCAAGTGAACATTTATGAACTGTGATGGTCCTAAAAGGAGATTGACATGTGATAAATGATAGTTGGGAAAATTCAATGGATCTTATTAACCTAGGTAACAATAGGACCTAATTGTGGGTTATAATTTATTGAGCTAGCTGAATCTAACTCAAAAGATAAATGATTGATGACATTGAATGATTTTGAGGATTTACGTGACCTAGCAATTAAAGAGACGAAAATTGTGGCATACATAATGCATATAAAAACTAGTGAGGACAATGACTGTGCTAAAGTGATACCTAATTAATTGGGTTACGAGAACAATCAAGATCGAGGTAGAAAGTAGGAATAACTGAATTGTGACACCAAGGAAGTAGGGAATTTCCATGATGGAAAAAAAAATATTGATATCGTTGTGATAAACTTTGAATGTCAAATGTAATGATAAAATGATTAGATGATTAAATGATGTGAACAATCCTAAAATATGACATGAAGTCACAGAATGTACAAGGGACTCCCTCTACGGTTGAATAAGTTCTTGAAAGAACGAAATGAAAAAACAAAGTGAATAACGACTGGGGAGAGAAATGTAACATATGATGGAAAACCGAATATAATGACGAGGATAAGAAATGAGACAGTTGAACAACCGTTATGAGCAAAGGTAAGTGAAACCAAAAGAATGGTTATAAACTAACAAGTCATAAGACTTGAGACTTGAACTGATCAAATGATGTGGAAAATCCTAGGTAAACCAAATATGATAACACCATTAAGGATGCTTTCGAAGTAGACTATCACATGAAGAATCAGTGACTGGGGTAAAAGACTACCTTAAAATTTTATAAGTATATGTACCATACCTTAATCTATGAAGGGATGAGGAATCAAAACTTATGAAAAGAGCAATGGTAAAAAGCACCTACCTATAATGTGGAAAAAAAAAATAGAGGAATTGATCTCCTTAATCTATCTAAATCATAAAATGATAAGCATGAATTTGAAAACAAAGACAGTAATACCAATGAACAATAAAAGTGAAATGAAAAGAGGATTGATAAATCTTCAAGAAATGGACAATTGATTAAGAAATCACAAATGAAAAGTTCGAATAAATTTGAGAACACCCGAGCAGGGGATAAATATTGTAATGCAAAGAGAATACGAGTAAATCGTCCTAACACGAACCAAAAGATGTTTATGAAAACGAAAGGGAATATGATACTTTGTCCTTAGGAAAACTTAAAGTACTTGAATGAGATGTCCAAAACATTCTAAACGATAGAGGTGGTGTAGTCTAGTTACACCGTTGACTTCGTAGGACCACTACCAAAGAAACGGATAAAAAAAAAGGGGGATCGAGGTGCTAGATATCTTTACTTGGCAATGTCAATGGGAGGTGAGAGACCATGAACAATAAAACAATTACGACTTTATACCAAATGAGATGAATATAACAACTAGCTGCAAAACTAGTCAAGAGACTGGTAGCAAGGAGAAATAATCAAGTAACTGAAAAGATGACTCAAGGTGAGTAATGAAAGTAATAGATCCCTAGCCCCAGATTTGGGAACTAAAGAAATACGCATGAGAATGTTAATATTAAAATTTGGAGACAATGAGTGAAAGTCCCGAGGAAGTAAAAGGGGCAAACCCTTAACTTTTAAATTCACTATTGAAAGAAAATAAAGAGGAATACAAAAGAACTATGAATCCTATAGAAAGAAATCTTCCTGCCTAAGCATATAGTATCTGAAGAATAAAGATAAGTTCAAGAGACAGGTTAAAAAGAAAATTATGTTGATGAAACTGACATGATGAAGTGACAGAGTTTCATGGATTACGAACATTCGAGTTTTGGGGACAAAACTCAATTTAAGGGGGGTAGAATGTAACACCCTGACCCAGATGTGACCGAAGGGGCTATGTAAACCGAGTCGATAAAGCTTCTTATTTAATATTGAATAAAATGGAACGGTTAGAAATTCAATGGCTTTTGAAATACGAATAGTTTCTGGGCAGTGCACGAGCGAACTACAAATGGATACCAAAAAATAAAAAAAAAAAAAAAAAACGAACAGAACTGAACGTGGGGAAACGGTGAAAAACAGAGGAGAAAAATAGATCGAGTGGGGTGATTTTGTTGTAATTAATTGGACTAGATCATGCGTAATTGTTTCTCTTGGGTGTAGGGAAATTTTAGAATCAAAACGGGATTGAAATCGTAGGAGAAAATGAGAAAAAACGGAAGGGAAAGGGGCTGCCGGAAAACCGCACAGCCCCTGGTGTGCTACTGTTCCGGCTATTTTGGGAGTGCTCCGGCACTCCGATTTGAAATCCGACGGTAGATTTGAGTTGTCCATGATCTGTAGGTATGAACCCCGCTGAAAAACGCAAGAAACCCATCATCGGCGAGTCGCCGTTGACGAAGAAGACAACCTGTACGCCGGAAAAGGCTGCTGCGCGGCTGCTATTTCGTGATTTTATTTTGGCCAAACCGGGTCGGGTCTGACCCGACCCACCCATTTAGATGACTGCCCAACACTTGTACTTCATGGGTAAATTTTTAAATTTGAGTTTAGATAGTGTTTGGTTAGAAAGGAGAGCTATCCAATGGTTGGGTTAAACTTGAACAGGAAATGAAAAAAAGAAATAATAACGAGGAATGGAAAATTTGTATGTGCAGTGAATTGAACCTGTGACCAAAGGAAAAAGGGGGAGAAGCTTAGCCACTGTGCCACCAAGGCACATGTGGTCTGTTTGGACTCAAATACGATATGTATTAGCTATATTAATTAATTTAAATAAGTGATTTAAATTAATAAATTTTAAATTTAATTCCGAGGCTTAAATTAGTCGAATGAATAATGAAAACTTACTGTTTTGGACCCTCTGAATTTATTGGTGAGGTCCGTTTTACGAGACAGAGTTCTGAAAAAAAAAATAACCGTAGAATGCCAAAATGACCAAAATGCCCCTACGTCGAAGGTGAGTCAAACGGACTCCGATTTAGTTAAGTAAATAGTAAATTTTTATTAATTCAAACCTACTGGACTCAACGGTGAAGTCCAAATTATGAAAATAGAACCCAAAAAGTAGAGACACGTAAATGACCATTTTGCCCTTGGGTAAATTAAGTTTAAAATGGACATCGTAAAGCATAAATTAGTACGGGAGGTATTTAGAGTTACGAGGCATAAATTCGGTAAATTATATGAAAGCTGAAACGTGTTTGTTGATTTATAGGCAAGTCAAAAGGAAAGGAGGAAGTCACGGGATATTAAGACATTGATAAGGTAAGTGGATTTCTATCTCTTATGCGTGGTTTTCCAAGCCACGATCTTTCTATACTGCCAATTTTGTACTCATGTATTTATACCCACTGTTATTGTTCCCATCATGGATATTGTTCTACCTGGTGGATGTCTATTGGTTGATGGTTCATGGCTTGATTCATTATGTTGATGTTATTCGTTGTATGCTTATGTTATGATGTTCCATATTTTGCACACCTCATATGGAATACGATATAATCCTGATTTATGGTAAATGCCGGGTCTTGTGCTCAGACACATTACCCTTCTGATGCTATCTGATTGACTGGACCTACGGGTCAATTTATGGGACCTACGGGTCAATAGGACATGTGGCAATGATGGCGTTTTTACGCAGTGAGTTTTAATGGCATTTTATATGCCTTCATGTTAAAGGGGGTATGCCGGGCCCCAAAAGACCGAGGGTCTGCCAAACCCTGAACAGAGTAAATGCATCGTTCATGTTGACTGTTATGTGATGTTCATTGGATTCATGTGATGTTTCATTTCACTCTTGATAGTTCCATGTTGACAGTACCTTTATTCATTTGACTCGATTGAGATCATTCCATTGTTGCAGTACATTTACGTCGATTGTGAATGTTGAAGGTTCATGTTATATCACTGTTCTTATTGGGTTATCATGCCTTACTGTTCATTGGCCATTTTGGCACCTTACTGTTGACTGAAATTGTTTCCATGACTAGCTATCATGTTCATCCATGATCTTATATGTTCCATGATTACTCTAACCCCGTATTTGAGATAGGCGTTTACTTACTGAGTTTGTAGCTCACCCCTTACTAAATTTTTTCAGGTGAGAATGTTACAGAACCACAGTAGGAGATCAGGAGATTAAAGAGACAGTTGAAGAGCATAATAGTAATGAATGAAGTCTCTCCCATGTACTCACCAACTAAGAGTGGTTTAGGATCAGTTTATTGTTAGTTTGAAGTTAGTCTTTGAACAATAATTGTAATAAAACTTCCGCACTTTAATGTCATGTTTATATTATTTACTGTTATCATTGGTAAAAGAATGGAAAAAGTAGGGATGGCCATAGGGTCGGCCCCACGATACGAGATCCGCATAGGGTGGGTTTCGGGTCGTGACAGTCTTGCTGCCCAAGCCGCTTCTGCTCCCTAGCCCATTCAGCGCTTGGGCCCACCTTTTTCTTCCTTGCCGTCCTGCTTTCTAGCACGCACGATGTAGCCGCACGCCCCCTTCTTGCTTTTTTTTTTTTTTTTTTTGCTTTTCTTGCCTTGTGCCTAGACCTCACTTTCATTGACTTTTCTTCTTTTCCTTTTTTTCTTTTCTTTTGGCTTTTTTTTCCTGACGCCTTACGCCGTCCCATTTTTGAACGTGAGCATGTCCACATCTCCAATCCATGTATCATCCGAATTTCTATAATGGGTAGCTAGCCAGTAGTAGAAGCAACCTGCTGAGTGCATTGCAAATAGCGTCACACATATAAGTTTGTAGTATCGTGTCCAAAGGTAGCTGAAATGTGTATCTTTCTCTAGCCTGGATAAAACAAGATTTAGTCAGATGAGAATTCTTTTTGATGCTCTTAAAAGCGCTAGCTTTTTACTAGAGCATGTATCATGTATGGGCTTGTGTATCACACCCCCCAACTTGCTCATTGCTAGTCCCTAGCAATTTCCATGCAAAAATGGCAAAAGAGACCAAAGGAGATCACACACAGAAGGCATCTAATCACACTTTTCATATTCGCAATTTAGGAATGCAATAACCCTATAACAATCAATCCACTTATAGAAATTCACAGAGTGTGAGTGCTCTAAACCATACCCATCTAACCACAAACCATGACACATGCAACATCAAGAACATCTCAAGCAAAAGGTTTAACTCCATATCTCACGGGTATAAAAGTGTTTCATGTAGGGGTTCTCTCTATGGAGTTGACAAGGGGTGAACACACTCAATGAAGAATTAGGCAATTATGTGCAAGCAACAAGCAAACATTGATCTTATGATAGACGCACTAACAAATGAGACTTCCACCACTCTTTCCACAGGCTTACTTAGGATCAGACCGATCAACATAAAAAGGGTTGTAACGTGGGTCGGGTTAAGGGCTATATGAAGAAAAGGATAAAAAGGATTCAAAAACTTCCAAGTACATGCTAAGAAAATTTTGTCATAGCAAACCAAACTTCTCACTTGATGTACTCTTCAACTTTTCAGATCACTGAACAACAATACTTCTCTTTCTTTTTTCTCTTCTCTTTTTTTTTTTAACTTTTTTTTTTTTGAATTGATGCTCACCCAACTGAACACTTTGCACTTGTACTTTCCTTTTTCTTTTTCTGTTTTTTCCAATTCAACACAAAAGAAAAGAAATGCAAATTCCACACCTAGTACACACTTTGAAGCAAAAAGGGTAGGTAAATCAGGGTATAGGCTATACTCCAATGTAGAGCGGTATGGATGATGTGGGCACATGGAAAAAGACTATATGTGTTTGTTGGCTCAAAGTTGGCTACTAAGGGTCTATGATGAGAAGGGTTAGCTTGAAAGGCTCAAACGTTAATCCTAAGTTGACCTTCGTCATATCCCAAGTATATTCGCCGTCATACCACCAATCATGTAATGATATTCTCAAAAGAAGTGCCCAATTCAACAGATCAATGAACGTTTATCACAATTTTCTGCATTTGTAGGCTCTCAATTCTCTCCAAAACTCACATGAATACTTAAGCAAAATAGTTCTCTAGCTACATGTGTCAAACCACCATCTTACTATAAAGTTTGGATAAGTGAATTAAAAGTTCTGTGAATGCCTCAATAGAATGATTATAGTGGATTCGGTGAATTCACGAAAATGGCTATGAATGAGAATGAGTACTCATGTGAAAAAGATGCACGTGGGTGCAAATTTAAAAAAAAATTTCATGTGTCACAAAGTTCCAGCATGCATTTTAAATGCTGAATTTGCACCACCACCCCCCACCTTAAATGAGACATTGTCCTCAATGTTTAACAATCAAAATTGAATGGAGGGTACTGAAAATGGTAGAATACACTTGATGTGTGACGTGGGCAGCACTCTAAGCACCAAAGATGGCAACCTGAACTGAAAAAATGAAATTAACCTGCTAATAAAACAAAGAAAATAACAGCAAACAAAAAGAAAAAGAACAAAAATAAAAGAGAACAAAAACAAAACAAAACAAACAAAATAAAGAAAAAAAAAACATACCTGCATGGCATGATCAAGGTTGATAGACCGGCTCTATAAGTGGAATGTCTTCCACTTCTGGAACTTGCCTATCAATTAAAATTTTAAGGCGCTGACCATTCACAATATGAGCAAACCATGGTAGAAAAGGAATAGAAAGTAAATGCTCATCGAAAAAATCATCCCTGATTGGCAGGTGGTCAGAAATGTCCTCAAATGTGAGACTCGAGAGATAGTCGGCCACTACATTCTCCACTCCTTTCTTGTCTTTGATGGTGATGTCAAATTCCTGCAAAAGTAAAATCCACCGTATTAGTCGCGCCTTAGCATCCTTCTTTGTGAGAAGGTACTTAGGGGCTGCATGATCTGTGAAAATAAGAATAGGAGAACCAATTAAATAAGCATGAAACTTATCTAAAGCAAATACTACAGCTAGCAATTCTTTTTCAGTAGTAGAGTAATTCATCTGAGCACTATTTAAAGTTCTACTAGCATAGTAAATGACAAAGGGCTTCCCCTCACTTCGCTGTCCAAGAACAACACCTAAAGCATAATCACTGGCATCACACATAACCTCAAAAGCCAAAGTCCAATCAGGTGGCTGCATTATGGGTGCTGAGGTAAGCTTGCCTATTCGCTTTTTAAAGGCCTCTTGACACGCTTGTTGTAATACCCCCAAATCCGACATAATCCAGACTGTATTCCGACTTAAGGAAAATATACTATCTGACGTTAATAAATTGAAATAGCTCAAAATATAGTGAGCCATTAATGAATTAATTATTAGAAAACATAAAATTAATCTAGATCACTAAAAATAATATAGGCTCGGGAAATAAATGACCCGGTCAACCGATTGTCGGGATAAATAAATGGGATTGATACGAATTATTAATTACAAAAATAAATAAATAATAATGAACCGAGCCCCAGCTTTCTGACAAATTTACCGGTAACTTATAATATAATATTTTATGAAATAAAATATTAATATAGTTATATAAAAATAAAATATATAGAAGTATATTTTATAATAATAAAAGGGAGTGTGGCAGATTTTAGAAAACATATATATTTATGTAGCTATATAGCAACTTGTAGAAACTGCTAGAACCAAAAGGAAATATTATATATATATATATTTGCATCTAGGTAGTCTCATGTGGAAACTGCTAGAATCCGAGAAAGGAGAAGCAGCCGTATTGTTGACCACGTGACCAAAGGAAATGGGAGAATTCTAGAATAAGCCACTATCTATATCTCTGTCTGCAGAAAAATTAGGAGGGAAGAATCCAGAGAATTCTAGGATCTGTCTGCAGAAAATCTAGGGGAGGAAATTTCTAGCATGAATCTTGTAAGTGTATATATATATATATATATATATAAGGGGGCTTCACAGAAGGGATTTTTAATTGAGGGAGAGAATGTTAGTATAGCGGTGCAGAAAGGGGCAATTCACAGAAGCAGCAGCGTGTTGGTGTTGAGTTGTGGTTTGAATTGATGGAAAATTAGAGGTAATTTGCTAGCAATTGGGTCAAGTGCGATGAGGTTTCGGATTGGGGAATGGAATTGATGTCATTTCTGCTTTTGTAGGAGATACGATTTGAATTGAAAGGCAGTGTAACAGGGATACATATATCTCTGTGTGTGTAGCGGTGTAGGGAAAGGGGGATTTTGCATGAGACGTTTGAGGTTTGCTTGAGGATTGGTTGCAGTTTTGTGGGGTTTCCCTGTTTCGGCCGCTTCAGTTGAGAATAGTGGAAATGGAGGAGCTACAACAGAGTCGGTTGGATTTGATTGGGTTGGATTGCTGATTCAATTGTATCCGTGTTTGGGGCTGTGGAGTGAAACAGGGCATTGCAAAGGGTTGGCGAACCTAAGGTTCCTGACCTGCAATTACGAGAGACAAAAATTGTGGAACCTGAGACTACTCAGGGCCAAAGTGGCATACTTGTGCAACTGGACTCATCCGATGCTGCAGCAACAGAGGATGACCAAGCCGAATGCTCATGTATAGGTTCGGGTTGCTGTTCCGTGTGTCAAGTTTTCGATAATCAGGAGAATCAGATTAGGCAAATTGAACCCCGGCCAGGTGTTTATTTTCTTGAGATTCTGAAGGATGGTAAGGCTCTTGATCAAATCAATCTGGGTAAAAGGAAGCAGATTTTTAGGGGCGATATATGTAGATATATGTGGGTGTTCTGTAGCGGCTGCCTTAGTATGGCTGCCTCTTGTGAAGAACAGAGATGCAGAAGGGGTGAAAGATAAATTGTGCAACTGAGATGTCTAGACAGGTGCAGAAATTGGTCTTGAGAGAACAGGGGAAGCTGCTACAGGATATTGGGCAGAGGCTTTAGAGTTGAGAAATTTGTGGCAGCATGTTTGGAGGAGAAGAGAGCAGTAGAGCAGTAGCTGCTATGTTTCAATAGCAGCAGCAGCGTACAACAGCAGGGAGAGAGAACAGTGCTCAGCAACAGGGAAGTTCGTTGATCCAGTTAGGCAATATGCAGGATTAATTAGAGTTTAATTCAGGAGCTGTAGAGACAACCTAATTTTCTGTTTTCCCTGGAATGCTACTCTCTCATGGTGTTAGCTCTGGAGAATGGATAATTCCATGACATGAAGCATGGAGGCCAGTCCAGGCAAGGGAACATCTTAAGAGGGTTATGACTAACATGAAGGAATTAGTCAAGAGTTGGGGGTGATCCTAGAATTGGGTTTAGAAGTGGTAATGTTGCTTCCCCAAACTTGTTTACTAAAATTTATTCAGAGTAGTTTGTTGGAGGCATGTCATTTTAATGTGCTCAGCCTCAGATGGAGAGAGAGAGAGCCTAATCTAATTACCGTATTTTTTCTGATGGGGATTTTATTGAAGGGCTGCTGCAATGGCGAGAAACCTCTTGGTCAAAGAGGTTGATTCAACAGAAGCTTGGGGACATCTTGTTGTTTTGAAGGCATTTACTGATTATGTTGACAGTCTATGTGGGACACCATATCCTATGGATTATGGTATTTGGCTAAGAAGGTTAAGAAGACTCTGCACAGTAATCTGATGAGAGAAAGGGAAAGTTCTTCAATATCTGATGGATGGGATGTTAAAGGGACAGAATCTGTCAGGATTATCATCTGCTTGGGGGAAAAAGGATGAAGAAGCTGATGAAACTGGATTTCAAATGGCTGGCTGACTCGATCAACCTGTCGGTGTGTTTTCTTCAACTGCTGAACCGTGGACTGAAGATCAACCTCAAACTCTAGATGCACAACAATTTGGTTCACGTTTGACTGCAATTCTCCAAAGGTTGGATATGTTCACATTTGTGGAGCATAATCTTTTGGATGTTGAATCAATTATGATGGCCATTAGAAGGATAATGCCCAGGATATGCATGGACATGGCCAACGATGTATCTGGAGGATATTTGTGGATGGAGATACGCGTAGATTCTGGTGAGTAACTCGGACTCCTGACTTGGAGTATATTTTCTGTATACTGTACTGCTTTATATACTGAACTGTTTTATACACTATACTGTTTTAATGCATATGCTTTCCTGCGTTTTCTTTATACTGCATTGTGCATGGCATGATTCCATTATGTCTTGCCTTTTAATATATCCTGTTGATTCTGTTCGGGTCTGTTGTTCTGTTACCCGTGCTTTGGAGTCTGATTCGATTCTGTTTGATATGTTGAGTCTACTCTGGGCCCACCATAGGATTGAGTATACCAGTGGGTGGATGGCTGGCTATGAGGCGTGGTAAACTCAGCATCCGCTCAATCCTGTTCTGTTCTGCTCTGATACTAGGATGGCTGGCTATGAGGCGTGGTGAACTCAGCATTCTAGTACTCAGGCAATTCTGTTCTGTTCTGCTCTGATACTAGGATGGCTGGCTATGAGGCGTGGTGAACTCAGCATTCTAGTACTCAGGCAATTCTGTTCTGTTCTACTCTGATACTAGGATGGCTGGCTATGAGGCGTGGTGAACCCAGCATTCTAGTACTCAGGCAATTCTGTTCTGTTTCGCTCTGATACTAGGATGGCTGGCTATGAGGCGTGGTGAACTCAGCATTCTAGTACTCAGGAAATTCTGTTTCTGTCCCGCTCTGATACTAGGATGGCTAGCTATGAGGCGTGGTGAACTCAACATCCTAGTACTCAGGCATCTGTTCAGTCTTGATCTGTTCAGTTTTGATCTATTGTGTTCTGACCTGTTCTGTCCTGATCTGTCCTGTTTGATCTGTCTGATCTATTCTGTCCCCATCTGATCTGTTTGAGCTGCATTTGTTCTACTTGAGCTACATTTGGAGCATACATGTATATATGAACTGGTTTTAAAACCCATGGCAGGAACCTATGTTACTCACTGAGCTTGTTTAAGCTCATTCCATTATTTAACATTTTTCAGGTTGTATCTCCATTGGATTAGAAGGCACAAGGAGATGATACTAGTAGGCTGAGAGGCATTCCCAAGTGAGAATCTGATGGCAATAATATGTGGAGACTTGGGTTCTAATGGATTGATCTTGGCTATTCAGGTGAGCGTGATGATATAGTTGACTTTATTCATATATAATAGATGTGTAGGGACATGGCTCATGGTAATGGTACTCTGGAGGAATTTAATATGCTCTGTGTTATATATATATGTTATAGATGTGCTCTGTGGTTAGAATTATTAGTTGTTTGGTTATAGACTTGCTCTGTGGTACATACTTATGTGGTATATAGTTGAGTTGCATTCCCAAGATAAAAAGGTTTTAAATTCCGCTGTTCTGACCCTACATTTGGAGTGTAATTCATTGTACGATTCAGAAGATTGCCTTCGGTTGGTCGCATTGTTGGCGGGAAAACCGGCAAGGCGGCTAACTGGCATCACATCTTTGGCATCCGCGTAGGGTGGGGTGCGGGATGTGACACTTGTGTCCACTCTAATGGGGCATCTTTAGCTAGGAGGTCATATAGTGGTCTAGATATGGTAGAAAAATTTTGTATGAACCTCCTATAAAAGCCTGCATGACCAAGAAAGGATCTCACATCCTTTATTGTCCTAGGTGTAGGCAATTTAGAGATTAATTCAATCTTAGATTAATCAACCTCTATCCCCCTAGAAGAAATAATATGCCCTAAGACAATACCTGAAGGTACTATAAAGTGGCATTTTTTCTAATTTAAAACCAATTCCTTCTCCTTATAATAAGTCAACACTCTCTCTAAATTCAATAGACATGCATCAAAAGAAGATCCAAAAATAGTCACGTCATCCATAAAAACTTCCATGCAATTTTTAACCATATCACTAAAAATACTCATCATGCAACGTTGAAAAGTAGCAGGTGCATTATACAATCCAAATGGCATTCTACGAAAAACATAAGTACCAAAAGGACAAGTGAAAGTGGTTTTATCCTAGTCTTCTAATGCAATTTCAATTTGATAATAACCATCCAAGAAACAATAAAAAGGATGACCAGCCATACGCTCAAGAATTTGATCAATAAAAGGAAGAGGAAAATGGTCTTTTCGGGTGGCAGCGTTCAATTTTCTATAATCAATGCACATCCGCCATCCAATCACAAGTTTTGTAGGGACTAACTCTCCTAGGTCATTTTTCACTATAGTAACACCTAACTTTTTAAGGACAACCTGTGTAGGACTAACCCATTTACTATCAGTAATAGGATATATGATTCCTGCGTCTAATAGTTTCAACACTTCATTTTTCACCACTTCTTTCATAGTGGGATTAAGCCTACGCTAGGGGTCTCTACGAGGGCTAGTTCCTTCCTTCAAATTGATTTTATGAGAACAGACCAGGGTACTAACACCTTTTATATCAACAATGCTCCAACCTATGGCTGACCTATGCTTACTTAGGGTTTGAATTAATTTCTCACATTGGGACTTAGACAATTCAGATGAGATAATAACAGGAAAAGTATCACTTGGACCAAGGAAGGCATGCTTTAAACCCTTAGGCAAAGGTTTCAATTCAACTTTTGGTGCTTCCGCACTTGAAGAAATCTGCTATTCATTTTTTTAGGCAACTCCTCAAACTTTGGTTGCCATGCCCGTGCTCCATAATCTTGACTTTTGTTAAAAATAGCACAAATATCAACCACATCAGATGAATCAGTAATATAATCAAACTCAGAATTAACAAGAAAATGCTTAAGGGGATCAAAATCATGAGTTGGAGGAACTCCCCTATCAACGAGTGAATCAATCATGTATGTCTGGCAGCACTCGTCCTCCTTTTTTGGCTGTTTTGCAACATGGAATATATTAACCTTGAGAGTCATGCTCCCAAAAGACAGCTTCATGAGCCCATTCCTGCAATTAATAAGAGCATTAGCAGTGGCAAGGAAAGGCTTACCTAAAATCAAAGAAATTTTTGAAGTAGAGTCAACAACAGAGCTAGTGTCAAGGATTATGAAATCAACAAGATAATAAAATTTATCAACTTGAATTAGAACATCCTCTACCACACCCCATGGCGCTCTAATTGAACGGTCAGTCAATTGTAATACCACAGAAGTTGGTTTGATCTCTCCCAACCCCATCTGCAAATAAATAAAATAAGGCATTAAATTCACACTAGCTTTTAAATCAAGCAAAGCTTGCCCAAACTCATGATTTCCAATGCTGCATGCAATGGTTGGACAACCAGGATCCTTGTACTTGGGAGGAATCCTCTTCTCAATTAGAGCACTAACTTGCTCTATTAGGAACACTGTCTTTTTCACATAGTGCTTCCTCTTAACTGTACATAAATCTTTAAGAACTTTTGCATAAGTAGGAATTTGTTTAGTCACATGCAAAAGAGGAAGATTGATTTTTACCTGCCTAAGATTCTCTAGGATTTCATTGTTAGGATCCAAAGTTCGCTTGGTTGATTTTAAAGCTTGTGGGAATGGTACCTTAACAGGGCTTTTTGTCACCTCTGGTTCCTTGGGTAGCTCGGCATTACTACTATCTTGATCTTTTTCCACATCCCCTGATTTGTCCATTGTTGGGATGTGTAATGACTTACCACTTCGAGTCACAATGGCGTTCGCATCCTTCAAATTCTCCTGCACCATGTGTTGACCATGGGGTGTGGACTGAGCTTGGGAAGGGAATTTACCTCGCTCATTTACACTCAAAGAGCTCATCAATTTGGACACTTGGCTTTTTATCTACTTGTTTTCTTCCACAACCCGCGTAAGCAAAGATTCAAACTTTTGATTAGTCTTACCCTGTACTTCAATAAAAGCATGCAAAGTGTCTTCTAAAGAATTTTTAGAAGATGAAGATGCATGATACGGTGCAGGGTATGATCTAGGGGGCTGTGCAGGTGGCTGGTTTTCAGACTTCCAGCTAAAATTAGGGTGATTGCACCACCCCGGATTATAGGTCTCAGAGAAGGGTGTGCAAGGCTTCTTGTATATACCTAAGGTATTACATTGTTTATCATACATCCCTCTCATCTCAGCAAATGTGGGACACTCTTGGGCGAAGTGATCTACCCCATATACCAAACATGGTCTAAAAGACTCTGCATGATTAGCCAAGTGTGTTGGCTTTAAGTCCCTAGCTTTTAACACCTCTAACTCCCTAGTGAGTATCTCCACCTTAGCCTTCAAGTTGTCTTCATCCCTGAGATGGTAAATTCCACCACCATTTTGGTTCCCTGTAGGTCGTGACCTATTTGTGCTCTCAAGATCACTAGGTCCTATCCAAGTGTGAGTTTTTTCAGCAAGCTCATTGAGGTACTCTATGGCCTCATTAGGATCTTTCTGCAAAAACTCAACATTACACATCATCTCTACAAATTGGCGCTCTCTAAGTGTAAGTCCCTTATAGAAGTAACTCACGAGACGCTAACTCTCATACCCATGGTGAGGGCACATACTCAATAATTCCTTAAATCTCTCCCAAGACTAATACAAAGTGTCACATCCCCGAACCCCACCCTACACGAATGTCGAGGACGTGATGCCAGTCAGTCGCCACGCGACCAACCGAAGGCAAATTCAGAACTTTTCGGTGAATTGCACTCCGACTGTAGGGTCAGATGCAGCGGAATTTAAAACTTTTTATCACGGGAATGCAACTCGTTTATCCACCATGAAGGGTATGTATCATAGAGCAAGTCTAAATCCAAAACAGCTAATAGTTCTAAGTTCAAAGCATATTTATAAACAGGTATATAACAACAGAGTAGATCTAATATCTCTAGAGTACCGTTTATTTCCATGAGCCATGTCTAATGCATATAAATCAAGTCAGTCGTATCATATTACTCATCGGAATAACAGATTCAGTCCACAAGAATCCAGTCTCTACAGATCAGTGCCGTCAGATCCTTTACTTGAAGTGCCTTTCGGCCTATCATGTCATATCATGGTGTCTTCGAATCCACCAGGGATACATCTTGAAAAATGTTAGGGAATGGGGTGAGCTTCGAAAAGCCCAATGAGTAACACAGGTTCCCTGTCATGGGTTTCAAACCCGGTCTTGTTTATAAGTCACAAGGATAGTTCAATCACTTTACAATAGCAGTTTTATAAATCTACTTTGAATGCAGTTTAAGTAGAGTAAAATAGGACTGAACTAAACGGAACAACAAATCAGGACGGAAGGAACAATACACGATGCCAATATATCAACAAGAGTATAGGCAATTAAATCAATATTAGAACAGATCAGTACTGAGCGGAACATAACAGAGCATAACGAACAATATGTCAGTTAGGCACATAATCAAGCCTAATTATGCCAGACCGCTCATAATCTGAATGGTACCAAGAGTCAGACACAACATAGCAGAACAAAACTAGACAGACCCTATAACAGAACAAGACAGACCGAACAAAACAGTAGAGTAGGACGGGACAAAATCATGCCACGTGCAATGCAGTATAAAAGTTTGCATTTAAAAACATGCATTCAGACCGTATAACATTCAAAACTGTACAGTGCATCAAAATACAATATCTAGGCAGTAACTTATATACCAAGTCAGAATCCGGACAGATCATAGCGGAATCGGACCATATATCAATCAAGGCAGACAGATCATTAACGGACGGAATATAACAGAACCGAACGGAACAAAACATCAGTCCAAGACACATGCATACAATCAAGGATAGAGGCATAACGAGACGGAACATAACGGAACAAAGCGGAGCAATACATCAATCAGAACAAGGCATATCGGAACTGAACATGACGGAACAAAGCGGAACAATATATCAATCAGAACAAAGCATATCGGAACTGAATATTACGGAACAAAGTGGAACAATATATCAATTAGAACAAGGCATATCGGAACTGAACATAACGGAAACAAGCGGAACAATATATCAATCATACAAGGCATATCGGAACTGAACATGACGGAACAAAGCGGAACAATATATCAATCAGAACAAGGCATATGCTATTTTAAATATATGCTTTTTAAACAGTAACGTACAAAACAGTACAGTGCTTCAAAATACAGTATCTAGACAGAACTTATACACCAATTCAGGAGTCTAGGTTACTCACTAACTGTTACGGTTATCTCCTTGCACAAACAATCCGATAACCTCCAAGTACGTCAGGCATCTCCATGTATATCCTGAACAATAATCATCAATCATAGACAGATCAGAATTTATCCATTCAGGTCTCATTCGTCATCTTAGGTGTCTATCGGATTACCTAAGATAGCCTAGTGGCCTATCGCCCTTTCACTGGGTCTCACCCGAGGCTATTTCATTCTTTAATTAGGCTTAGCAGTTATCAGGATTATGATTTAAGTCAATTAAACTTCAATCGTTATCAGTTAAGCACTTATTTGACCTTAGGAGTAAAATGGTAATTTTGTCATTCTTGTCCTGGACCCTGTCGTGGTCCTCAGAATAGTCCTTATATCTTAAATATAAGGTTCTATGTCTTTTAGACTCCAATCAGTATCAGTTAGGTTCTTATTTTAACCATAAGGGCAAAATGGTAATTTCACCATTGTTGTCCCGGACCCTATCGTGGTCCTCAGAATGTCCCATATATCTTGTATATAATTTTCTAAGTCCTTTGGACTTCGTTTGGTATCTGCTTTAGATCATCGGGACACATCGATCATTTCTCGTTTTACGCGTTGACAGTTTCAGAGTCTTATTTAGCCCTTCAGTGTTCATAATTATGCTTATGATAATTTATCAGATCGGATTGACCCTTATTTGACCTCTACTTAGCACTTCAGTGTTCAGGGGTATTTTGGTCATTTTTTGTTTCATAAGATTCTGACCCCGGTTCGTCATTTAATCATGTATACAGTTTTACCAGTATCTGGGTTCCTATCGGCATCAGTTTCGTCCCAATCGGACTACATTTATGTCTCGTATAGCATCAGGGGCATTTTGGTAATTTCGTGCGTCATATTTTTCGGCACTTCAGTCCATAAAATGGACCTCACCATTGGGTCCAGAGTGTCCGACATAGTTAAATTGGACTATCTGTTATGTTTAATTGGCCCTAGGTATCATTAAGGGCAATTCGGTCATTTATAATTTATGTGTCAGTATTTTTCGGGACCTCGGTTCATTAAACGGACCTCACCGTTGAGTTCAAAATGCCCGACATAGTCAAAATAGATTGTCTTTTATTCTTATTTGGGTCTGGGTGCCATTAGGGGCAGTACAATCATTTGTCACTTACCGGTCTGTATTTTTCGGGACTTAATTTCCCAAATCGGACTATACCATTGAGTCCAGAATGTTTGAAATAGTGAAAATACACTATTTATTTAATTTATTTGGACTCCGTTTGACATATTTAATGTCCAGGGGTAAAATTATAATTTTACCTATTTAATAAAATAATTATTTTATTATTTAATTAATTTTTCAGGGGCTTAAAGGAACAAATTTGTCAAAATCTGGGCCACTGTACAATATTACAAAACAGTTGGGGTTGATCCATAATTTCAGAAAACATATAGGGGTCAAAACAAAATTTTTATAAACTAAGGGTTCAGACCGTCCGGTTCTAGGGTTCACTGGCTGAACCGGTTCAAAATCACTGTGAACCAACCGGTTCACTGTTCTTCAGGAAATCGGGATAACATATCCCAGTTAACCTCAATTAGCCCTTATCCGTGTTCAGGTTATGCCCAAAATTTTGATTTCAATTTCTTATTCCAAAGACCAAATAGGCCAAATCAATTTTAAAACAAATCAGTTAACACCAAAACGGTGTAGTTTCAATTAAGCAGTGGCACGCTCACATGTCGACACGTGTCTGTGTCGACTGGGCCAACTCAGTATGACTCGGTTAACTCGGCCGAGTCAGCTCCGTCTTCCCCCCATTTGCCCTAATTTGCAGGTTTACAATTTCTCAATTTCGTGGCTTTTCAAGCACGATTTTCAACATGTTTTGATTCCAAAACATCTCTGGGAGTGAGACCAACGATTTGGCATTGATTTCGAGCTTCGAATCCATGGATTGAGCTCTGTTTAACCCATTATTGTGCAGGTTTTCAGTTCGGTCGTATGGCCTCATTTCTCAACCAAATCGCACGTGTCTTGGCTTGTTGTGACCCTTGAAATAGGGGCTTCAATTCCCCATTCATAAATCTCAGTTTACAAGCCTATTTCAGATTTTGGGTTTCATGGCCGAAAGCAATAGGTTGGGTTTTGAGGGTCTAAACCCAAGCGTTGGGGTCGCGGGTGGTGATATTTTAAACCCTCTGCGTGTCTAGATCAGTTATAGACCATCAGAAGTCAGTTTTATGGAGGTCGAATCAGACCCAGTTTTGGAGGTGGTCGTCCATGGTGGATGGGTCACGGCTTTGGGTTTTCTATGCCTATTCGACCCTCTCAGTGGTTCTATAACCATCCCAAGCCTCACAGTAACTCAAATATATAGTTTATATGGATCAAAACTCATCATAACAGTACCAGTAATCCAAACTATCAGAAACAGCACTAAATTTAAACAGAAGGTTTGGAGCAGTTTTTGTGTTTACCTCCTAAGACAGTGGCTGCTCTCCTCCATGGCTCGGTTGTGTCCTTTGGCACCTCAGAGCCTCACAATCAGTCGTGCCTCAGTCCTCCTCTCTTCCTTTGGTGCATCTCCATGAAGACACACACATGCATGTTCACCCAAGCATGGCTTCACACTCATGCAACTTTCTCTCTCACTCTAACAGGTCAGTCCTCACACACCCACAGCCACATGTAGGGGCTCACTTCCTCTCTTCTGATTTTCACACAAGACCTTATTTGTGACCAAAGAGAATCACCAATCTTATGTATAACATGTACACCTATACATAATATCTCTATATGTATATACATCAATGAGATGACTGAAAATCAGAGAGTCATGTGAGCTGAGGTGGGCTGATGTAGGGGTGATTCAATCAATCATGTGGGGTTTGCATGGGTTGCCATTGGTCAGTTTGGGTGGCAGCTTGGGGCAATTCAGTGTTATATACCATTAAGTTGTACATATAGGCACAAAGGTGCTGGTGGCCACTTGGTTAAATTTTTGGATGGAATTCATTCTCTCCATAGGTCAAGGGTTCAATTCCCTTTCACCACCAATTTGGCCATTTTTCACCATTTTGGGCTAAGGCCCTGTTTGGCTGCGCATTAATTCAGTTTCAATGTTTGCTACATAACTTTCATTCCGTAGCTCCTTTTTCGACGCGGTTTCTTCCGGTCAGTTCCTATTTTAGTTATCTTCAGTGTCAGAGGTTCCGTGTCATTTATTAGTCATTCAGGATTTCCGGGGTTAACTAATCCGAGTTCCGTCAATGTTAAAGCGGCATTATTTCACCGAATTAATCAGTAATTTGGGTTCAGGTGTTACACCCTCTTCTTCTGATATATTTAATTATTTTATCGGCTTATCGTGACCGTCGAAATTATGATTAATTCCCTTAATCATCCTTTGATTCGGTACTAATTAATAATTAATTATTAATTACACAGGATCGGGGTGTTACACAAAGTCTCACTGTCCTTTTGTGCAAAGGTGGAGATCTGTCTTTTTAAAGGATTGGTCTTATGTTGGGGAAAGTATTAAGTAAAGAAAGCCTGAGTCATCTCATTCCACGATCCAATTGATCGTGGTCTCAATGAGTATAGCCAACTCTTAGCTCTATCCTTCAAAGAGAAAGGAAAGAACTTAAGTCTCGCAATGTCATCTGTTGCATTTTGACTATGGAAAGTCGTAACTACCTCTTCAAACTCCCTAATGTGCATATATGGATTTTCATTTTCCAAACCATGAAATGTAGGGAGTAACTGTATCACTCCCGTTTTAACATCAAGTTGACGAGTATTGGGTGAAAACATGATGCATGATGGTGTGGCTGTGTGTGTAGGGTGGAGGTAATCTTGAAGGGTCCTAGTGGGTTGATCCTCGTATTCACTCATATTTTCAAAATTTGAAGAATTATCAAACAAAAAATTAGAAAGATTAGACTCTGAATCTGACTCTAACACAGGCCTACAAACAAATCGACCTAATGCATCCCTATACCTATTATGCATGCAAGATAACAATAATATAAAAAAATAAAAATAAAAATAAAATAATAATGCAGCAAGTAAAAAGAGGGAACAAAGTTACCGCCTTTACAAACTGTTGAAAAGAAAAACTATCTAATGATTCTTCTACCGTCTCCCCGGCAACGGTGCCAAAACTTGATTACGCCCAAAGAATAACGCGGTACTTGTTGTGCAGCTTCAGGGTGTTGATTCCACAGGGAGACAAATTAAAAGAATAACAAAAAGAATTTCTGAAACTAAAGAAAATATTAAATGATTAACGAGAAAATAAAAAGTGATTTTAAATGCAAATTAAAATTAAACAAAGTGATTAACGGAAAAAGTACTCAAATTAACGAACAGTAGAGCGTCGGGAATCCCTTGCACATATCTGGTATTTTAATTATTTTTAATTCACTGATAACTCAATTGAGAATTTAATTCCGAAAATCTCAATTGGAAGATATAGAATTATAATCCAAAATTAAATCAAATGTAACCCTTTGAAAAAATCGTTCATCACTTTTAAATCACGTAAATTGTTATCCACATTGAGAGAATCCAATGGCGACAATATAACCAGAGAGCAATATTGCAACAAAGAATTAAATCAATATAAATAATCAATTGATCCAAACATAATCAAAGAACTAATTCATTTAATAGAAAAAGCATGACTGAATCTATAAACGGAATAAACTCTATGATTATTCGGAGAAGAAAACACCAACAATAAATTGAGAATGATAAAACCAAAGAATTTTTATAAATAAAAATCCAGTACATGAATCAAGAATAAATTAAAAATACCATCTACTGTGCGAGTTCATCCCTAGCCCTACTTGAGAATTTAGTTACCCATACAAATGATAGACAACATAACCTGAAACAGTTGGCGGCACACCATTTTTTTACTCTTTCTTTCTTCCTGCCGCACGTCCAAAACAATGCCTCTTCTCTATTTTGCGCCCTTCTGCTTTCTTTCCTTGCCGTCTTGCTGCCCAAGCCACTTCTGCGCCCTAGCCCATTCAGCGCTTGGGCCCACCTTTTTCTTCCTTGCCGTCCTGCTCTCCAGCCCGCATGATGCAGCCCATGCCCCAAGCCTTCTTCATTCCAGCCGCACGCCCCCTTCTTACTTCTTTCTTTTTTTTTTTCTTTTGCTTTTCTTGCCTTGCCCTGGACCCCACTGTAATTGACTTTTCTTCTTTTCCTTTTTTTTTCCTTTTCTTTTGGATTTTTTTTCTTGACGCCTTGTGCCGTCCCATTTTTGTACGTCAGCATGTCCATAGCTCCAATCCATGTATCATCCGGATTTTTATAAGGGGTAGCCAGCCAGTAGTAGAAGCAATCTGCTGAGTGCACTGCAAATAGCATCACACATATAAGTTTGTAGTATAGTGACCAAAAATAGCTGAAACGTGTGTCTTTCTCTAACCTGGATAAAACAAGATTTAGTCAGATGAGAATTCTCTTTGAAGCTCTTAAAAACGCCAATTTTTTACTAGAACATGTATCATGTATGGGCTTGTGCAGGTACATGTTGAAACATGAAGAAAATGCAAAACTGGAACAGTGGATTAGTGGTGTACTAAGCTGTTAGAAAGGGTATAATTTAAGTATTTTAATACTCTAAGACACCCCCTCATGTATGGCCAATCTCTTCACTATGAGTGGGTTAACACGTGAATCAACTCTAATAATAGGGTATTTAGAGTGCACTTTCGTGCACTCATCAACCAGCGTCACTGAGGTTCGTAGCTTTATGGGGTTGGCTGGATATTATAGGCATTTTGTTAAGAATTTCTCCAAGATAGCAGCGCCGATCACTCAATTGACTCGCAAGAATACCCCATTTGTATGGACTGAGGAAAGAGAGAAGAGCTTTTAAGAATTAAAGAACCGTCTGGTATCAGCTCTGATTTTGACAATGCCGGATGGGACTGAGGGCTTTGTAATTTACAGTGACTCATCACACAAGGGCTTAGGGTGTGTACTGATGCAGAGAGGCCGGGTAGTAGCCTATGCTTCGAGGTAATTAAGACCCTATGAAAAGAACTACTAGACTCATGATCTAGAGCTAGCTGCAGTAGTGTTTGTGTTGAAGATTTGGAGGCACTATCTTTATGGGGCAACATATGAGATCTTCACGGATCACAAAAGCCTCAAGTATCTTTTCATGCAGAAAGAGCTCAACATGCGGCAGCGTCGATGGTTAAAGCTGATTAAAGATTATGAGCTCAGCATCCAGTATCACCAAGGAAGGCCAATGTAGTCACCGATGCTCTTAGCCGTAAGTCGTCAGGGAGCCTGGCCTGTTTGTTGACCACACAGCGAGAGCTATTGAGGGAGCTAGAAGAATTGAAAATTGAAGTGGTTCTGCCTAGTACTAGAGCGATGCTTGCTAGTGTCACAATCGGGTTGGCGATTGTAGATAAGATTAGAAAGCAGCAGATCCACGATGAGAAATTAGTCAAGCTCTTTGAAGAAGCTGAGTCAGGAAGAAACTTAGATTCCATGGTACGTGATGGGATGATGTACTATCGGGATCAGATTTGTGTGCCAGACACGCCTGAGATCAGAAAAGGAGATTCTTGAAGAGGCGCACAATTCAAGATTTGTTGTACATCTTGGGAGCACTAAAATGTACCATGATGTCAAGATAACCTACTGGTGGTCAGGAATGAAGAGGGACATAGATAAGTTTATAGCATGATGTATTAAATACCAGCAGATCAAAGTCGAACACCAAAGGCCGAGTGGGCCGTTACAGTCGCTTCCAATACCCGAGTGGAAATGGGAGCACATCACTATGGACTTTGTCTCAGGGTTGCCAAGGACGCCTTGAGAGAGTGACTCAATATGGGTGATTGCCAACAGATTGACAAAGACAGCTCACTTCCTAGCAACCAACACAACCCAGTCATTAGAGCGGTTGGTAGCGCTTTACATTCAAGAGATAGTTTGACTACACGGAGTCCCGATATCTATTGTGTTTGATCGAGATCCGTGGTTCGTGTTTAGATTCTGAAGGAGCTTATAGAAAGTAATGGGCACAGAGCTTAGTCTCAGCACAGCCTACCATTTTGAGACTGATGGGCAGTCCGAGAGAACTATTCAGACACTAGAGGACTTGTTGAGATTTTGCGTTTTGGACTTCAAGGGGAGCTGGGAGGATTCGCTTCCACTGGTAGAGTTCACTTACAACAACAGCTACCAGTCTAGCATTGGGATGGCTCCATACGAGGCACTATATGGTAGGAAGTGCCGATCTCCAGTGTGTTGGACCGAGGTAGGCAATAGAAAGTTGTATGGCCTCGAGATGGTAGAACAGACCTTAGAAAAGATCCGATTGATTAGGCAGCGGCTACTAGCAACCCAAAGTCATCAAAAGAGCTATGCCGATGTCCGGAGACGTGAGCTAGAGTTTGAAAAGGGTGACCTTGCATTTTTGAAAGTGTCACCTATGAAGGGCATAGTAAGATTTGGGAAAAAGAGAAAACTAGGACCTCACTACATTGAACCATTTGAGGTTATGAAACGAGTCGGGCCAGTGGCATACCAACTTGCCTTACCAGCTGAGTTAGCACATGTGCATAACGTCTTCCATGTGTCCAAGTTGAGGAAGTGCTTGCATGATCCCAACCAAGTGTTTGAGCACGAACCACTAGATCTTCAAGAGGATCTGACATATGTTGAGCATCCAGTGCAGATCCTAAACTGCCAAGAGTAAGTTCTGAGAAATAAGTCCATTCCGTTAGTGAGGGTACTTTGGAGAAACCATCAGATTGAAGAGGCTACGTGGGAAAGGGAGGATGAAGTACGTGCCAAGTACCCACACCTCTTTATAGTATGAGATGCTTAAAGTTTGAGGACAAAATTTTTTTTGAGAGGGGAAGGATGTAACACCCCGAATTTAATTCTACTATTTAATCAATGTAATGAAGTCTTTTTGGGAATCTAATGCAGTGATTTAGCTATTTAAGCCCTATTTTAAGACTATTAAAAACTTGAATTAGCTAACTACGGGAAACACAAAGAAACAATAACCGACACGAGGCATTGGACATTGAAGCTAACCAAAATAGGAAACCACTAGAAGAAACCATTTCGCAAAAGAGCAATAGAAAAGAAAATATTAAGGAAATAGCTAAAACGGAAATCTGCGCCAGCCAAACGAGGCATAAGCCCAAAATGGGGGAAAAAATGCCAAAGTGAGGCCAAGGGGATTTGAACCCTTGACCAAGTGGGGCAAGATTCTAAACATAAAAAAATATACCAAGTGGGCTGCCAGCACTTTTGTGCTTAATTACAAAACAAAAATGTATATAACCTCAATTTAACCAAGCCTACCTCCCAAATTGGCCAGTGGCTATTCATGCAACACCTCATCCTACATCACCCTATGCCTTAGTCCTCATCATCATGCCTGCCCCAGCTCTCATCATCATAGCTGAACCCCATGATGTGCATGCATAGGTGTAAATGTATAGGTATACAATTATATAAATGAGTTATACATTTTAGAACACTTCAAGTGTGTGTGCTGTGTAACCAGACGTGTGAGTGAGTGACCAAAGTGTGCGTAAGTGATTGAGAGAGAGAGAGAGAGAGAGATAGAGAGAGAGAGAGAGAGAGAAACACATTGTGTGTGTGCATGGTGTGTGGGTGTCTCACATGGAAGTGCACAAGAAGGAAGGGAACTAAGGAGTACATGGCAGAACTGAGCCAACGCTGAGGACATCACATTGAGCCTAAGAGAGGAGAGAGAGACACGGTTGAAGGTATAAGCCACCACAACTCAAAATTTTCTTTTTGAAATTTTGCTCACAAATTTAGTTTATTTAAGCCATATGAAATGCATGCATGAGTTAATTTTGACACTAGGAACTATTTTAAACAGATTTGGAAAGCCAAGGAGGTTTGAGATGCACCAACCAGTGAGGAACCGCCATTAATGGACCTTAGTTGGAGCAGGTCTGAGACGACCTTTAGGAAACTTGTTTTTGATTTTTAAAACCAAAAATAAACCTAACTGGCACTCAAGAATCACTAAACTGCGACCTAGAAATACCAAGAAAACCCTAGAAAACTTGAGGTGCAGGTCTCGGGTTTAGAACCCAACTTGTAAAAAAAGACCCCTAACCTTTGATTTTGAAATGAGGATCTAACCCCCATGTCATTACGATTATGACAAGCCAAACCACGCGTGAAATGGTGATGAAATGACCATTTATAAGCCAGTTGCAGGTCGCGACTATCCAACCCATCATGGCTCATAGAGTTTGATTCGAGCCCTAAAGTGAATTCGAAACCCTTGCCCTTACCTTCAGCAGCCCACACCACCCAAAAACAGAGATCAAATTAACCCTAAATCGCATGAAATTGGAAAAGATAAAAATCAGAAATTAGGGCTACAGTCGTGGGAAGCTTTGGGGACGAAGATGAATAGGGAATTGAAACGGCACCGTTTAAAACAATCCTTGCCACACGACACCATTTGGATCATGTAATATTTTAAATTTAAAACCTAAAACTACGTTTTTAAGTTAGAAGCTGTAAGTAGGACGACGCCGTTTTGTTTTCGCATTTTTGAATCAATACTGATACAGGTTTATTTGGTTATGAGCGTAGCCCATGGATTCGATGCCCCTGTTTGGAACCAGGATAACTTATCCTCGAATAACCCCTTCTGTTCGCTGTTTGGATTTGGAATCCGTTGAAAAATAAAAGAGGCGAGAGTCCAACGTCCGACCGTGGTCACGTGAGGGACTTAATCCCCCATGTGTGACCACTGTGCCACTCTCCCTCACACGGTGTATACTGCACCAAATATATATATATATATATATTATATACATTATTAAATTAAATTAATTAAATTAATTTAAAAATAGGAAAATATCCCTATGTCCAAAATAAATAAACAAATAGTATATTTTGACTATGTTGGACATTCTGGACCTAATGGTGAGGTCCATTTTGTGAATCAGGATTCCAAAAAATTAAGTGACATAAAATATGAAATTACCATTTGCCCTTAGGGGTACCCGAAGCCAAATAAGATGCCGCGAAGGCCTAGATTTATTTTCTTGGACGTTCCAGACTGAACTGTGGAGTCCATTTACCCAAATAAAATATTCTGAAGGTCGATGTATTAAATTTAGCAACCTTAAAAATATATTAAATAAGACTGAGAGAGTTAAGTAAATCACGAATATTAGCATCGACCTAGATAATTAAAAATGGGTTAATAAAAATTAAATTTCTAATTTATAGGAACCTCGAAAGGGAAGGAGAAGGAGACTTGAATTAGTAGAACTGTTGAAAGTTATTTTTGAGGTAAGTAACTCCCATGCTTTAATATGGGTTATTTCCAGCCAGTCACATTTATTTTCATATGCTGCCAAATTTGTACTCTATCACTACCTATTGAACTTGATTTCTCCATTTTGAAGCCAATCAACTTTTGATTATTGGTTATACCTGTGCTTCAGAATTAGTTTGCTTGCTTATATCATTGTAAACTTGATTTCTGATACTTAGACATAATTGTACTATTATGCACACCATGTCATGATCTTGTGATATATCCTGTTCATGGAGATCTTGTTATTCCATACACTTTATGACTTGTTGATTTTGATATTGATTGTTTCATACAATTGTACATCCCATGTGAAATTTTATTGATCATGATATTCGGTATGTGCCTGGGTTGTGCTCAGTCACAACGGCTTATCTATTCTTAAATGTGGGGTGGACCCTTTGGGGTCTGTTATGTCCTTCGGGACCTATAGTAAAAGAGCTCTGGTTGTCACATCCCGAAGCCCACCCTACACGGATGTCGAGGACGTGATGCCAGTTAGCTACCTTGCCGATTTGCCGACCGATAATGCGACCAACCAAAGGCAAATTCTGTCACGACCTGAAACCCACCCTATGCGGATCTCGTGTCGCGGGGCCGACCCGAAGGCCGTCCCTACTTTTTCCATTCCTGTATCATAGTACTAATATGCAATGTACTAAAATTCTCAAACAATGAACAGCGGAAGTCTTTATCAATTACAGTAATCCAGCGGAAGTCTTTTAAATAGTTTAAACAGTGGAAGTTTATTAAATACATGATATAGTTCTACATAAGACAAAATGAGAACTAAACGTAACCAGCACCCGGGGGTGGTGAATACATGGGAGAACTAACATAGACTGATACCGTACTTCAAAATGTCCCCCTACGCTCTCAGACTCCTACTGGGGTCTCGCAGTGTCATCACCTGAAATGGGGGTAAGTGGGGTGGAATGAGCTACAAAGCTCAGTAAGTAAATGCAAATCTCCAACACTGGTATCAATGATCAATGAATCCATGAATAAGATTATGATAGCCAATCATAAGAATAAGATGCTGTGATAGCCAATGGAAACAATTGCCATGAGGGCCAATGGAAACTATTGCCACGAGGGCCAATGAACAGTAATCACAATACACAATCAGAAGTATTGGTGTAATAGCGATATGAAGAAATCCAATGATAATATAACAACAATGAAGTACTGCCACAATGAACCGATCACAATCAAATCAATCAATGCAAGTCTTTCGAGACTCGAAGAATCATAAGGAATAATACCATTCAACAATCAAGTTCTGTCAGTCATAAGAGATGCTTTTATTCTGTAACATGCCAGTGAATTTGCAAATGCAATGCCAGTGAAAATGCAATGAGATGCCAATGATCATGCCAGTCAATTGCCGGTGGAAAGCCTTCGAGGAATTCATTCCTGCCACCTGTCCATTCATGGACTTGACCCTTAAGTCTCCAGTCAATACAGCAGCATCGGATGGATGTTGTGACTGAGCACAAATCCGGTATTCATAACATATCATGATCATTTGTGATTCCATAGAAGTATAAAATGGAATATCATAGATTCAATGGAAACATAACAGTACGCCTTTCAAGGCATAGTTCAACATGATAACAATGATACAACAGTCAACCAATGTCCACAAGATAGAACAATATCACATTGTGGATAGCAATAACATGAGGTACTTTCAAGGCACAGTGAAACATGATAACAATGATACATCAGTCAATCAAATGTCCACAAGATAGGAAAATATCGAATTGTGGACACAAGGATGTCAATACATTCAAGAGTACGAGTTTGGCAGTAAAAGAATGAACTTGGCTTGTGGAAACACCACATGTAAGAGAGAGTGATCCACTTACCTCTATCGTGATTCTAGATCAGGAATCCGTGAGTGTACCCTTGCCTTTCGAGTTCCCTATATATCAATGAATACGTTTTAGAATAGATTCTATTCATCAAATTTTATGCCTTTCCATCATAAGTATTTCAAATACTAGTTTAGACTTTACCATTGAGTCCGGAATGCCGAAGAAAGTCGGTTTAGGCTTTCGCGGAATTCCATTCGGACTTTTGTACTAAAAAGGGCAAAATGGTCATTTTGCACTTTTACGGTATTTTATCCTTCGGGGTCCCATCTCATAAAACGGACCCCACCATTGGACTTAGAACGTCCGAGATAATAAGTTTTGACTATTCATTTACCTCGTTTGGACTTCGTTTGACCTATATTTGGAATATGGGCATTTTTGTAAAATTAATATTTTATTAATTTTTCCTGTTTGGGCCTTAGTGGAATTTCTTAAAACATTTGGGGCCAGTTCACAATTTTCAAAAGCTACGGTCTGAACCAGTTGGTTCAGAACCAAAAACCCTAAACCGGTCTGCCCTTCCCCTGAACCAAACGGTTCAGTCCATTCAGAGAACCGAATTCCAATATCCTGGTTCCTACCCTTATCCGTGGTTGGAATAAGCCCAAACCCAATTTCCATTTCCTATCCCCATAGCCAAACTAGCCTAATTCATTTAAATTTCAAACATAAAACGACGCAGTGTTGGCTCCGTTTTTGCGGTCGGTCGGATCTCAACCCGACCCAGCCCGGATCCGGTTCGTCTTAACCCGAGACAACAGTGTTGTCTTCCCCATTTTTCCGGTGGAGCACCAGTAGGTTTCCGTCGTCTTCTCCGGCGACGGTGACCGGATTCCGATCTCGGTTTGCCCAAAATTAAATGCCGTTCTCTCACCCTTCTCTCAAGGATTCCAAATCCACTTTCCGTTTCCATTAAAACCTCCTAAATTTTCACGAATAAGGGGTCAACGTCTCCGGCCGTTTTTCCGGCCAACTGGTTTCTTTTCATTTCCGTGACTGTTTCTCCTCGGTTTTAAACCCATTTCGATCCTAAAGTGTTTCTGCACTTTATAGCAACATTTTTACAAATTAAAAACAAGGTTTTAAACATAAAATCAGTGAAACCCCGATTATCCTCCCGAACCTGCAACTCGGATTTTCTCTATGGTTTCTTAGCCATTTAACCTCATTCTTTTTGCAATAAATTCCATATTTCATGCTTGTTTAGACCCTACAATTATATATAAGCTTCATGCTTTAAATCGTAAAAACAGAACTAAAATCACTTACCTGGGTTTCGGATTTTTAGCTCACTGTGACCCCTTCAAGCCCTTCTGTTTCTGAATCAATCTTTCTCTCTTCTTCTCCCCTTCAGTTCTTGACCTTTCCTTTGGTTTCCTTTTTTTTTCCCGAGAGTGAGAGATCACTTGTATATGATAAGCTTTTCTTTTCTCTCTCTCTCTCTCTCTCTCTCTCTCTCTCTAGTCAGACCTCACCATGCCCTGTGACCTTCTTACACACTCCAACACCTACTTCTGTCACCACCACTCCTTATTGAGTGTTATACACTCAACTTATTACACACACACACATTTTTTTTTGATACATATATATATATATATATATATAGGTCTTCACCCACTCACACACACTTGCACGGCTGTCCTTGGCAGCCCACTTGCCCATTTTCTTTCTTTCCCTTTTTGTTTCCATTTAATATTCTTATACACATACCTTTATACATAAATATGTATAATACATTATATTATACATATATATATATATACACATAGAATACATGTTTTATACATGTATATACATTCATGGGTAGGCGTATAAATCCATTTTAAATCGTATACACATACATTCATTTTGGTCGGGCTACTCACCTATGTTCACGTATGCATGCATAGAAATACGTGCATGCACGCATTACGATGCAGTGCCCTGGGGTGCTCGGGTGTTACCTAGCACTTGTTATACATTTCAATCATTTTCCATTTCCAGTCATTCGTTTCCATGAAATACCATGATATACATTTCTTACCGTTCAAGTTACATAGTTTAACCGACTTACCTTGGTATACGTGACATATCCCGGGTCGGGATATTACAAATTCTGAACTTACCGACGAATTGCATTCCGACTGTAGGGTCAGATGCAACGGAATTTAAAACTTTTTTTTTTTTTTATCACGGGAATGCAACTCATTTATACACTATAAGAATATGTACCACAGAGCCAGTCTAAAATCCAACAGTTAATAATTCTAACCTCAGAGCATAACTATAATCAGATGTATAACACAGAGTATATCCAATATCTCTAGAGTACCATGTCCATGAGCCATGTCCAGATATCAGTAATTTAATCATATCATATGTAATCATGTCGCTCACCTGAATTAAATGGATTCAATCCACAGAATGCAGTCTGCACAGATCAGTGCTGTCAGATTCTTTCACTAGAAACGCCACTCGGCCTATCCACTTTATATCAGGGTGCTTTCTAATCCAAAGGAGATAATTCCTGAAAAATGTTAGGATAATGGGGTGAGCTTAAATAAGCCCAGTGAGTAACACAGGTTCCCTGTCATGGGCTCCAAACCCAGTTCTTGCTTACAAAGCACATGGAGAGTTTAGTTATTTTAAAACTAGCAGTTTTATAAATCCACTTAATGCAGTTAAGTAGAATAAAATAGAACCGAACCGAACAGTACAGACAGATTAGAACAGAACAGAACAGATCTTAACAGATCATAGCAAGACATAACTGAACAGAACAGGACATAACCTAACATAATAAATCAGATCAAAACAGTAACCAATGTTAGTATATCAATCAGGGACACGGCATGTCATCATCGGAACGGAACATAAAGGAACGGAGCAGGAACAATATATTAATCAGAATCAAAGGCATATAATTAACAGGACGGAACAATACGGAGCTGAACAGAAACACTATCAATTAGGAACAAAGCATAACAGGACGGAACATAACAGAACTGAACGGAAACAATATCAATCAGGAACAAACAGGACGGAACATAACAGAACTAAACGGAAACAATATTGATCAGGAACAAAGCATAATAGGACGGAACATAACGGGACTGAACGAGAACAATATCAATCAGGAACTAAACATAACAGGACGGAACATAACAAAACTGAATGGAACAATATCGATCAGGAACAAAGCATAACAGGACGGAACATAACAGAACTGAACGGAAACAATATCAATCAGGAACAAGGCGTAACGGGATGGAGCGGAAACAATATGTTAATCAGAGACAAGAGTATATCATTAATGGAATAGAACAAGACAGAACTGAATGGAACAATATGTCAATCAGAACACAAGTCTAACACTAACGGAACGGAACAAGACAGACTGAGCAGAACAATATGTCAATCAGGGACGAAAGTATAACATTAACGGAACGGGACAAGACAGGACTGAGCGGAAACAATACGTTAGTCAGGATTACATGTATATCATTAACGGAACGGAACAAGACAGACTGAGCAGAACAATATGTCAATCAGGGACAAAAGTATAACATTAACGGAACAGAACAAAATAGACTGAGCGGAAACAATACATCAATCAGGGATGCAGGTATATTATTAACGGAACGGAACAAGATAGAACTGAAAGGAACAGAACATAATAAAACAAAACCAGAACGGGCCATATAACAAAACATGTTACACTCAAACTGGAGTAGTACCAAGAGTCAGACACAACATAGCAGAACCGAATCGGATCAGACCATACAATGGAACAAGACAGATCGAACTAAACAAGAGAGCAGGACAGGGTAAAATCATGCCACATGTAATGCAGTACAAGGAGTATGCATTTAAATATATGCATTTAAACAATACAACATATAAAATAGTACAGTGCATCAAAATACAGTATCTAGACAGTATACTTATACACCAGTCAGAAGTTCCAAGTTACTCACAAACTTTACGCTTATCTCCTTGCACAGATAATCTGATAACCACCAGATATTGTCTCAGGCACATCTTTGTATATCCTGAATAATCATCATCAATCACAGACAAATCAGAATTTAACAATTCATGGCTTATTCATCATCTTAGCCTAGTAGCCTACTACCCTTTTCATTAGGTTTCATCTAAGGCTATTATTTCTTTACGTAGGCTCAGTAGTCATCGGGATTATGATATAAGTCATTTAGACTTCAATCGTTATCGGTTAAGTGCTTATTTAGCCTTAGGGGAAAGATGGTTGTCACGACCCGAAACCCACCCTCTGCGGATCTCGAATCGCGACCGCCGCTCCAAGACCCGGTGTCACGACCCGAAACCCACCCTATGCGGATCTTGTATCGTGGGGCCGACCCAATGGCCGTCCCTACTTTTTCCATTCTTTTACCAATGATAACAATAAGCAATGTAACCATAACATTAAAGTGCGGAAGCCTTAATTACAAAGGTTGTTCAAAGACTAAACTTAACACTGACAATAACTAAACATGAACCACTCTTAGGTGGTGAGTACATGGGAGAGACTTCATTCATTACTATTATGCTCCTCAACTGTTTCCTTAATCTCGTGATCTCCTACTGTGGTTCTGTAACATTCTCACCTGAAAAAATTTAGTAAGGAGTGAGCTACAAACTCAGTAAGTAAACGCCTATCTCAAATACGGGGTTAGAGGAATCATGGAACATATAGGATCATAGGTGAACATGATAGCCAGTCATGGAAACAATTTCAGTCAACAGTAAGGTGCCAAAATGACCAATGAACAGTAAGGCATGATAACCCAATAAGAACAGTGATATAACATGAATACGGGAACATTCAACGTTCACAATCGATGTAAATGTATTGCCACAATTGAATGATCTCAATCGAGTCAAATGAATAAAGGTACTGTCAACATGGAACTATTCGTAGTGAAATGAAATATCACATGAATCCAATGAACATCACATAACAGTCAACATGAACGATGCATTTACTCTGTTCAGGGTTTGGCAGACCCTCGGTCTTTTGGGGCCCGGCATACCCCCCTTTAACATGAAGGCATATAAAATGCCATTAAAACTCACTGCGTAAAAACGCCATCATTGCCACATGTCCGTTTGACCCGTAGGTCCCATAAATTGACCCGTAGGTCCAGTCAATCAGATAGCATCAGAAGGGTAATGTGTCTGAGCACAAGACCCGGCATTTACCATAAATCAGGATTATATCGTATTCCATATGAGGTGTGCAAAGCATGGAACATCATAACATAAACATATAGTGAATAACATCAACACAATGAATCAAGCCATGAACCATCAACCAATAGACATCCACCAGGTAGAACAATATCTATGGTGGGAACAATAAGAGTGGGTATAAATACATGAGTACCAAATTGGCAGTATAGAAAGATCGTGGCTTGGAAAACCACGTATAAAAGATAGAAATCCACTTACCTTATCAATGTCTTAATATCCCGTGACTTCCTCCTTTCCTTTTGACTTCCCCCTTTTTCAGAAACAACAAATACCAAAATGCTTCAACAGAAGCCTCCTTGCTCATCCCTGTAAGCTCCCCTACTGTCAAGGGGTGTCCAAGCTTCGCCATGGAGTGCGCCAACTCTGCAGCAGTAATATACCCATTCCTATCTCTATCAAACATCCTAAACAACTGTCTTAACTGCTCATCAGTGTAGGGTGCGTTTGCTGGAAGAAGATCCAGTGCAACCATTTTGGCAATCTTTCAGAGCATCAACAAGCCAGACTAAGGCTTTTCCTCCGAACCCAATCGGGAGTTTCGACCTTGGCTTCGATATACACAACAACTCAAAGTTGGACAACCACTTGTCGCAAACCAGCGCTTGGTCAAGCTGACAATCGCTGTTAAGAGCCTCAACGACGGTGTAATTGACTCGTTACGGCTTCCCCTGTTCTGGGCGATCTCCTATTCTGGGCGATGACATCGAGTGGGATGGTGCTTGTCAACAACAAACCCGGTGGCGTACGAAACTCGACAAGCCGTGATTCGGAGCACGACCCCAGCAGAAACGACCCTGTTTAGTGCCTTCCTCCAATCCTCGGCAGTCGCAAGATTTTCTTTGAATGGTGGATCAATCTCCATGATCTTCAACCAAAAGATCAAAAGCCCTCCTATAGTTTTCCTCTTTCCTCTCCTTCTTCCCCCTTTATTTTTTTTTTCCTTGTTCTTCCTGCTTTGTGCCGCCCCCACTTGCTTGCGCCTTGCGCTTCTTCCGTTCTCCTCTGGTTTTTCTCTTTTTTTTTGGTTGTCTAGTTCTAATGCCTGGCCCTTCAATTGTTATATATATAGTTATATATATATGTATATGTATAACTGCTCTCTTAACTTTCTCTCTCTCTCTCTGGCCATTCTTTCCCTGCACATATAAACCCCATCCGTTTTCTTTTTTTTTTTTTTTTCCCTTTTTCTTTCTTGACTTTTCATTTCAACCCAACGCATGGGTTCCCTGCGCCCCTTCAGTTTCTTCTTTTTTTTTTTAATACACGGCTGCTTTACCCATTTTACTTTTATATGTTTATACTTATATATATATATACACACATATATATATATATATATGTATTTCTAATTTCTAATTTTTCTTTATTCCTTTCCAATTTTATTTTATTGTTATTATTATTATTATTATTATTATTATTATTATTTCATTTTTATTGTCGCTATTCGTCTGCCCTGGCATCGTCCATATATTTGAAATTCAACCCGTTTATTTCACCATCGTAACATAAAATCTTATCGGCTCGCTCGGTTACGGTTTGGGTCAGGGTGTTACACCCGGAGGCCTCGGGGCAAGGCTCGTACATAAGTGACGGTATCGAATAGATGTGCTTCATGTGGTTGCGAAAGCGTGAAAAACTTTTTCTTTTCTTTTCTCATTTTAAAATTTGCACATCCGTCCGACACTGCCGCTATTCACGATGGTACACATGATCATACATTCAGAGCATAACTAAAAACTTAAAGGCTTTTATAATGGATACATGTTCAGCTGCCCCTTGGGGCTTAATACATAACAGTTCACTATCTTACTAAAACAAAGGTTACAACTTAAGTTCATGATACTTAACAAAAGAACTACTTAGATTTCCCTTCCAGAAAACAGCTAGGCTCATCCTCATCGTCTTCCAATCAGCCCTATTGTCAATCACCTGAAAGGGGGATCCGAACAAAGTCCGGGTAAGCTAATCTAAGCTTGTGAGCAATTCCAGTATTCGTCATGGGGTTTTCAATTAGCAGTGGTTTTTAGTACATAAGAGTTTGTAAAACATTCACTGCCAATTGCTCGTATACTTGAACATAGAACATATGCATTTCTTAAAACAGATAGCTTTGAAACATTTAAAAGTATTCAAGCCAACATATACTTCTTCATATAAACTTCAAAACATATAACATAACAAGTATTTCTTAAATAGAGTATATGAAACTCAAAACATATGCATATTAAAAATGAGGGTAAAACCTGCTTCCATTTTCAAACTCATTTGTCATCTTATCTCTTTCATTAGTGGAATCCATTTCGAACCGGACTCCCATATTATGTATAAATGGAGATGACCTAACTGAACCGATCAAGATCATCTTCCTGGTCCCTAAAAGGTAGTTAAGACTCATTTCCTGACAGAATAGATAGGGTTCCTCGAGGTATCTCATGCCTGGGGGATTAGATCCTGCTACCGGGCATTTGACAATCAATTGAGTTCCGTGCAACCCAAAATCCCATCATATTTTCATAGATTAATTGAGTTCCGTACAACCCAAGAATCTGTTATTTGAAAATTTGGCTGAGTTCCGTACAACCCAACCAAAAACCGTGGTGCTTAGGTACAATTTTTCTTACATTCAAATACATTTGATGCGTGATTTCTTCAAATAGGTGCTTCTCATGAACATGTAAAACATTATGTACATAATTTCATAACAAATGCTTTAAACACTGGATATAACAAATTTGGAACACTTTACATAATTTGGCATTTAAAACTTTAGACATGCTGAAATATGTTTGAAGAAAACTATGGTAAAAATCCATTCACTAAGCATGCCATAATAGAGTTTATAAAATAGAACAATTTAAAACTGAATCATGTAAATACTGAATTTGGAATTTCAAACACTTCATATCTTTGTATTTAAAACCTTTTCAAATCTATGGAGTTAAATCTCCACTTCAAATACAGGGTTACTCACCTTGGTCCTTTAGGGTTAGTGCTAACAATGCGCTTTCCCACTTCCCTTGTAGTTCCTAAGAACAATTCATAAACATTTCATCAACTTCACATTCATTGTAAGATCATCTCGATATTCCTTAACTTATGCTTAAATCGTATTAGATCCTAAAACGATTTCATAATTTCATATGAACTTAACTTAACTCGTACTCTTAACCGATGACACAGTTTAATGTGTTAGAAATTAAATTCATTTTAATTTATACTCTTCTGGTAGCTCCATTAAATTTATTTACTTCACATATTTACGTGTCAAGTCTTTTCGTACTTCATTTCCTCGTATACGCCTTAGATTAGTACTTTGGCATTACTTTAATTTATAGTCATCTGACAGATGCTATTCAACAAATTTTATGTCGCTTTATTTTTGACATCTCTTTTGATCAAATAGACTCTACCATTGAGTCTGGAGCGTCGAAGAAAGTCGGTTTAGGCTTTCCCAGAATTTAATTCGGACTTTTGTATGTAAAAGGGCAAAATGGTTATTTATCGTTTTATGTGTCACATTTTTCCGTACTTCGTTTTATAATTTGGACTCCATTATTGAGTCCGGAAGGTCGAAGAAAGTCAATTTAGACATTCTCTGGTTTCATTTTGGCTTTAGGGGTACCAGGGGTAATTTGGTCATTTAGCATTTTTACGGGTCTCCAATTTTTTGGGGCCTTATCTCATGTCGTGGACCTCACCATTGGACTCAGAAGGTCCGAGATAGTAAGAATACACTAATAACTTGTCAATTTTGGACAAGGGGTATTTTGGTCATTTACCCCTTTACGTGTCTTATTTTTCGGGACCCCATCTCACAAAACGGACCCTACCATTAGTCTCAGAATATCTAAAATAGTAAGGATACACTATTCATATGTTTAATTTAGACTTCATTTGCTTAATATTTGAATTAGGGGCATAATAGTCATTTTACTTTATTTATAAAATAATTAAATTAATTATTTAATTATTTAATTAATTTTCCAGGGGCATATTTGTACAAAATTTTCATCAGATGGGCCACAGTGGGATTTCTCATAATTTTGGGGTCAATCCGTAAATAGTGAAAGTATTGGTTTATTTAGTTTTTTATTTAAATTATAAAACCAATGGGTTCGGTCCAAATCCAAGTGAACCGGTCCGGTTCACTTGCAAACCAATCGGTCTGGTCAGTTCTTGATGTGATTCTGACGTCATGATGACGTCAGCCCTAATCTCTTATAAATTAAAACAAAACGTTGCCGTTTAAATAAACCCGTTTCACTCAATGGGTCGGGTTCCGACCCGAACCCGATTTGACCCGTTTTGACCCGAACCGTCACTGTTCATCTTCTTCCCCATTTCTTCCACAGTGTTGCCCTAGTTGCAGGTTTTCATGTTTTTCATTTTTGTGCATTTTTGCTCAATGGGACCCTACTGTTTTTACTCCAAAACGTTTCTAAAACATCATGGATTGTTTTGGCATTTATTTGAGGGATCAAAAGGGTCTTATTAGCTCGTTTGAAGGCTGGATAATCCGAACTGTAAACCTACGGTTCATGCTCATTTCTGATCCAAATTCAATGAAACTTGGTTTGTTGTGATCCTCTCTTCATGAGGTTTCATTTTTCATTCATAAAAGTAGATTTAATCTCATATTTTTGAGATTTGTTTTTGGAACCCGAACCTATAACTCGATATTTGGGCTTCAATTCTTCTGAGTTTTGATCGCGGTTATAGGTTTTTGGCATGTTTGTGGAGTCTAGTTGAGGTCCCCATGAACCAAATATGGTTTAATTGCCATGGTTTCAGACTTGCTGTAGCAAGGTCATCAATGGCGGTTTTCATGGATTTACTGTTTTTGGTCATTTTTAAAGCCTAAACTCATGCTTGACAAACTCATAAACATATATCTATCTTCATATGTGCATGCATAATTCAAAAACAGTTCCTAATATATCAAAATTCTAGAGAGAGAAAATGATAGTTTTTGCATTTTCTTACCCTTTTTCCACTGTTTTTCTCCTTCTTCTTGTTCTGATTTCCTTCCCTTCTTCTCCTCTTCAGCTTTCTTCTTTCTCTCTCTCTCTCTGTCCGTGTGTCATGGGTGTGTATATATCATTTATGTATATGTATATATGTTTATTTCTCTCACTCCCATACCCCATCACAATCAGCCCATACCTCCCATACTTTCTGATTTGGGGCCATCCCTTCTCCCATCCCTCTTTCAAATCAAGCCTCACCTCCCCTCACTTCCCACCATACCTCTTTGTCTCCATATATATATATATATACATATATTATACACTATGGACACAATATATATATATATATATGTACACTCACTAGCCGTACCATATATTATATTTATTTTATTTTATTTTTTCTATATCCAATATTACATGTATAATTATATATATATATATCTATATAATTACTTACACATGCTTGATCACATAATACACTTTTATGTGTGTATTTTAATTGATAATAGATTTCATAAATTTAATTAATTATTTATTTTAAATTAATTAATTATTTTCCTTAAGTGTAGGTATCTTTACACTAATTTTTCTTAACCTCGTGATACGTGTCCTATAACTCAATATTTTGGGTCGGGGTATTACAATGGTAATTTCTCCATTCTTGTCCCGGACCTTATCCTAGTCCTCAGAATATCTCATGTATCTTATATATGAAATTCTAAGCCTTTTAGACTTAAATCGGTATCAGTAAGGTACTTATTTAACCTTAGGGGCAAAATGATAATTTTTCCATTCTTGTCCCGGACCTTATCATGGTCCTCAGAATGTCCCATATATTTTATATATAAATTCCTAAGTCCTTTGGACTTCATTTGGTATCTGCTTTTGATCATCGGGACATATCAGTCATTTCTCATTTTACGCTCTAACAGTTCCAGAGTCTTTATTTAGCCTTCTGGTCATCATAATTAAACTTATGATAATTTTATCAGATCAGATTGGCCTCTATCTTGCACTTACAGTGCTTAGGGGTATTTTGGTCATTTTATGTTTTGTGAAATTCTGACCCCGAATCGTCATTTAATCATGTGTACAGTCTCATAGGCATTTGGACTTCCATCGGTATCAGTTTCGTCCAATTTGGACTCCATTCAGACTTCGTATAATATCAGGGGCGTTTTGGTAATTTCACACTTGGTGAGATTCTAACCCCGATTCATTTTTTAGTCATGTATACAGTTTCATTGGGTGTCCGGGTTCCTATCGGTATCAGTTTCGTCCCAATCGGACGTCATTTGGGCTTTGTACAGTATTAGGGGCAATTCGGTAATTTTTACATGCGTCATATTTTTCGGCACTTCAGTTTATAAAATAGACCTCACCGTTAGGTCCAGAGTGTCTGACATAATTAAATTGGACTATCTTTTATGTCCAATTGGCTCTGGGAATCATTAGGGGCAATTCAGTCATTTATAATTTATGTGTCTATATTTTTTGGGTCTTCGGTTCATTAAACGGACCTCACCGTTGAGTTCAGAATGCCTGACATAATCAGAATAGGCTATCTTTTATTTTTATTTGGGCCTAGGTATCATCAGGGGCAGTACAGTCATTTACCACTTACGGGTCTGTATTTTTCAGGACTTAATTTCCTAAATCGGACTCTGCCATTGAGTCCGGAATGCCCGAAATAGTAGAAATACACTATTCATTTAATCTATTTGGACTCCGTTTGATATATTAAATGTCTAGGGGTAAAATAGTAATTTTACCTAATTAATAAAATAATTATTTTATTAATTAATTATTTTCCAGGGGCTTAAATGCATAGTTTTTCCAAAATCTGGGCCAGAGTATAATTTCATAGAACTGTTGGGGGTTTAAATATAATTTCAGAAAACATTTGGGGTCAAAACAGAATTTCATGAATTAGGGGTCCAGACCACTGGGTTTTAGGGTTCAATAGTTGAACCGGTCCAAAAACACTATGAACCAACCAGTTTACTGTCTTTCAGAAAATCGGAACAGCATATTCCAGTTAACCCAATTTGGCCCCTATCCGAGGTTTGGACAGACCTAACCCCTGGTTTCAATTTATTAACCGAGGGAAACAAACAGTCGGAATTCGATTTTAAAACAAAACAGTTAACCTCAAAACAACACAGTTTTATTAATGCGGTGGCCAGCTCGTTGCCCGACACGTGTATGAGTCGACTTGGCCAACTCAGTATGACTCGGTCAACTCAACCGAGTCAACTCCGTCTTCCCCATCAATTAACACTCTGTTGCCCTAATTTCAGGTTCGGTTTTCTCCATTTTCATGGAGTTTCAGGTAGAGTTTTCAACTGATTTTCATCCCAAACGTTTTCTGGAGGTGAAGCCAACATTTTGGCAATGGTTTCGAGCTTCGAATCCATGCATGAAGTTCTGTTTAGCCCGATTATCATAGGGGATTTCAGTTCGGTCGTGTAGCCTTATTTCTCAACCAAATCTCATGAGATTTGGCTTGTTGTGACCTTTGTAACCGGGGCTTCAATTCCCCATTCATAAATTTCAATTTAAAAGCTTATTATAGAATTTGGGTTTCTTGGCCGAAACAAATAGCTTCGGTTTTGAGGCGCTAAATCGGTGTTCTAGGGTCGCGAATTAGGGTCTTTATAACCCTTGTGACCCCTAGATCAGGTCTTGACCAACCGAATTCAGTTTAGCCTGGGTCGAATCAGACCCAGTTTTGGAGGTGGTCATCAATGGCGGTTCCTACGGTCAGTGGGTTTCAAGCTGACTCGGTCTCAGATTTTCATGCCAAGTTCCAGTTGAGACATTTTAAACTTCATGCATGCATTTCATTAGCCTCAAATAACTGAAAACAGTAAACAACTTGAGAGGAAAATTTCAGAAATTTTTGGTGTTTATACCTTTCGACAGTGGCTGTTCTTTTCTTTGGCTTGGTTCAGTTGACAGTAGCCCTCAGATACAGTCCAGTCCTGCAAGTCTAGGCTCCTACCTCCATCCTTTGTGCACCATGTATGGACACCCACTTGCAAGCACCAAGCTCACACATGCAAGAACTCTTTTGGCAGCCCTCACTTTCTCGCTCTTCATTTCCCTTTCTACAGATCGGCCAACACACCCTATGAAGTTCTGATTTTCACACCTTTGGTCTCCACCCACAGCACCTATCTTGGTGCATATGTACACAAAGTGGTCTGCAGCCTAGTTGGTAACTTTTTGAGTGAAGTTACTTCCCTTCCATAGGTCAAGGGTTCAATTCCCCTTGGCCTCATAAGTGAGTATTTTTGCACCATTTAGGCTAAGGCCTTGTTTGGCTGGCGCGTTAATTCAGTTTCACTGTTTTTGCTCTAACTTTCGTTCCGTAGCTCCTTTTTCGATGCAATTTCTTCCAGTCAGTTCTTATTTTAGTTAGCTTCAGTGTTAGAGGCTCCGCGTTATTTATTACTTATTTCAGATTTCTGTAATTCGCTAATTCGAGTTCCGTCAGTGTTAAAATGGCATTATTTCACCCAATTAATCAGTAATTGGGTTTGGGTGTTACACCTTCTTCTCCAAATATGTTCAGTCATTTTATTGGTCTAGCGTGATCGCCGGGAGATTAGGATTCATTTCCTTGATTATTCTCTAAGCCAGTACTAATTAATAATTAGTAATTTAATTATTAATTAAACAGGGTCGGGGTGTTACACTGGCGCTTTTCAGAAAGCCCAAGAAACTGAGGCGGATTTGAATATACGTGTCTGGGGGTATGCCGGGCCTCGTTCTGTTTATGCATCTGTCCCGTTAGAATTCGATAATGACATTTTTGCATTGTTGGATGATCATATTTTATACCCTGTGAATGATTATATTATTGCAAGCATGTTAAACTTTTGATTGGCTAACGCTTTGTATGTGGCAGCGATTCATCATGATAGGCTAGATCCCATTTTGATTGACTTTGTCATTGCCTTCTTATATCATATTGTGGGATATGCCTCTATTTGGACCCTTGGGTCATTGTTTTTACATCTCAATGACTGGCTATTTGCTACTCTTTAATCTTTTGTTATTATTTTGGACTAACCCTGACCCATGCTAAAGCTAGGAAATTACTTACTGGGCTTTGTTAGCTCACCCCTACCTTATCTTTTTTCAGGACAGCAGGAAGTAGGAGGACCCTCAGGTGCTCAGGAGGTTTAGATGCCTGCAAGCTACTGGTAGCTTTTTGGCGAGTTTTTGTATTAAATTAAATATTGAATGGTCTTAATATCTCTCATGTCACCACGGTCCTGTCAGTTTATCTTTTGGAGGATCTGCACTTATAAACACTTATGTTCTTTTAGCATGTAAGAAATGATGACCTGACTATGCTACCAAATTTACTGATGACTATAAAATAATTTTTTAAAAACCTTACTTAGTACTTCAGATCCTTTTGACGGGGAACGGCCCATGGGCCGCAAACTCGGTCACGGACCCCTAATCTGCATAGGGTGCGTTTCGGGTCGTGACATAGAACATAATCTTTCTTTAATATTAGCAAATGCATTCGCTTGATCAATCCCCCAATGAAATCCAACATTCTTTTTAATGATTTCAGTGAGTGGTGCAGCAATGATGCTAACATCTTTAACAAAATGCCTATAAAAACTAGCTAAGCCATGGAAGCTTCTTATCTCAGTGATGCCTTTAAGCATTGGCCACTCCTTGATAGCCTTGACTTTCTCTTCATCCACCTCAATACCTTTTGCACTAACAACATAACCAAGAAAAACAAATTTTTCCATACAAAAGGTACATTTCTTAAAATTAGCATACAACTTTTCACATTTCAACACATTAAACACACATCTCAAATGCTCAATATGTTCATCTAAGTTCTTGCTATACGCTAGGATATCATCGAAGTATATGACTACAAATTTGCCTAGGAATGCACGTAATACATGGTTCATTAATCTCATAAAGGTAGTAGGCGCGCATTTATAAGTCCAAATGGCATAACCAACCATTCATAAAGTCCATATTTAGTCTTAAAAGTAGTTTTCCATTCATTTCCCCCTTTCATTCTAATTTGATGGTTTCCACTTTTAAGATCTATTTTATTGAAAATACATGAGGCATGCAATTCATCAAGCATATCATCTAATATAAGAATGGGATGACGATACTTTACCGTAATATTGTTGACTGCTCTACAATCAATGCACATTCTCGAAGTCCTATCCTTCTTTGGCACTAGTAGCACTGGTACTGCACATGGGCTCATGCTCTCTCTCACGGACCCCTTGCTCATCAAATCTTTAACTTGCCTTTGAAGCGTATTTGTCTCCTTCGGATTACTCCTATAGGCTGGTTGGTTTGGAATAACAGCTCTAGGTACGAAATCAATTTGCTGTTTAATGCCTCTAATGGGCAGCAACCCATTCGGCATTTCCTCTGGAAATACATCCTCGAACTCCTGCAATAAAGAAATAGCCAAACTAAGAAGAGATTGGTTAGTTTCATCAAGATTAAGATAAGATTCTTTTTAAACAAGAAAAATCATAGGTCCATCAAGATTAAGATAAGATTCTTTTTAAACAAGAAAAATCATAGGTTGATCTGCTTAGAAGGCCCTCTTAACCTTAATTTCCTTTGCATAAAAACTCATCTTTGTCTTTCTTTTTCCCTCTGTAGGTTCTTTTTTTTTTTTCTTTCTCTCTCGTGGCTCTACTCTATTTTCTTTATTCTCAGCCACCTCTTTATTTTCTTTTTCACTCTCTTTTTTTCTTAAGGTTTCAGCTTCACCCTCATTTTTCTTTTCTCTCATTTTTCTTTCTTGTGTTTCGGCCTCACCCTTTCTTTTTTGCTCAATCTCAGTTTTCAGCTTCAGTTGATCCTCATAGACTTGTTTTGGGGTTAAAAGAGCAAGCTTGATTATTTTTCATCCTTTACAAAGCTGTACTTGTTCCAAAACCCGTTATGAATCACCTTCCTATCATATTGCCACGGCCTCCTCAACAAAATATGGCCAGAATGCATAGGAACTACATCACAAAGCACCTCATCACTATACCTCCCAATGGTAAAAGCTACCAAAACCTTCTTATTGACTTTGACCTCCCCACATTCATTCAACCACTGCAACTTATAAGGTCTAGGATGCTTCAGTAAAGGTAAGCTTAACTTTTTAACTAGGGTGGTACTAGCTACATTAGTTTAACTTCCCCCCATCTATAATCATGCTACACACCTTGTTGTTTACATAACATCTAGTATAAAACATGTTCTTTCTCTATTGGTCCATATCATCTACCTTCATTTGCGTATTGAGAGCACACCTGGCAACAATAGACTCACCTTTTACGGGGTATTCCACTCCATCATAATCACCAGTATCGACCAATTCGAGCATCTCATCACTATCATCCTCACACTCAGTCATCACCTCCCCATTGTCACGTATAACCATTACCCGTTTGTTTGGACATTGAGACGGGATGTGCCCTGAACCCAAACATTTAAAACATTTAATATCTCTATTCCTTGAAGATTGGAAATATACCTTGGGTTTGTTCTTTCTTGTTCCCTCACCTTGTCCCTTAGGTAGTTCGACCTTCCCCTTTACTACAACTCAATCATTTCTATCCCATTTTGGTTTCCAAGGAGTGCCAGAAACTGAAGTATACCTTGCTGCCCCCATTCTCTTTAACTGCTTCTTCACCTTCATAGCCATGTGCACCATGTCTTCTACATCCACATAATGCTGCAACTCAACTACATTGGCTATGTCCTTATTTAGACCACTTAAAAATCTGGCCATCGTGGCCTCCCGATCCTCCTCTACATTAGCCTGAATTATAGCCACCTCCATCTCTTTTTGGTAATCCTCTACACTCTTAGTCCCTTGTGTAAGGTTTTGTAATTTTTGGTAGAGGTCTCTATAGTAGTGGCTAGGTACAAATCTCTGCCTCATGAGAGCTTTCAACTCACCCCATGTTTCTACAGGTCTCTCATAATTCCTCGTCCTATTGGTCACCAATTGATCCCACCAAATAATTGTATAATCAGTGAACTCAATTACCGCCAGCTTCTCCTTCTTCTCCTCTGAATAATTGTGATAATCAAAAATCAACTCTATTTTTTTCTCCCACTCTAAATAAGCTTCAGGGTCATTACTACCTTAGAAAGATGGTATTTTCATTTTGATGCTCCCAAGGTTCCTATCCACCCCATCTCGACCCCTTGAATTTCTTCTATGTCCTCTTCCTCACCTACCTCTTCTAGGTCTGCCTATTCCACCCATTCCAACTTTAGATGCTATATCTTCCTCAGTCTTATCATCTTCTTCGTTCTCATACTCATTTTCAACGCTAGGCTCACGTCTCCTCCTATCTTGCCCACCTTGCAGATTTATAATCACAACCTCTTGTTGATCCATCCTATCCCTTATCTCCCCCAACACCAAATTCAACCTTTCAAACTATTGTTGCATGGCCTGCAACACAAATAATGAGTTAGCTGCCTCCTCCTTAGGTGTTGAGTCATTCTCATGAGACATTTTTAATCCCCTACAAAACAAGGATGCTAGTGGTAAAAACCTCACACACTCCCTTATGTGTTTACGCTCAAATATTGTCACACCACTCGTGTTTCACTCTTTTGGGCTTTTTCAATACTATTCTCACCCATTCTTGCCTTATACCTCACCTGTTTTCCCTTTCAAGTTCTTTGAGAACTAGTTGAACTAAATCAAGACACAACCTTGTATTATTCCAACCAGCAATAGAAAGAAACAAGAAAGGAATAAAATGACACAGATCGCAAGGAATTGTACGAGAAAAAGAGCAATTAGGAAACAAGATACTAAAGATGACATATTTGACCCCTTTGAAGGTAAGGATCAATCAACACCAAAGCACTTTAATTTTTGGATTGCAAAATATATCAAACAACAATTCCCGAATTTTTTTTCCCTTTTTTTTAAAAAACTATGCAGCAACCCTTGAATACGCTATTTTTTTTAATACAGATTCGGTCACAAGAAGCAACAATAATTTTAATTTTTGAAAAAGATTGATTTGATTTCAACAACAAGAAATCGAAATAAAAGGAATCAAAGCAAAGATTATAGATCTGGAAATTATATATCTGGAAATTAAAGGAAAGATTCATGTAATCAATTAAAGAATTCGCAGATCTGAATTCTTGAATCAAATACACGGATAGTCAATTGTGAAAATCACAAATATGAATTCAAACACACGAAATTAACAAGAATGAAGAAGGAATCGCAGAATAAAATAGAAAAACCTAGAACACGCCTAAGACAAAACTCAAATGCAAGAATTAAAAAGGATATATCAAACTTGATTTGAAGTCTGAGCTCTGATACCAAATGATGTGAACCCGTGAGATCGAAATCTTTTGAACCCACAATGAAATTGAAACTTACCCAAGAAAGCCAAGAATCAAGTCAAGATGATCTAGACCCGTTGAAATCTTGTTTCAAGAACCTAGATTTGATGAGAACGCCACAAAGGGTTTGCCTTTGATAAGTTCTTAGTTCAATCAAGAACAAGGAGAGAAAACTAAAAATTCTCTATCAATAAAGCTTCATTCACATTCAACCCCCTAACAAAATACAACTACAAGTCTTTTAAAACCCTTCCATGAAACTCTAGGGCCGAATAAGGCCTACATCAATTAAAAGACATGGGCTGAACATCTTCAGGCCCAAAACATCCTAAACTACATGCCTAAAGCTAATAAAATAAATCCACTTAATGAATTAAATAGGCCCAAACGCCTACAACCATGGAAACATAAAATAGGCTCACAAGCCTATACTTAATGAACTAAAAAGTCTACACAAAACCACTGGACTATGCCGCCTCCCTCTGTAGCTTGTATCACATGGATTAAAGTTGGTTTTTCTTCTTTCAAGCCCATCTTGAATGTTGGGGTCTTGCTCGATGAATTTGCAAATATTAAAGAAAGATTATGTTCTGCACTTGCGTTAGCATTACCTGACTTTAACAAAACTTTTGAGATTGAATATGATGCCTTAGGAATAGGAATTTGAGCTATTTTGATAGAGGATAGGCAGCCCATAGCCTTCTTCCTTGAGAAGCTAAGTGGGGCGGTCCTGAATTACCCCACTTATGAGAAAGAACTTTATGCTTTTAGTGCAATCCACTTGGGTTGAGTTTGCAAATTCATCAAGCAAGGCCCCAATATTCAAGATGGGCTTGAAAGAAGAAGAACCAACTTTAATCCATGTGATACAAGCTACAGAAGGGGGCGGCATAGCTTAGTGGTTTTGAGTAGACTTTTTAGTTCCTTAAATATAGGCGTGTGGGCCTATTTTATGTTTCCATGGTTGAAGGCATTTGGGGCCTATTTAATTCATTAAGTGGATTTCCTTTATTAGTTTTAGGCATGTAGTTTAGGATACTTTGGGCCTAAAGATGTTCAGCCCATTCTTTAATTGATGTAGGCTGTCGTGACCTGAAAGCCACCTTATGCGAATCAAAGGTAGCGACCGACACTGCCACTCAGACAGGCCGTACAGAATCAGATGAACTGTAAAAGAGTGGAAATAATATCATCATTTTTTTTTGTTTTACAACATAAATCATACATCACTGAATTACTTAAGCAGAAGTTACACCAATACAATTCACCTGATGAAAAGCTCACCTCCAATGACCAAAAATCAGAATATCTCCAAGTACAATTTAATCACGTGATCCAACATACTAGGCTAACTTCATCACTAATGATGCAATATTATAATACACAATTTTGAACTTAACCTTACAAAGTACATAGTCAACTTGACTTGGAGTTCATATTATCAGTGTTAATCATCTGTACTTCACTAGCTCCCCTAGTTATCTCATTGCATTTCATCCCTCATAGGGCCACCTAAAAAATGGTCATAAGTAAGGAGTGAGCTAACTTAGTTCAGTAAGTAAAGTCTTAGCTTTGCCATGGGTCAGGGTTAATCCACAAGAATATAGAAGTAAAAGACATCATATAGCCAATCACCAAGATAAAGCAATAATGACCCGAGGGTCCAAAAAGGCTTATCCCACAATAAGATACAAGAAAGCAATGACAAAATCATGCAAAATAGGATCTAGCCTAACATGATGATTTGTTGCCACAAATAAATACGTTAGCCAATCAAAAATGTATCATGCTTGCAATAATATGATCATTCATAAGGCATAGAATATGATTATTCAACGAATGTAAAAATATATCATTGTCGAGTTTTAATAACCCAGATGCGTGAACCACCTGGGGCCAGGCATACCCCCTGAAACGCACATTTAGGTCCGCCTCGTTATCCCGGGCTTCCTGAATAGCGCTAGATCTCTTTTCTCTCAGGTCCCGAAGGACACATAAGACCCTAAAGGGTCCTTCCCTAAGCAATCGTTGAATAGATGGGTCATTGTGACTGAGCACAACCCCAAACACTTAATGAATATCATGATCATCAACATTCCACACAGGATGTACAATCGTATGAAACAGCCAACATCTCAATTAATGAGACATAAAGTGTGTGAAACAATAAGATTTCTAACGACAAGATATATCACAAGATCATGACATAGTATGAAGGCACAGTTAATCTCAAGTATTGATAATCAAGTTCTTAAATCATATAGGCAAGCAAATCGAATATAAAGTACAGGCTTAAAAAAATAATCACAAGTCAATTGGCATCAAATTGGGGAAATCAAGTTCATTAGGTAGTGATAGAGTACAAATTTGGCAACATATGAAAATAAATGTGACTTGGCTAGGAATAACCCATATTAAAGCATAGGAGTTACTTACCTCAATTTCTTAGTATTGCATTCTCATGCGGGTACCACTATTGTTATCCCACAACTTCTTTTCGTTTCCATCATTTAGGTGATCCTATAATCATGGATCCAAAAATATTTCATAATGAATTAGTACCCACTTTAATCTCAAATATTGTTATGCAATGTTTTAAGTTCCTTTGAACTTAATCTAATTCAATTAAGGGTTCTTAATTTCCCATTTATTGGGTTTCAACTTAGGCTATTAAATTCCTTAAGTAAGCTTAGTGGCCGTCAGTATCTCCTTCTCCCTTCCTTTTGTTTCTCTTCTGAACTTCGAAATTTTTCTCAGCCTCTCAGTTTTTCCTCTTTCTTTTATTTTTCTCTAACCTCCTCTCCTCTTTATAAGCCAAAACCTACGCCCCTTCAGTTTCTCCCTCTCTCTTCATTTTTCTTTCCTTTCCCCCCCATTTTTTGTTGCCCTTCTGTATCTGTAATCCCCTTCCCTCATTTATGTTTTGCCTTTATTTGTAAGTTATATATGTGTATTATATATATAACTCATACTCTCTCACACATAAATGCACATATGATATATATATATATATATATAATATGTATAGGTTTATAAATATATATATACATGTATATACAACACATATATACATATACATACGGTTATATATATAAATATATCTACATATATATACATGGTTATATATATATAAATTTATATTACATATATATACATATATGTATACATACCTAGATATGTATATATATACGTATACATATACGTACTTCGATGCTCGCTCATGGCTTACTTGAGTATCGCCCGGGCACTGTCTGTACATAGGAGATTGTTCACATGCTAAAACCAGTCAATTCATTTAATATTATAAAACAAACTTTAACAATTCGAGTTTATAGTGTTTGCTCGGTTACATTTTGGGTCGTGGTATTACAAACCATGACGAGGATTTGGTAGAGTTTGAACTCGAGAAAGGAGATACTCGAGAAGTTTGAGGCTTGAAGAAGAAGAGGGGATGCCCTAGGGTCCCTCGAGAGGTGTTGTGTCAGAAAGAAAAATTGAACTTTAAGCACTTTGACTTGCAAAATGATGAGAAGAAATGCCGTTTTGTGCTTTGTGGAGAAAAGAACTAGCAAGGAGTTTGAGTTTGAAGGAAAGTTGGTGAAGAAGAAATGATGATCCCTTTTAAAATGATGAGAGTGATCCCCTAATGATCCTTTTTTTTTTCGAGGTTTTTAGTCTTGTCTAGCCATCTTATCACCAAATCGGATTGGATTTCAACTAATTATGAAATAAAGTATTGAACATCTATTTCAGTTTAGAAAAAATGAAAATATTTTTTAGATCGCACTCACAGTGACTTTGTGAGTTACCTACGTACCCCCATGTTATTGGTAACATTGTTTGATGGGGGGTCAGGTCATTGTAGTTATATTACAGTAAGCCTAGCCCCTAAATATAGTATGTTTTTAGTTAGTCTAGGTTGGTGGGCGAGGAGAACTCATTTCTATCCATGTATGTGAGCTAAGCTGTACCTCTGGTTGCGATGGATTTGATGATAAACGGGCCACTCCAAGTGGGCCAAAACTTTCCTTGTGGGTCTAACACTGGGGCCCTGATATCTTTTAGCACTAGATCTTCGACTTTTAATCCTTTTTCCTCACTTTTTAATGTTGAAAGCTCGGGCTATCCGACGGTGATAACCGTATGTTTAGTAGAGGGCTTTAAGTCATCTTTCATCCAATAATACTAACTCGTCATAGCGGTTTTGTTGCCAATCTATTTCAGCTACTTAACTCTCGAGAAACACCTTGAGTGAGGGTACTTTTAGTTCAATAGGTAAAATTGCCTCCATTCCGTATATGAGAGTGTAAGGGGTGTCTCTAGTAGGTGTCCTAATAGAGGTCCGGTATCCCAATAAGGCAAAAGACAACTTGTTATGCCAATTTCTACTGGTGTCTATCATCTTTCTCAGGATGTTCTTTAGGGTATTGTTGGCTTCTTCAACTATCCTATTGGTTTATGGTCTGTAAGGTGAGGATGTGTGTCGAGTGATTCCAAATTCTTCCACTATTTGTGTAACCCCCCTTCAAAGTGTAAGCCACTGTCGGAGACCAATTCGTGAGGTATCCCATATCGGCAAATGATGTTAGTCCAAATGAATTGAGCCACTTTCTTTGCATTGAGGATGGCATACAAATTTGCATCTACCCATTTGGTGAAGTAATCAATAGCCACCAGGATGTATTCGTGGCCATTTGTAGCTTTTGGCGTGATCCTGCCGATAATGTCAATTCCCCACGCGGTGAATAGCTATGGAGATGTCAAGTTGTAGAATTCTCTAGGAGAGAGGTGTTGCAGTTTAACATATATTTGGCAGTCATGGAATTTTCTCTTGAAGCTAGAACAATCTTCATCCATGGTGGTCTAGTAATATCCCAGACGGATTATTTTCTTGGCCAAGATGTATCCATTCATATGGGGTCCATAGACTCCTTCATGGACTTTTATCATGACATGTTCAACTTCTTACTTGTCTAAACATAGGAGGTGGATACTATTGAATGATCTTTTGAACATGCACTTTCTGCATATAATGAATTGGGTGGCCTAATGTCTTAGGGTGGCCTTGTCCCCTTTGATGTATCCTTTAGGGTATTGCGAATGTTTGATGAATGACTAAACATCAGTGTACTAGGTAGGGTTTTTGGCCCGCTTGTGACCTCATTGATGTTGCAACAGTATACTGGGGTTTCTCTGACCTGAACCAGGAGCATTTGATAGTTGCCTCTTCGGGTACATCTATCATAGTGGCTAGGGTGGCCAAGGCATCTGCAAAAGTGTTCTTGGCCCGAGGTATGTAGTGAAATTGAACGTCTTAGAAGCACGCCATCACTATTTCCAAACACTGATGATAAGGCATAAGCTTTTATTTTTTGGTTTTTCACTTTCCCTAGATTTGGCCAATAACAAGAGTTGAGTCTCCATACACATCAAGGTTTTTGACTTCTAGTTCTAATACAACTCGAAGGCCGATTCTACAGGCTTTATATTCTGTGGTGTTGTTTGTGGAAGGGTATTGAAGTTTCATGGCTAAAGGTGTATGTTCTCCATTTAGGGCTATCAAGAGCATGCCAATGCCATAACCTTTTTTGTTAGCGACACACCATTAAAGTATAAGCACCATCTATCTTCTTGGGTTTGCATGATGTCCTCATCTGGGAATTTTGTCTCTTTGACAACCTCACTCTTAGCTGGGTAGTCAGTTAGGTAATCGGCCACGACTTCTCCCTTGATAGAATTTTGTGTTACATTGACTATGTTAAATTTAGAGAGGAGTAAGAGCCACTGAGCTGTACAACTTGACAAGGCCATTTTTTTTGAAAAGTTATTTCATAGGGTCCAATATGGATACCAAATGTATGGTGTAGGCCATCATGTAATGGCAGAGTTTCTGAGTAACCTAAACAGGGATGTGCACGTTTTCTCGAGAGTATTGTAATTTTGCTCGTATGAGATTAGCTTCTAGCTAGCGTAGTAAATGGCTCTTTCTTTCTTTTTCGACATTTGGTTATGAGCTAGCATAGCCCTTATAACTGTATCTATTACTATAAGGTATAATAACAAGGGAATGCCTTATTGGAGAGGAGCCAATACTGGGGGACTGGCTAAGTATGTTTTGATTTGTTCAAAAGCTTCTTGGCATGCGGTGTTCCACCTCTTTGGGGAATCCTTTTTTAGGATTTTGAAGATAGGTTCACAAATGGTACTCAATTGGGATATGAACCTGCTAATGTATTGTAGTTTCCTAAGGAAGCCCTTTACTTGCTTTTTGGTTTTAGGAGCAGGCATTTCAATGATTGCCTTGGCCTTTGTAGGGTCAACCTCAATCCCTCTTTAGCTCACCATAAAGCTGAAGAGCTTGCCAGACGCAAGTCCAAATGCACATTTTTAGGGATTTAACCTTATTTGGTATTTCTTGATTCTTTCAAAGAATTCTCTGAGGGCAATAGAGTGGCTCTCCCTAGATTTGGATTTGATGATTATATCATCAACATAGAGCTCAACCTTTTTGTGGATCAAGTCATGTAGGATAGTGGTTGCTGCTTTTCGGTATGTAGCCCTTGTATTTTTGAGTCCGAAGGGTATGATAGTATAGTAGAAGGTGCCCTACTATGTTATGAAGGCGGTTTTTTCCATGTAGTCGGGGTGCATTTTGATTTGATTATACCCCAAAAAACTGTGACATCATGTCATGATAGGCTGTGTTGTCTACCAATAGATCTATGTTGGGTAGAGGGAAGTCGTCCTTTGGACAAGTTTTGTTGAGGTCCCTATAGTCTACACACATACGGACCTTTTCGTCTTTCTTGGGCACGGGCATTATGTTAGCCAACCATTCGGGGTATTCTACCACAGTTAGAAACCCTACGACTAATGGCTTTTCAACCTCATATTTGACTTTGAGAGACCATTCGGATCTCAACTTTTTAAGCTTTTGTTTGACTGGCTTGGCCTCAGGGTAGGTAGGAATTTTGTGTTGGACAATGTCTATGTCCAAGCCTGGCATATCCTTGTAGGGCCATGCAAAGACATCTTGAAATTATTTTTATAACTCAATCAGAGCTTCTTTTCAGCTTGGTCTATGATGACACCAATCTTTACCTCTTTGGTTTCATTTTCTAATCCAAAGTTGTTGGTCAATGTTTGTTCCATAACTGGTTAAGGCCTATTTTCTTTTTTGGTGATTTGTTTAGTGATGTTTATTAAGAACTTCCTATTTTCTAGATCAAGATTTTGGTAAGGATTATTCTCATCATCACATTCATTATTTACAATTAAGGGATATTCGAAAGAAGCATTTATTTAATTGAAAAGAAAATCAGGAAGAACATAGTTTGCAAGTTCATCAAAGTTAAGAAAGTTTAAATCAAATGAATCGTTAGAGTTGGAATAATAGAGTTTTTTAAAATCTGTATGACTCTACTCAGAATAGCTAAACTCTTTCTTAAGTTGGTCCTTTGAAGCCTGTGATCCCTTGATGATGCACCAGTTGTCTCCTGGTGTCAGAGCTTGGATAATCTACTTTTTGGGGTTCCCTTGAACACTACTTTCACTGACCATCCCTACCATGTTTTCTACGAGCTTGATTTTAGTGAAGAGCTCAGACAACCCTTAAAGCTCTTTCACCCAGTCTTCTACCGGGGGGTCTTGGGGAGTGTCTATCATGACTTTGTCATAGGTGCAAGTGCAGTCCCCAAAGATTTCTCAACCAGGGAATCTGATTTTTGACTTTTTGTTATAACTGGGTTTTGAAAAGCCATAATAGAGGTGCTCTTCCCCTTTTTGAACAAAATTTTAGTTCAAGATGGGGAAATATTTAATTTTAATTAACTTTGGGGGCAACCCCTGCTCTCTTATAACTTTCTTGGCTCGGGGGACCAAGGCCTTGTTTCGGAAGTCTTCTTCAGTGAGTGTATAATCGAGGCTGAATGTATAGTCCTTCTCTGGCTGTTGGGGTGGTGTAGGCTGACCTTGTAAGTAATGACCAAGACCTTTACTGGGAATGAATCCTATGGGCTTCATGATATGCAGGAGTAAACCTTTATAAATGTCACCCTTGGGTGTTTGCTCGGTCTCTAAACTTCCGACATGGCTAAACTAAAGCTTGTGAGTGCCTTGTTGCCAAATCCGTGTTGGATTTCTAAGATAGGAATTGGATCCTGAGTGGGATCAGTGTCTCCATGAATGGTAACTACTCCGAGCTGGCATGTAAACTTGAGTTTCTGATGTAAGGAGGAAGCCACAACTTTGATTTCATAAAACCAATGTCGGTCTAGTAGTAGGTTGAATGAGGACGGGATACCTAACACTTGGAACTGTGTAGTGGTTTCAACTGGGCCTAAATTTATGGTGAGTGTCATGACTCCTACCACCTCTCGTCGAGTGTTGTCATATGCCTGTACTGCTTATGTTGATGGTGCTAGATCATATATTTCCAAACCAAGGCATTTTGTGATCCTAAGAGGAAACACATTGAGAGCTCACCTGTTATCAATAAACAGCATGGATACCCTTTTTCTTACGGCATCCACGATTATGTGCAGGGCCTTGGTATGACTGGCTCCACCTTTTGGTAAGTCATGGCCTGTGAATGTAATAACATTGTTGAACTGCACCCATCCAATGATCTGAATGAGGTGCTTAGGGGTGGTAGTGGTAGGAACTTGAGACTTATTTAGTTGTTTCAGAATGGTCTCTCGATGTGGAAATAACAAGGTGAGCAAACCCTATACTAAAATATTGGCCTGAGTCCTCTTGAGGTGCTTGAGGAGCTCATCCTCGATTGGGGCTTGTGGTGGAATTTTGAGTCACAAGGTCATCTACTTGTAAGTGGTTGGGTTTGAAGGGTCGGCCCCCTCGGGTGATATGGACTGCATTGGCCGAGCTAGCTTGACTATTGCTTCCCATAAGCTTATCCCAAGTGATTATGTTGTAGTTTAGAATGACTGGTATTTACCGTAGAATGACTAGACTTGGTGATAGACTGAGTGGGATCACCACTTTCGAGGCTTAAAATATTGATGTTAAGGTGGTTGTTATGAGCTGGCAACAGGTTAGTAGTCACATTAGGCTTCAGCGGTAGAGCCCCAATGGTTCCCTTATCAATGAGATATTGGATGATGTGTCTCAAAGCTCGGCATTGATTGGTACTATGTCCACTGCCTTGGTTATATGCATAGTGTTGTTTGGGATCATATCCTTTAGGCAAAAGATTTGGGACAGGTTTAGGCTCTAGAGGCCGAAGGAGCCTCTTTTCATGGAGGTTATTGTAAATGTCTTCCATTGGAGCTAGTAAATCAAAAAACTTCCTCTATGGGCACTGTTGGAGTGCGCTTGATGGAGTGGACCAAAGAAAGGCTGAGGTACTGACAACATTAATCATGTGAGTCGGTCCGCTAGACTTGGTGTTGGGAATGACTTTTCGTGGCCTAGGATCACTTAATCTTAGAGTGCCATCACAGATAGTGACCTCACTTTGAGTTCTAGACCCTTCCAATGTTTTGAATGTTTCGTAGTAATGGGAAAATAGAGGCTCTTGGTAAATAAGAAACAAGTTCTTCTTCAACATTTGCACTTGTTCTGATTCCTTAGGCCAGTTGATCATCTGTGCTACCTTACTCCCTAATGGATGATAAAGGTTTATAGACTTTCTCTTAGTTCTTGCTTGGTGGTATCCAAGTCTCTCAAGGTAATGTTGAGCTCATTGTTGCATTTGTATTGCTTTGTGAAAGCATTACACAATTCTTCCCAATCGTTGGATAAAGCATCTTCTGGATTAAGAAACTAGCACAAGGCGACGCTTGTCAAAGTTTGATGAAACATTTCTGCTAGCATGTTGGTGTTAGCTCCCAATGGATGCATTACTCTTACATAGAGCTTCAGATGTATTTTCGGGCAGGTGGTCCCACTAAACTTGTCTAAGTTGGGTATCTTGAACTTTTGAGGCAGGCAGACCTCGGGGTCGAGAGACAACTTGTGGATGTCAATCATGTCATCAGCCCGGTTTGATTTGTAGATGAGTGTTTTCATCTTTTTAATCCTTTTTAGGAGGGCTTTATCACGAGTTTTTGCTTCCTTTGCGGGTGCATATTGCTTGATCCAATCAACTGGATCACGGACCTCTACGTTCTGAACTGGCAGATTTTGTTGAGGTACATCCTAACTTGGTATTAGAGGGATTGCTTGAGGGATTGGCACATTGTTTGGATTTGTCGAAAGTGGAGGTGATGGCAGCCCTTGCTGTGTGAATTCTTGAAAGGTTTAGGTGAGTCTTTGTGACTCTTCTCGTTGACCAGAGATGTCTTTCCTTATTTCCATTAACAACTGGAACATTTGTTCTTGATCCATGGCTATAGGAGTTGTGTTCACTGTAATTTCTTTCTCTGAACTAGATGGGAGATCACAGGCTCGAAGCAGTCTACCTTGGCTATTCCGTATCCAAGCCAGTTAGAATCACTTGATCTAATTATTTGAAAGGTACTTTAAATTAATAATCCATTAATGGTTTGAAAAGCCGAAGAAAAGTCTATTTTGTAGGCCCAATAGTGAGAAAAATAGAGTTTTTTCAAAAAAAAGTTCAAAACTTCGAAAAAATTCACAAAGTTACGGAGTAGGGCGGCCAACTCTTCGTGTGTCAATCCTCAGAGTGTCTCATCTGAGCTTTTTTTAGGTTTTTTCAGGACATGATTTTTGCGATGGCCAGTGAGTGTCTTATGTAAAAACTTAAGTTTTCATTGAAACTGAGGGTTTAAGGCGAACTATATACATGATGTTAGGCTAGGTAATCGCAGGCTTTAGGCTCCCATCAATTGGATGTGCTATATACCTTCCGTGATCGTTCAAGAAACGAATCACGATCAAGTGGTACGACAACAATCCATTTGATATACCTCCTAGGGTACCATCAGAGGCTTTCCCTAGTGAAATTGGTAAGAGGTTGAGGAATGAAGGGCTTGTACTAACATTGCCAACAATAATGAACAAACTGGGGTGCGGGCTATCGACCGTCTAGGGGGTAGAAGGGTATGTAGTGTAGATACATATGTCATGATGTGAAGAGTGTGCCTGGTATTCCAATTAAATCCATTAGCTCATGAATTACATATATCCTAGTCATATATTCAAGCAATAAATAAAAAATAAGATAATACAAGAATTAAAATACATAACAACATTGAAAGCCTTGTAGATGAACACCACACTGAGTTTAGCTATCTTAGTCCTCAGTGGAATTGCCATTATGAGCGCAGGTGTCAGAAAAATCTAGTCACGGTTCTTAAAGATCGCTTCCTCAAAGTGAGGGAAAAACATGCCTTATTTTCAGATTGGGGTGTATATGAATACACAAAGGAGTTGCCACCTTGTTTTAGGCTAACTAACAAGAAAACCTAATACAACCCATGAAGAATACATATAAAAAGTATAGCAAAGAAATTAAGAAATACATCACTTTGGTCCTATTTACAATCTAAACCCCTTGACATGGGTTAAAACAAAGTAAGGCAAAACTAGTCTATAATGAACCATAGAAATCTGAATCTGAGAGCTAAGGTACGAGATGGGAAGGGGTTAGACACCTATCCTGCCCAGTCTTAATGGACTAGCCTCAAGTGTTCATCCACAAGGCTTAATATTCCATGACATAAACAAGATGAAGAGTGAGTATATAGAGATAATGACATTAATGTCATGAATGGATAAAAAATACATCCAATAAATAAGTAACCCAAGCCCAAAAATAAGTGGAGAGCAACCAAATAAGAAAAATAAGCCAAAAGAAGTGGAGAGAGAGAGAGAGAGAGAGAGAGAGAGAGAGAGATTGACATGAATGAAATATTAAAAGGGCCATAATGGGAGAAATTTTTAAAAGGAAAAGAGTAGAGAGTGTTTTATATAGATAAAAATAAGAAAAAAAGACATAAAGTAAATAGTTTAAAGGAAAAGAATAGATTTGGGCCCATGAGGCATCCTACATATCCATTCAAATATTGGAATCAGAGCTAACATAGTTCTCTAATTCAATTTACTCTATCAAGAGTGATAGGATAAATTTAATTAGGAGAAGACAGAACAATAGAGTTTTAGATAGCATAGTTGATTGTTTGTGTTGAATCAGACAAGACTTTGGCTTGAACTCCTTGGATTGAATCTTCAATGGTGTTGAACTTTGTCTTCAATGGATTAGAACTATTACTTGTGTAGAAAAAGACTTCAAGAAATATGGAAGAAGAAATATGGATTATTGCTACAACATTTGGCTTTTTAATTTTTTTGTCCCCCTTGATTATGATGTGTAACCTTGAATTATGGTGGCCAAGGGGTCTTATTTATAGGAAAAAAGTAAAGAGGTTTGATCTATGGGCTTATAATGAATCCTATGGATGAAAGGTAGGATAAATACTTAATGTGAAAACAATTAGATATATATATATATATATATTATTGTGATCCAAATCTATGGTAAATCCATTAGAATAAGGAAGGAAATGAATTTAGCAAGTCTTTGGTGGATAAGCTTATATTTACTATATCGCCCTTAATTCGGTGGAGAATTTGGGGACAAAGAAATTACAAAATTGTCACTAAGGCATAAAAAAGTCAAAATTGTCACTAAAGACAACAATTACCAAAATAACCCTATATGGGTAAAATGACATGGGAATTACATGTATACCCATGAATGACCAAAATAACCTATATGAGATAAGAATATTCAATAATTACCAAAATGCCCTCCAAGTGGCAAACTAGCATCAATATTACAAAAATATCCCTAGAAGGTGGGAAACTTCTTGTATTTACCAAACTACCCCTAATGGGTAGGAAAATACTAGAAATGACCAAAATCCCCATAGTGGGCATTATGGCTTGAATACCCTCAAGGGTCTTAATGTGTCAAATAACCAAAATGCCGAATATGCTCTTAGTGGGCATAATGACCAAAATGTCAAAAAAACCCTCTATGGGCAAAATATCGAAAATGTCTTCTGTAGGCAAAATGACCAAAATGCCCTCTATGGAAAAAATGACCAAAATGTCAAAAATCCCCTTTATAGGCAAAAATGATGAAAATGACATCTATCGACGAAATGACCTAAATAACCTTTATGGGCAAAATGATCAAGATGTAAAAAATGCCCTCTATGGGCAAAATGACTAAAATGTCCTCTATAGACAAAATGATCGAAATGTCAAAAATGCCATTTACAAACATAATGACAAAAACGCCCTCTATAGGCAAAATGACCAAGATGTCAAAAATGCCCTCTATGGTCAAAATGAAGAAAATGCCATCTATGGGCAAAATGATGAAAATGCCATCTATGGGCGAAATGACCAAAATGCCACTTTGTAAGCAAAATGACCAAAATGTTGAAAGTGCCCTTTATGGGAAAAATGATAAAAATGCCATCTATGGGAAAAATGACTAAATGACCAAAATATCAAAAATGCCCTCTATGGACATAATGACAAAAATGCCTTCTATGGGGAAAATGACCAAAATGCCCTTTATGACAGAATGACCGAAATGTCAAAAATACCCTCTATAGTCATAATGACGAAAATGCCCTCTATGGGTGAAATGACCAAAATGCTTTCTATTGACAAAATGATCGAAATATCAAAAATGCCTTTTATAGACAAAATGACGAAAATGCCCTCTATGAGTGAAATAACCAAAGTGTCCTTTATGGACAAATTGATCGAAATGTCAAAAATGCCTTGTATGGACATAATGACGAAAGTTTATTCTATGGGTGAAATGGCCAAATTGTTCTCTATGGACAAAATGACCAAAATGTCAAAAATGCTCTTTATGGACATAATGATGAAAATGTCCTTTTTGGGCGAAATGACCAAAATATCCTTTATAGATAAACGACCGAAATATCGAAAATGCCCTCTATCGACATAACGACGAAAATGCCCTCTATGGGCGAAATGATTGAAATTTCCTCTATGGAAAAAATGAATGAAATGTCAAAAATACCATCTAGACATAATGACATAAATGCCCTCTATGGGTGAAATGACCAGAATGCCCTCTATGTACAAAATGACCAAAATATAAAAAATGTCCTCTATGGACATAATAATGAAAATGCCCTCTATGGGCGAAATGAGAAATTATTAAAATACCCCTAGATGGGACATATTGTAGCAACTTCCCAAAAATGTTGAAACCAACTTTATTCAATCAAGGGTCTCAAAATGAGTTGTCTATATGTGGCTATCCTTATTCTTTCTTAGTAGCTCTATATAGCTTCCTAGGATGACCATGAACCCTACAAAATGAACGATAGGGGCTTTGGGTCATGGTTGTGGTTGACTTTTGGATTAAGGCAACTTTACTCCTTTTTGCTTGGAGGGAACAGATAACAATGGCTTGAAAGTGGAAGAAAAGTTTTAAATGGATGATGATGGCTTATTAGGATCTGAAATCTATCATAGTCTGGTCCACCCTTATCAATCTTAATTTGGCTGGAATTAAGCATTTTTCCTAACTTATTAGGCCCATTCTCAAGAGTGATCTTCTCCTTTTTAGCTTGCTTAAATTATTGATTAAGGGAATAAAATTTAGCAAGTAGATCATTCTTTTCACTTTCAATAGCCTCTAAAGATGACTTAAGGCTTCCTATTTTTTTCTACCAAAGAGTTTCTTTCTTGCTCCAAGGATTTGAGCTTTTCTAAGTGAGTTGCTTTATGTTCATTGAGTTAACTCAACATAGCTTGACCAACCTTTAGAGTGCTCTTCTCCTTCCCACTCATCTTGACTTTATTGTTCAACTTCAAGTTAGCATTTTTGCGATTGAGAGACTCATTGTATAATTGCTCATAAGCAACCTCAATATCTCCTTCAATTGCACTCTCACTATTTTCAGAATTGTCACAATCCTTTTGTTCATCATCATCATAGGATATAAAACTTTCAAGGATTTTAGTGGTGATAGTGAAAGCTAAGAACTGACTCTCTTCTCATTCATTTTATTCATTTTCTTCTTTTTCTTCCTCACTATCGGTTAAGGTAGTTTTCATTGCCTTTTTATTATTTATTTTTCCTCTTATCTTATTAGGGTAATCTGCAACTATGTGGCCGTTGTTGTGACAATCATAACACTCAATGAGACTAGAGAATTGATCAGAGAGTTTTTTTCTATCACTACTTGAGGAATTTTTTGGAACCCTGCCTTTTGAAATACTAGAGTTTCCAATGAGCCTCTTATTTGAGTTTTGTCCACTCTTAGGACTGAAAAATTATATTCTTGTAGAATTTGTTAAATCTTCTTACAAATAAGGCAAGATCTTCCTCATTAAGGGACTCAAGGTCTATATCCACTTCACCTGTCACATCCTACACCCCACCCTATGCAGATTAGGAATAGTGACTGACCAGTTTGGCACCTTACCAATACATTAACCCTTTTGTAGCATTTTGATGACATGTCTACCCGAATGCCTCTTAACATGTCTAAATAGTTTATATTCAGTTATACTAATCGTCTAGCAAAAATCTGTGTCTATAAATATTTTCTTAAATCCAATCACATTTGGCATAGCATAACTAAACTTTACATCAGAGTTACAATGACATAAGCCCATCAATTAATTACATATAAATGTCTAACTATTACAACAATGATAACATTATTCACGTTCTGTTCTTCTCTAAACTGTCACATCACTTTGGTATTCATTAATTCAGATTGATAGCTCCATGGCTGGGATACTAACCATCTTCTAGCTAGAGTCTCTATTCATCCTGGCTTACTTGCATCTAGATCTATAAATTTCTTAGTCCTTCCTGAAAAATTACAAGATAAAACACTATGAACTTATGAAAAGCTCATGAGTAACTCTAGTCCCCTGTCACGGGTTTTTGGAAACCAATTTCATAAACCTTTTTATAGCTTTCGTGAACTTTTATAAAGCGTTCATAAATTTCATGGATAACAGTTAATGAATATTTACTTGAAATCCACTAGCATTTTTTTCATAAAATAATAAAATAAATCTGTGATTTTTAACACATGTTGTAATAGTTACATAAAGGTTCATGCTAGTCTAGTTTTGCAAAATATCATTTCATCATACATTTCATAACAATGGAAGAGAAATAAGTAAGGAGAACATGCCAAATATCTTTATAGAGTATGTCCTTGAGGGTCATCATTGTCACCTTAGTGACCATCTATGTAATTTAGAGCTCTGGGCTTACATAGCCCCTTCTAGATTCTGACTCCTGGCGAAGTCTTGGCTATCTTAATCAATAAATAGTCTACCGGCTCTTATCCCTCGGCGGGTCCGTAAGGCAAGTAATACTAAAACATACTTGTAAAACATCCTTAGCTATCCATGCATTAGAACATTTAAAAATCCTACTCATAAAACATGCCATTCAAAATTTTTAACATGATAATAAAGGATTTGCATAAAAATGTAAAGCATAGAAGACAAATGTGAGAAGACAATAAAAGAATCGTAATCGAATGGAAAACCTTAATTTTAAGGTTCAAGGTTACTCACCTGTAGCCCAGAGTCCACAGTCACTTGCTTATTTGACTTTCCTTGGCATTCATCTTATCTCATTTTCTCTCATGCTGATCTTAATTCATGGATCAAAATAGATCAATACTATATTAATATAGATACTCGGTTAAATCTTTGCTTACATAATGTTCTTAGTCTCTTCTGGACTTAGTCTTATAATTTAGGATTCCCTTATGGTCTTTAATTGGGGTTCCTAATACTTCTTAGTTCATTGTGTGCTTTACTTTAGCCTTTAGGGGCATTTTGGTCATTACCCTTTTATATCTTATATCATCGGGTTCATAATTTGCCTAAATGGACTTTATTTTTGAGTCCCAACGGTCCTTAAAACATTACTATAGGTTTTCTAATTTCATCTATACTTTTTTGGTAACTTCATTAAGTCTTAAGGATGTATTTGTCATTTTTTAGTTTGTTACCTGGTCTTATTTCCCTTAAAAGGACGCCACCGTTAAGTCCGGAATGTTGAAGATAATTAATTTAGGATTTTTCAAATCTTAATTAGTTTATTTGTGGCTTATATTAAGTCTAGGTGTAGAGACCTGAAAAATGAGAGTGAATTTTTCATTTTGTACCTGGATCGAGTAGTGTGATATCCCCGAAAAATCCGACAGAACGCAGACTATACCTCGACCTAAGAAAAACAGGTTATGTGATATTAATGATTTAAAATAGCCAAAATACAGTAAGCCATAACGGGATTTAATACTCTCAGATATAAGATGGCATATGCTCGAAAAATAAATAACCCGGTCAATTGAGTGCCGAGATGGACAAATGGACCAATACAAATAATTCATTATGAAAATTATATGAAAATAAATAAGTCATTAACAGGGACCCAATGTTGGCAGAATAAATTTTCGGCTTTATTGGCATGTTATAATTTAATATTTTATAGAATAAAATATTAAACCGATACAGCGAAATAATCATGAAAATTATGCAAAGATAACTAAGGCACCCAACATCGGTAAAATGTGTATTGATGATACCAAGCCCGAGTTATACCAAATTTGCCGATACTTCCTATATAAATATTTTGATATCAACTACGGAAATAAGTGTCGGAAAGATACTTGTAGATAAGTGTGAAATAAAAAAATAAAAAAATATAAGACACGAACGGGCACCCAGAGACGATAAAGTAAATAATAATGATATTGAGCCGACTTTAGGCCAACTTTACTGACATTTCATAATTAATATTTTATGAAATAAAATATTATTAAATACGGTAAAAGATACCCTGGCTTAATGTCAAATTTACTGGCATGTTAGAACTTAATGTTTCAAGGAATAAAATATTAATATGGTAAGATATATTACAAATATACATGCACATCATAAAATAACTACACATATATTGTTTACATATAAAAATATAGTATATATGGAAACTTCATAGAAGCAGCTAACTAAAGAAAGCAGTAGAAACTGTTGGACGGTGTAGAAAGCTTCCAAAGAAATATAAAATATATATGTATTACTGTATATGGCAGCTTGTAGAAGCTGTTGGAAGGAGCCAATTATATATGTGGTTGTATAGTGGGGGAACAGCAGTTGGAGTGCAGCAGCGGTGCAAGAGATTCATATAAATATATATATATATATATATATATTTATGTGTGTGAGGCATGCAACAAAGAGAAAAATCAAAGGAAATGAGAAAAAGAAAAAGAAAAAGAAATGAAAAGTCAAGGAAGTAGGCGCACAGAGATAGCGTACAGTAGGAGATGAATTGAAAGAAAGGAAAAGAGAAAAAAAGAAAAAAGAAAAGTGAAGGGCGGTGCAGGTTTAGCAGCAAGGAGATTTAAAATATATATTTATATTGTGTGTGTGCTTGTGGCAGTGCAAGAAGGCAAAAATATATATATATATATATTTCATATATGTATATGTGTAGCGTGTACGTGATGTGTGGTGTGCATGAATAGGTGTGTGTAGGGTGCAGGTTTAGGCGGTGCGATAGGGAAGAAAATATATATTTATGTATGTGTTTGTTGTATAGCAGCAGTAGTGGTGCAGCGTGGGAGGTGTTTAGTGGGCATGATATCTATATTATATAATGTATACATTATATATGCCAAGTGAAAACAACAAGAGAAAAAGAGGGAGAGATTGAGAAAGTGCAGCAGAGATATTTATATATAGATACATGTGTGTGGGTAAAGAGCAGCAAGAGCTGCTGTTTAGAGAACCGATTGGGTTCTAAGATAGATTGCAGCAGGAGAAGAAATGGAAAAAAAAATGGAGAACAAGATGGCGTTACAGCTGAAGCTGCTGAAAGGGAACTTTAGAGAGAATAGGGGGCTTTGCAAGGAGCTTGTACAATTGGTGGTGCTATTCAGTGTGGTGGTGTGTAGAGAAGATAACAGTGGTGAGTAGTTTTGGGTGAAGAGGGCCTATTGCAGCAGGAGCTGCTGTTGCAAGACTTGTTGCGGCAGTGGAGATTTGGGAGCTACGGGTTTTGGAAACCTGCAGCAAAAAAAAAAAAAAAAAAAATGATGCAGCAGTTGTGGACAACTTGAATTTGAGGGAGAGGATGGCAGTAGCAGCAGGCGACAAATCGGATGTTGGAGGACCTGATTGAGTTGCTGTGAATAAATTGGAGAAAGATTTAGGGCTTTCCTTGTGATATTTCTTTAGATGCTTCAAGTGAATATACTAATGGAGCTATGCATTGGACAGCTAGTTCCGATGAAGGATCTAGTTATTTGTAGGTCATTTGTCACATCCCAAACCCCACCCTACGCGGATGTCGAGGACGTGACTGCCAGTTGGTCGCGACGCGACCAACCAAAGGCAAATTCTGAACTTTCCGACGAATTGCACTCCAACTGTAGGGTCAGATGCAGCGGAATTTAAAACTTTTTCTTTGTGTCACGGGAATGCAACTCACTTATCCATCATAAGTATATGTATCACAGAGCAAGACTAAATCCAGTCAGTCAACAATTCTAATCTCAGAGCATATCTAAAATCAAGCATATAACAACAGAGCAGATCTAATATCTCTAGAGTACCATTAGTTCCATGAGCCATGTCTATCCAATATATATCAGTCAAGTCAGTCATAACATACCACTCACTGGAATAACCAGGTTCAATCCACAATAAACCAGTCTCTACAATTCAGTGCCGTCAGATCCTTACTTGCGATGCCACTTGGCCTATTCACGTCATGTCATAGTACCTTCTAATCCAATGGAGGTAATTCCTGAAAAATGTCAGAATAATGGGGTGAGCTTAAATAAGCCCAGTGAGTAACACAGATTCCCTATCATGGGTTTCAAAACCAGTTTTGTGCTTCCAAGGCACATGGATAATTTAGTCATTTCAAAAATAACTATTTTTATAAGTCCATTTCATAAGCAGTCTAGTACAATAAAACAGAATCGAACAGACAATACAAACGGATCGGAACATGACATAACCAATCGGTCAGAACAATAACTATTGCTAATATATCGGTCAAGACACAGACTCTTCATTAACGGAACGAATCATAACGGAACTGGACCTTATATCAATCAAGACAGACAGATCATCAACGGACGGAACATAACGGAATCGAACGGAAACAATACATCAGTCAAAACAAAGACATATCATTAACGGATAGATCATAACGGAACTGGACCATATATCAATCAAGACAGACAGATCATCAATGAACGGAATATAGCAGAATCGAACGGAACAAAACATTAGTCAAAGCAAAGACATATCATCAACGGATAGATCATAACGGAACTGGACCATATATCAATCAAGACAGACAGATCATCAATGAACGGAATATAGCAGAATCGAACGGAACAAAACATTAGTCAAAGCAAAGACATATCATCAACGGATAGATCATAACGGAACTGGACCATATATCAATCAAGGCGGACTTAACATCATTAACGGACGGAACATGTCAGAACCGGACGGAACATATCAATCGAGGCAGACATATCATTAACGGACAGCACATAACCGAACTGAACGGAATTCCTAATTCGAAGGACACAAGCACATCACGTGGAATGTGGTACAAAGGGCGTACATTAAGTACATACATTTAAACAATATAGCATTCAGACAGTATACTATACAAAGCTGTACGATACAACAAAATGTTGTTCTTTGCCTATATCACATGGTTTATTTAATCGTTTCAGAAATAATGGTTCAATATATCCATTTTATCTCAACAGTTCAAAACGGGCAAAACAGTACGGAATGCTAGCACAGGGATCAGGAATATAGTCAATTATTTAAAAAGACTAAAACCATGTCATAAGTGATATAGTACGAAAAGCATGCATTTAAATAATTGCACTTAAATAATTGCATTCAAAACAGATCAGTAAATCAAGGGACAGTATCAAAACAGTGTCAGAAGTTACTCACAAAGGACAGACAGTGAATCAAAATACAGTACAGTGTCAGGAGTTACTCACAAAGGACAGACAGTGAATCAAAATACAGTACAGTGTCAGGAGTTACTCACAAACTTTACGCTTATTTCCTTGCATAAATAATCCGATAACCTCCAGGTACGTCAGGCATCTCCATGTATATCCTGAATAATAATCATCAATCACAGACAGATCAGAACTCATCCATTCAGGTCTCATTCGTCATCTTAGGTATCTATCGGATTACCTAAGATAGCCTAGTAGCCTATCGCCCTTCCATTGGGTCTCACCCGAGGCTATTTCATTCTTTAATTAGGCTTAGCAGTTATTAGGATTATATCCTAAGTCATTTAGACTTCAATTGTTATCAGTCAGGCACTCATTCAACCTTAGGGGCAAAATGGTAATTTTACCATTCTTGTCCCGGACCCTGTCGTGGTCTTCGGAATAGTCTTTATTTCTTAAGTACAAAGTTTTACGTCCTTTGGACTCCAATCGGTATCAGTTAGGTTCTCATTTTAACCATAGGGGCAAAATGGTAATTTTGCCATTCTTATCCCGGACCCTGTTATGGTCCTCAGAATATCCCATATATCGTATATGTGAAGTTTTAAGTCTTTTAGACTTTAATCGGTATCAGTTGGGTACTTATTTAGTCTTAGGGGCAAAATGGTAATTTTGTCATTTTCGCCCGGGACCCTATCATGGTCCTCAGAACGTCCCATATATCTCATGTATAAATTTGTAAGTCCCTTGGACTTCATTTGGTATCTGGTTTAGATCGTCGGGACACATCGGTCATTTCTCGTTTTATGCGTTGACTGTCTCGGAGTCTTATTTAGCCCTTCAGTGTTCATAATTATCCCTATGATAATTTATCAGATCAGTTTGACCTTTATTCGACCTCTACTTTGCACTTACAGTGCTCAGGGGTATTTTGGTCATTTTACGTTTTGTGTAATTCTGACCCTGATTCGTCATCTAATCAAGTATACAGTCTCACCAGTGTCTGGGCTCCTACCGGTATCAGTTTCGTCCCAATCGGACTTTGTTTAGGTCTCGTACGGTATCAGGGGTAATTTGGTAATTTCATGTGTCGCATTTTTCGGCACGTCAGTTCATAAAATGGACCTCACCATTGGGTCCAGAGTGTCCGACATAATTAAGTTGGACTATCTGTTATGTTTAATCGGCCCTGAGTATCATTAAGGGCAATTCAGTCATTTACACCTACGTGTCTGTATTTTTCGGGATCTCGGTTCATTAAACGGACCTCACCGTTGAGTCCAGAATGCACGAGATAGTCAAAATAGGCTATCTGATACTTTTATTTGGGTCTGGTGCCATCAGGGGCAGTACAGTAATTTATCACTTACAGGTCTGTATTTTTCGGTACTATATTTCCAAAATCGGACTGTACCATTGAGTCCAGAATATTTGAAATAGTGAAAATACACTATTTATTTACTTAATTTGGACTCCGTTTGACATATTTAATGTCCAGGGGTAAAATTGTAATTTTTCCTATTTAATAAAATAATTAAATAATTATTTTATTATTTAATTAATTTATTCCGGGCTTAAATGTATAAATTTTCAAAAGTCTGGGCCACTGTGTAATTCTTTAAAACAGTTGGGGACAAATCCGTAATTTTCAGAAATTATTTGGGGTTAAAACATAATTTCATAATTTAGGGGTTCAAACCCAAGGGTTCAATGGTTCACCAAGTGAACCGGTCCAAAACCATCAAGAACCAACCGGTTCAGTTCCTTCAGAAAACCGGAATTAAATATCCCTGTTATCCCCTAATTGGCCCCTTATCCGTATATAGGTTTAGCCCCAAATCAATTTCAATTTCTGATTTATTAACTCTGTTGCCAAACGGTCCGAATTCAATTTTTTTTTTTTAAAACACATCAGTTTAGCCAAACGGTGCCGTTCCACTAAAGAGATGGCACGCCCATGAGTGGACACGTGTCCGAGTCGACATGGTCTGCCCAAGCGAGTTGGACGAGTCGACTCCGTCTTCTCCAACCAAAACTGCTACTGTAGCCCTAATTCGCAGTTTTGCAATTTCTCCAATTCGTGGAGTTTCAGACAAGGTTTTCAACATGTTTCGGTCCCAAATGGTTCCTGAACGTTATTCCAACACTTTTGCATTGGTTTGAAGCTTCAAAAATAAGAATTAAGCTCTGTACAGCCGATTATCGTGCAGATTTTCAATCCAGTCGTGTGGCCTTGTTTCTCAACCAAATTGCACGATTCTTGGCTTGTTGTGACCCTTAGGATAGGGGCTTCAATTCCCCATTTATAAATTTCAGTTTAAGAGCCTATTTTCGAGTTTGGGTTCCATGGCCGAGACCTATAGGTTCGGTTTTGAGGGTCTAAACTCAGGCAATGGGGTCGCGGGTCAGTGGTTTTTGAACCCCCTCAGTGTCTAGATCATTTATAAACCATCAAAACTTGGTTTTATGGAGGTCGAATCAGACCTGCAATTCTTGGTCCATCCATGGTGGCTGTTTACGGGTTTTGGGTGTTTCTACCCTATTCGACCCTCCCAATTAATTTAGAACAGTTCTAAGGTCTCATAGTAGCTTATTTACACAGTCTATATGGATCAAAAATCATCAGAGCAGTGCCAATAAATCAAAACAAAAATTTGACAGTTTGTAGTTTAAGGTGTTTACCCCTCAAGCAGTGGCTTATTGTTCCTACACGGCTTGGTCCAATCACCTTGGTGGTGCCTCAGTCAGGCACACGGTGCTGCTCAGCTCCTCAGTCCCCTTTGGTGCATCTCCATGAATGTACACACCATGGACACACACTTTGCATGGACATGCAAGCTCACCATGGCAGCCCTCTCTAACCGAGCCCACACATAGGTCTCTCATTCACTCTGTTCTGGTTTATACACAGAACCTATTTTGTGTCCACAATGAATCACCATATCATGTATATTACCTATACACTTATACATATATATCTCTATATGTATGTGCAGGGTTGAGGTGATTGAAAATCAGAGAGTCAGGTGAGCTGAGGTGGCTGAGGGGAGTAATCATGTGGGGTTTGCATGGGTTGTCATTGGTTGATTTGGGTGGCAGCCTATTCAGAATTGTATGTATATATATTTCATTGTATATATGGTCACAAAGATGCCACCAGCCCAGTTGGTTATTTTTTGAGAAAAATTCATTCCCTCTCAAAGGTCAAGGGTTCAATTCCCTTGGCCTCCCATTTGGCCCCTTTTTCACCATTTTTGGTTAAGGCCACGTTTGGCTGCGCAGTAATTCAGTTTCTGATGTTTGCCTCATAACTTTTATTTCGTAACTCCTTTTTCGGTGCGGTTTCTTCCGGTCAGTTTCTATTTCTGTTATCTTCAGTGTCAGAGGTTCCGTGTCATTTATTAGTCATTCGGGATTTTCGGGATTAACTAATTCGAATTCCGTCAGTGTTATATTGACATTATTTCACCTAATTAATGGATAATTAGGTTCGGGTATTATACCCTATTCTCGGACATGTTTTGTCATTCTATTGGTCTAGTGTGACCACCGGAAGATTAAGGTTAATTTCCTTAATTATTCCCTGAGCCGGTATTAATTAATAATTAATTATTTAATTATTAATTATACAGAGTCGGGGTGTTACATCATTGTTTCTTTTGATTGAGCAAAAGCGACTTATGGGAAGTGGTTAATGGACCAACTGAGGGTCCATTAGTGTTTGTGGGGTTGCCAAATGACGATCTCAAGGCCGGTGGAATATTGACTGCAACTAGTCAGAGGTTAGATTTAATTATTGTCTAGCTAATTTAAATTTAAAATAGAACTTTGTGGAATTGTGATTATGCCCAAAAATTACGGTTAATTGTGAATTGACCCGAGTAATAAAATAATATTTAATTAAATGATTATTTAAAAGAGAAATTACCAAAATGCCCCTAAGTCAAAAAGTAGTCCAACGGACTCTGATTAAAATAAAAAAAAAAGTGAATTTGTATTAGTTCGAGCATTTCGGACTCAATTGTGGAGTCCAATTTGCGAAAAGAGGTCCCAAGAAGTAAGAACCCATAAAAGTGCAAAATGACCATTTTGCCCTTTTCAGTATAGATGTCCAAATTGAATTCCGCGAAAGCCTAAATCGACTTTGTTCGACATTCCGAACCCAATGGTAAAGTTATTTTAGTAAAATAGGAACTCATGATATAAAAGTATAAAATTTGATAAATAGCATAATTCAAGTAGAAATAAACTAAGTTATGTTTCGTGATTTTAGGAACTCCGAAAGGCAAGGAGAAAGCAGTCTAGGCCTTCCGGTTGGAGACAATAAAAGGGGACTGCATTCTCATTGATTAGTTCGGCTACATAGCGAGCACGACTTCCTAGGGTTGAGACCAACCCATCAAGTATGATATTTTGCTAAGTAAGGAATAGGATTAAGTTTAGGAATGATTTGCATGAATGAATCATATGTTTATTTGATGTTAGACAATCACATAGGGAATGTTGCTTTGAAAAGAAACCTTGAGTTGATTTTTTATGTATTTTTGTGTTCTTTGTTACTCTTTAGGAGTTATGATTATTTCCATGCGTTGGTGCTGTATGTGATTTATGTTCTTAGAGAATGGTAAAGATCGTGAATGGGTGATTTGAGCATGTGTTTATATTGATGGTGCATAACATACTGACTTGTGGGAGGAGTTTTGTGGTTCAAATGTTATTATTGCTTTAAGTAAAATGCATTAATAAAAGCAAGCTCTATATGTTCGGTAAAACGCTGCATTGATATTACGTTATTGGATGGTGAAATCAAAAACATATTAGCATATGGTGAATCCTTTGGAACATAGTGTGGGTTAAGCACTTCGGTGCAATTGCATTATGAGGGTGTAGATCTTGTGGTGAAAAACTCAAAATTGGCCGTTGCATTGGTACTCATGGATCCATCGGATGCGGTCCGTAAACAAGACATGGGTGTGGCATAGAGTTGGCATGGGTGTGTCACGCATACCGTCTTTGCATTATGTTGATGAATTGGATAGAATGTAGATTATAAATGTACACTTGCACATGCCACACCTTAATTTTGTTCCTTGCATTAGCATTGTGTCATACTAGTAGTTGCGCTGACCCATTCGTGGGATATCATATTACAAATGACACTCCCGGCATTTGAGACTTGAGGGAGTTTTGCAGAGTAGAGGAGACATGAATTTAGAAGGATTTTTGGCCCTTAAGCCCAAGTGACATATGACATGTATTTATAGGAAGTGACTTGCATGTACGTGTGTTGAAGGGAATGAATGCATAGTTAATTAAATCCATTAAATTGTCTTTTATTTCCTTTTCTTATTTCACTTTCGCTCACCCCCCGAGTTCGTGAAAATTTGGGGCGTGACACTAGGGGCATTTTTGTAGTTTTACACTTTCAAGTGGGACCACATTCGGGTAACCGGATGCTTAGTTTGACCTCACCGTTTGATTCAGAGTGTAAAAAAAAGTTAAGTATACCCCTTTCTATATTTTCCCAATTTGTTTGGTAGCTCGTACAACACTAAGGGATGTTTGGAAATTTCACATTTCTAGGTGTCTATATTTTTGGTACCTCGTTTGACTAAACGAACCCCACTATTGAGTCCGAAATGTTGAAAAATGTTAAAGTAAGTACTTTCACAATCATTGGAGTTCAATTGGTAGCTTAATTAATGTATTAAGACATAATTAAAATTATTCCAGTTTGTCTATTCGTATTTTTTGGGATCTAATTTCTTAAATCAGACTCCGCCATTGAATCCAGAATTCCTAAAAACATTGGGTTAGACTCTTATTGCATTTTGATTGGCCTTCATTTGGCCTATTTTGGCTTAAGAGCATTTTAGTAATTTCTCTTAATTTAAAAATGATTTAAAAATAGCTTTGAATTATTTTTCTGGGGTTATTTATAATTTTCAAAAATTAATTAACCTTGTTGGAATTAACTTAATCTTCATTTTATAATTACCTTTAGAGGTTCTATTGAATTAGAATTATTTGCCTACCTCATTTGAATTAACTTCAATCAACCCCTTAATTAGGAATTATTTTAAGTTAACAGTAACTCAAACGACGACGTTTTGGTGACCCACATGTGTGCCAAAATCGGATCTGCCTCGAACTCGATTCGTTGGCCCATTGATTGACCCGTTGACTGGTCAACAAATATCCTCGCTGGCGCCAATCGCCTTCTTAGGTGATAGTGGTTGTTGGCGATCATTTTTTTACTACGACTTTGCTTGTCTCAGAACCATTTTTCACCAAGGATTTCATTTTCAGCATCACAATGGGGTTTGGTTCAGTTTAAGGTTGTCAAATGGTCGGTCACATGTAGCTCTCCATTGAAGCCCGATTTTCTAGCAAGTTTTTCGTGTTCTTATTTCGTTGTGTTTCCGTCATGGTTTTTGCCCCATTTTCATTCTAATTGATTCTTGGGACTCTAGGGAACATTTTCCTCTTCATAAAATGAGGTAAATCCTACTAATTGACCTCGGTTTGGATATTTCAAGTAGTGATTGTAAGTCACTGTTTCTTGATGGTCTCTTGACCATTTTTAGTGGTTTAAGTTGCGTTGTGTCCCATTTTTTATACTCTTTCGAGCCATGTACTTTGTTTAAAGCTTAGTTCATCACGAGTCCAAAACCCAGATTTCTCATTTTTGGGTCTAGGGTTTTCTTATGGTTTCTTAGCCTAAACCATGCCATTTCTTTGCCATTTTCATCTATTTCTATTATTTCTTATATGAATACCAAGTGATTTGAAGTTCGTGTTCATAAGCGTGCCAAATATTTTGATTTGAAATGTGCTATCATGTGTTACAATTCTTGTTTAAATACTTGTTGATTATTCAACTCTTATTCTTGCATGCTTATAATAACTGTTGTTCTTGAAAAGAAAGCTTTGAACAAGTGTTTTCCTAATTTGATAAAGGGTAATAATATAAGATAATTGTGTGTGAGCACCATGTGTTTGTAAGATCCTTTGGGATCATCATGATTAATGCCCATAAGAAGGCCTGGAGATCTTCTACGAGTAATGGTATATAGATAAGAAATATAGACCCATGAGTAAAACACTAGAATCTGGGTTGACACTGATTCATCCTGAATTGATAACAAGCATAATAAAGAAATGGTAGAACGTTTTCGAACCTCCATTCACATGAAAAGGATTTTTATCATCTTTTTTTTTTTTTACATGGAAAAAGAATTTTATTCATCCTCATTTGCATAAAGAAATTTATTTACAACTCCTTGCCATAAATTGGCAATCTTGACAAGTGCTTCACATGAAAATAATTTTGTTCATCCTTATTTGCATGAAATAAGTTGTTAGCAACTCTTAGACACAAGTTGGCTATCCTATCATGTGTGCATTTATTTGAAAAACTTCCAGTATAAGAAAATGTGTTGAATGCTGCTTGCTTAAATTTTTTTTATTATGTCTTGCACATGTTGTCACGACTCGAAACCCACCTTATGCGGATTAGGGGCCGGTGACTGACACTGTCGCTTGGGCAGGCTGTAGAAAATAAAATGAATTGCACCAAAGAGTGATAATTTTTTTTCTTTTATGTATCAAGTACGGAAGGTACACATATGCAGCTCATCTGATAACAAATCGAACTTTAACAATCATCAATAAGATGATCTCCAAGTATAATTTCCATCATCATAAATCACTATTCAGGTCTAATATCATTTCTAGTGTCACTATGTCACAATATCTAATATTAACATTAACCTTACAAGATATATAAACAAAATTAAGGCTCGGAGCTATACACTATCAAAGTTGCCCACAAACGTATCATTAACTCCACTAGTCGCCATCATTTTATTTTCTCTCATATTGTGTTACTTGAAAAATTGTTATAATTTTGGGGTGGGCTAACTTAGCTCAGTAAGTTCCTTCACTCTGCCATGGGTTACACAAGGGTGTATAACAAGAGAATAATCATAGGATTTTCAATTCAAAAGGGTTTGGCCATCAGGCCAAAATAACACAGTTCATAAAGGGTTCACTTTGCCATGGGTTACACAATGTATCAACATATGATGTTTAGCTGCCCAAATCAAAGAGATTCAAATTAAATATAAGGATAGATCTCAAAGGCGTATTTCATATTCAAAGATAATATCATCAAATAAACAAATGGTGTAGAATCTAACACATACAGATTGAGTCTAATAGATGTTATCAACAAATAGGGCCCATCTACTCCCAAACAACACTTATCCAAGTTGACCACTCATCTTTGGGTTCCCCTGAATAGCACCAAGAGCTCTTATCAAATTATGTACTCATCAGGACTATGTGTTGGGTATCATTCCCAAACATTGACCCGTAGGTCATCAGCATCTAAAGAATCAAGATAGGCATTGTGATAGACACAACCCCACGTACTCACAAATAATGTTATTAGCAAAGGATCCCACAAGGTATGAATATATATATAGGTTACAAGGTCCATAACAAAAGGAATCACAATGATTACAAAGATAGTATATAGTCAAGGAGTCAAAGGACTCATAGATGTTCACAACAAATAGGATATCAATGAATCACAAGTTTTCACATAATGAAAAAAAAAAAATTTCGATGGTTTGTGGACTTGAAGCAATTACAGATATACAATTTCAAGAAATAAAGATTGGTAGCTATACAAGTAGGCCACGTTTGTAGAGTAGAAATCTATATATTAGAGTTTGAGTTTACTTACATTGGGTTCTTAGCATTGCATTCCCATACTGGTACCATAGTAGCTATCCCATAGCCTTGTTCCATTTTTTCATCATTTAGGTGATCCTATAATCATGGATAAAAAATACATTGTATATTGAATTAGTATTCATTCTAATTTTAAACATCTTTATTTAGTGTTTAAGTTCTTTTGAACTTAGTCTAATTGATTAAGAGATTCTCAAACTCCCAATTTTGGGTTCTCTGATGCTTTATAGCTTATTGGGCCTTTCAAAGGCATAATGGTAATTTACCCTTTTTAATATCTCATATTCTCTGTACACGATTTTATGTATTCAGGCTTCAGTTTTTAGTCTAATTGGTCCTTATAACATTTACATGGATCTTTTAATTTCATTTATACACTTCTGGTAACTTCATTAAGTGTTAAGGACATATGCATCATTTTTTAGTTTGTTATCGGGTCTCATTTTTCTCAAAAGGACGTCACTGTCAAGTCTGAAATATTGAATATAATTAATTTAGGTTTTTTCGGATCTTAATTAGCTGATTTGTGGCTTATATTAAGCCTAGGAAAATTTTTATAATTTTATACTTTCATGTGTCACATCTTTCGGTACTTTGTTTGCTAAAATGGACTCCACCGTTGAGTTTGGAATGTCAAAGAAAGTCAGAATATGTTATCTTTGACATTTAACTGGCTTTTAGACTACTAAGGGCAAAATGGTAATCATGACATTTCACATGTCTATATTTTCGGGACTTCGTTTCACAAAATGGATCCCACCATTAGGTCCAGAATGTCCCAAAATGCTAAAGTATGTCAGAGTCTAATTGATAGCTTAATTGATCATTAGGACATAATCGTAATTATTCTAGTTTGTCCGTTCATATTTTTTGGGATCTAATTTCAAAAATTGGACTCTATCATTGAGTCCGGAATTCCCAAAAGTATTGGGTAAGACTCTTATTTTATTTTAATTGACTTTCATTTGGCCTATTTTTGACTCAATGGTATTTTGATAATTTTTCATAATTAATGAGGATTTAAAAATAATTTATAATTATTTTTCTGGGATATTTCGTAATTAATAGAAGTCTGGGGGTCAAAACATAATTTTAGAAACTTTAAAACCCTAAACCATCCGGTCTGGTCCCTATCTAAGTGAACCGGTCCTATATAGAGGTGAACCAACCGGTTCTGTCCAGTCTGTGATGCCATGCTAACATCTGTAGAGACTTAGAAAAAAAAAATAAAATAAAATAGTTAAACCGGTTAACCGAGTACCAAGATAAATCTATGGGATTGATACGAATTATAAATTATAAGAATATAATATGGGACCCGAATGAGAACCAATAGTGGTAAATAAATAATTAAATTAAGTCCCGGCTTTATGGCAGTTTTTATTGGCATAAGATAATTTAATATTTGTGAAATAAAAATATTAAAAAGATATATACATATATATATATATATGTCCGTGAAATTTCTAAAGGAAATTATTGAAACAAAAAAAAGAATATATATATATATATATATAAGTGTGTGGTTGTAAAAAGGGTGCAGCAAAAGAAAAGGAAAGAAAGGTGAATAAAGGAGGGGCGGTGCAGGTCGTGTAAAAACAGAGGAAAAGGAGAAAAAAAAAAGAAAAAGAAGAGAGAGAGTCGGTGGGAACCGATTGTGAGAGAGAGAGAGAGAGCGTAAGAGAGGGGAGCTCTCAATTCGGGCCATGGGGGGCTGCTCCAGCAGCGTGTTCGGAAAAGTGGGGCGACGCAAGCGAGGGATTGAAGTCCCCTGTTTTAATCGACGACAGATAGGTTTTGGCTCGGTTGTATTGACATGGATGGAGCTGATTGGGTCTGTGGAGTAAGACAGCAATAGCGGTGCGACAGTTTGATCAGGTTCCATCCCAAAGTTCGCTGCACGGGATGATGATTGTTGGATGGATTTTTGTTTTGAACGGATCGATGTTGGCTTCAAGTTGTTGCACCGATGATGGCTGTAGTAGAGATAATGACTGAGATTCAAAACTCTGTCAAGAATTGGGATTGTTGGTCAAGTTCTGCGGCTGGTGTTATGGGTTGCTGCTACGGTTTTTGTCATTTTGGGTTTGATGATTGATGATCCGTTTAAATTGGGGAGAAAAAGAGTGATGGTGCGGCAAGTGGTATGTATGTATCTGTGTATATATATATATATATTTATCTATGTCTGTGGATGTCGGTTGGATTGGCTTAGATTGGATTGAGGTGTGATTGGTGTTGTGAAATTGGTGTAGTTGTTGGAGGCTATGGGTTTTGAATTTGCTTGTAGCAATTAGAACCACTAATTTGGTAGAGCTTGTATTGTAATCTGATGAGAGAAAATTGGCAATTGTTAATTAGTTTCCATGGTCGGTGTATGTGCTCAAGTAGGTACAAAAATTTAGTCTTGAGGGAACAGGGGTTGGCCCGAATGTTGCAAGAGCTGCTACGGCAGTTGAGGACTGACCTTGATGGAGGAGTTATACAATTTGATCAGATTGTTCTAGAATAGTTGACTACAGTAACTGGAGTTCCCAATTCAGGAAATAACGAGTGGACCGATGCCCTCTTATGTAATCTTAATGAAAGTATTAGATGGAAATTTGTATTTTGTTCCATGGAAAACGAGGATAGGGAGTATATGTGGGAATTCTCAGTTAATTGTCGCTTTGATATGCAGTAGCAGTAACATCTTTAGTGGCTGTTTTAGGAGTATATTAGCTTTAGTTAGATGCTGCTATGAGGAATATGTGGTGGAGCCAAGGTGGGTGGCTTGATTGACTTGCGAATTACAGAACGAATAGAAGATGAGATTGAGAGATTGATAGAAGCAGCGAGGTAGAGGAAGAAGGTCGATGAGAATATTAGGAGCAATTTGCTGCTCGGAGTGGTGATATTTGGGATGGACGTTGCTTCAAGGGTTGGTCAGTGACAGAGTTGGCTTTGAAAGCCAAGCAGTAATAGCGTCCTAGTAGCAGGCCAATTTCTGAAGTTTATTTAGAGAATTTAGAAGATAAACTTCTGGATTTTGTTTCATTGAAGGCTTTTGAGTTTCTTGTTGAGTAGCTACAAGTTTGATGTGTTGTTTGTTGATCATTTGTCAGTGCCGGTTATATCTAAGATAGGCATAGTTGAAATGCAATTTGCAAGTAATTGTAAATTGCCATTGGGGGACTCGGGTAAGGAGCAACTTGAGGAAGGGAAAGTTCTTCAATATCTGATGGATGGGATTTGTTTGATTTGAGTTCTATTGAGGGGCCACTGCAATAGAGAGAAACCCTTTGATCAAAGATGTTGATTCAACAAAAGCTTGGGGACATCTTTGTTGACTTGACTGCATAGTGGACACAGCATCCTAGGGTTGAGACACACCCTAGTCAGGTATGGTACTTTGCTAAGTAAGGAATAGGATTAAATTAGGAATTATGTGCATATTGTTTGAATGCTTTTTGTGCTTATCTGATGATAGAAGATCACATAGGAATTATTGCTTCCTTGAGTTGATTGTTTATATGTTTCCGTGTTCTTTATGATTATTTGGGAATTGTGATTTACTTCTTGAGTTGTCATAATATGTGATCTATGTTTTAGAAAGATTGTTGATATTGTGACATGTGGATTTGCGTGAGTGTTGAGATTGATCGAGCATGACACGTAGATTTGTAGATGAAGTCTTGTGATTTGATCTTAAATGTGATGCATTATTTAAAGCATGTTTCATATGCTTATGAAAGTGATGTTTCATTTGAACTGTACTATTGTATGATGAAATCATGAAGGTGATATAGATTTTGCATGAATGCATTATATAAATTGCCATCACATCATATGAATGATTAGGGAGGCATATAGACATACATGTACACTTGCACATGCCACGTCTTAATTATGTTCCTTGCATTAGTATTGTACCATACCAGCAGTTGAGCTGACCCATTCGTGGGAACCATATTTCAGATGACACCCCCGACACCTGAGACTTGAGGAAGTCTAGCCGAGTGGAGGAGACTTGACTGTAGATGGATATTTGGCCCGAGAGGCGTGTTTTGTGATGTACGGGCTTAAGCCCATGACATATATGTTGTATCATGGTTGTATATTTTCGGTTGTATAATTAGGCGATGTATATTTCACTTTGATAAGATTGTGGCCATCGAGTGAGGATGGATTGTGATGTGTTTGTATATATATGATGTATTGTGATTATCAGGGGAAAAAAGGTTCGAAAAACAAAGGAGGTTCTACCGAAATTTTTTTTAAAACAGGAATGTATGTAGGCTTGTATCTAAATTAGTTAAATTGTTATTTATTTATTTATTCGTTATGTATTTATTTCTTCGTCTATTTATTTCATTTTTTTCTTTCGTTTCGTTCAGTCGCGTCCCCGGGTTCGGTTAGGAATTCGGGGCGTGACAAACATCAGCCCTATTTATTTGTTTATTTTTTTATTCTTAAGGTCAAAATGATGCCATTTCAATAAAACCCAAATCCATTTAAACAGTTGATCAGGACCTGACCCGAGACCTGACCCGCACAGTGTTCTTCTTCTTTGTTTTTCTGGTGAGGTTTTCGGTCACCCTCTCCATCACTGGTGACCATCGCCGATCATTTTTTGGCGACAACTCTGACGAGGTTTCTAACCATGTTTCCATGGAGATTCAATATCCATCTTCAAAATTGGATTTGATACAATTTTAGTCATCGAAATCGGAGGTTATAGTCGGCTCCGGCGAGGGCCCGACTTTCTGGCGAACTATTTATTTTTCTATATCGTCAAGTTTTACCCACTATTTTGACCTGTTTTTTTTTTCTTCCTATGGGTTTTTGGGACCCTAGGGAATATTTTCTCATTATTAAAACTAAACAAAACAAGCTAAAACTCGTGTTTTCAAATCTTCTTTCCTTGGCTGTAACTCACTATATCTTGACGATTTCTTGACCATTTTAAACGATTCAAATTGCATTATCTCCCATTTTTCATGCTCTTTCGAGCCTCATATCCAGAATTGAGGTTTGGTCAAGTTTCTTCCCAACCCAAATTTTTCTTAAGTTCGGTCATGGTGATTTCTTAGCTTAAACTACTTATTTTCTTCTCCATTTTCTTTCCTTTTCAATATTAAATACATGCATGCGTCATAAATCTCAAAAATAGAAGCAAAACTTCAGAAGAATTTTAGAGAGAAGTTACTTTTCTCTCTCTTTAGTTTCCCCCACTGTCCAACTGTTCTGCCTCTTCCGTTCTATGGCCTCCATTTTCTCTTCTTCCATCACTGTTTTTTCTGTCTATACATGTAACATGCAACACGCAATAAGAAGCTTCTTCTTCTCCCTCTTTCCTTCTCTTTCTCTCTCTAATTTCTCTCTAGTTTCTCTTTCTTTCTAGTTTAACCATCATGGTCTAGTGATCTGAAATACACTTTCCACACACGCATACACAGAGCACAGTCTATATATGTGAGCTTTGTGCTGCATGTGTGTGGATTGGGAAAGGTGTTGGTCTAATAGGGTGATGACACCCAACTTTTTGCATGCAGACACATGTATTTTATGGGATATATACATTTTAAGTGAGGGTTATAACACAAAAGTGTTGCAGCCTAATTGGTATTCTTTTTAGAGACTTAACATTTGCTTCTACAAGGTGCAAGGTTCAAGACTTGGTGCGAGCACTTTTGGGTCTTTTTCCTTATCTTTTCTATTTTTATGCATTATATTGCATATTTAGTGTGTTTCATAAACTCTCAAACTTTGTAATTTAAATCTCATAAAAGTCTCTTGGAATTCCCACAAGACTTCTTGATTTAGCATACTTCATCTATGTATTACTAGTCTTGCCTTGGTGTATTTTATCGCACTTTAATTATTTCCAAAAGTCTATTATAATTTTTGGAATAATCTTGATTAAACACACTTTATTCATGTATCACACTATGTAATACCCCGACTGGAATATGATTGAGCGACCATGTAAACCCAAGCTGTTAAGGTTGTATATTACAATATTAAATGAAATGAACGATTTTGGAATACGAACAGTTTTTAATATACAGACAGTGTCGGGTGATGCCGAGCAACCTAGAACTGAGTACCAAAGTACGCGTACATACATATATGTATATATATATATATCTATAAATATATGTAAATGGCATTTTATATATATATATGTATAGATATGTATATCACCAAATATAATTGTTATATAATTAAGTATATATATGTGTATACATATGTATATGGATAGCCGTATATGTGTATATAAGAGGGGTATAAATATTATAGTATATATACATGTATTATACATAAAATGACTAATATACATACATGTATAGAAGCCATGCACGCAACATGTGTTGTGTGTGTACTTGGTGTGTGTTTAGGGTGTTGGGGGAAGGTGCCATGAGGTTGTTGACATAAGGGAGGAAGAAGTGTGTGAACAAGGTGTATTATATTATATATATATATATATGTAAATATCTTGAGAGATTTAATGCAACTGAACCAAATGAAGAAAAAGAAGGAAGCAGTAGAAATCAGAGAAAATGAAAGTCAGAAAAAGGTGAAAGCAAGAGGGAGAGTCAATAAAGGTGGCTGAAGGGGGGAAGAGAGAGAAAAAGTGGCGATGGAATTTTGGTTATAAAAGGAAGTGATGTGTTTAATAGAAAATCAGAAAAGAAAGAAGAAAGTGGAGAAGCTATGAGTGATTTCAAAGGATTCAGAAGTGCTTGGAGGATCCAGAAGGGAAAACAAAAAGGGATAAGAGTTCTGCAACAAACAAAGGTGAGTGAAACCCTTGAAATTATCATTTTTGTGTTTTTAAATTTATAGAGTTGTAAGCCTGATAAAAATAGTAGGGTTGTGTAGTATAATTATAAAGCAACACATTGCAATTGAAATGAGGGAATTTGATTGAGAAATGAGGAAAATATATGAAGTTGCAGGTTCTATATATGCATCGGGTTTTTGTGAAATTGTGTATTAAACTTGTTGAAATGATGAGGAAATATTCCTTTTAGGTGCAAAAATTGAATAGGAAGTGAAATGGATCAAAACAGTAGAAAAAAGGGCATGAAATGGGAAGAAAACCAGCTGGCCGAAAAAATGAATCCCTTACCGGAGCTACGGTTTTCTCCCTATTCGTGAAGGCCTAAGGATCTAATCCAAAAACTATGGTTAGATATGAAAAGCCCATGTAATTTAGGAGAGGGTTGCATTGAAAACAGGCTAAAAAATTGATCGAAAAAGGGTCACCGACGCCAGAGGGGATACCAGAGATTGATCGGAGAAGACAGTGTATGGTATCCTTAAACGATGCTGTTTGGGTCTAACTTGGCCTAATACTGTGTCATTTTGAATAGTACTGTTTTAAATATATATGCGTATAACTGACTGTTTGGTTACAGAGTTATGGAATTAAATTGAGAGATTGGTAAGGGATAGGTTTATCCTATTCCTATTCTAACCTAATTCACTGTTTGGTTTTGAAGGTTAAAGAAAAAAATACGTGAGGGCTGTTACCCCTACGAGTCGAACCAGGGATCAAGGAAGGGTGGAATCCTAACATTGATACACAGGCCACTGTGCCACTGAGGCACATGTGATCCTAGTTCTCCGAAATAAATATATATTTTGTAATTAGTTAAATAAATAAATTAATTAATAAATCAATTAAATTAAAATAATTAAGATAATTAACCCGTAGTCCAAAATTAATAAATAAATAGTGTTTTCTTTATGTCTCGGATATTCAAAGTCCAATGAAAGGGTCCGTTTTACGAGACGGGGTCCCAAAAAATAAAGACCCGTAGAAATGCTAAAATGACCATAATGCCCCTAGTAATGCTCGAACTCAAATCGAAATCTGTGAAAGCCTAAACCGACTTTCTTCAACGTTCTGGACTCAGTAGTAGAGTCTAAATTATTAAAAGAGACACTTATAATAATAAGGCATAAAATTTGACGAATAAAATTAAAACTGAAACGTGTTTGTAGATATATAGGAAACTCGAAAGGAAAGGAAAAAGTCACGGGATACTGAACTAGGAACGCATTGAAAAGGTAAGTAAAACCCTATCTCTTACATGTGGTCTTCCAAGCCATGTTTATTCTATTACTGCCAGACTTGTATTCTTGTACGCACCAAATGTTTTTCATTTCCATAATGTGTTATTGTTCTATCTTATGGACCTTTATTGACTGCTATATCATTGATCATTACATCGTACTATGCCTTGAAAGGCCTACTGTTATACTTTTACTGAATAAATGATATTTCATCTTTATGCACTCTTATGGAATCACCAATGATCACGATATATTATGAATGTTGGAATTGTGCTCAGTCACAATATCCATCCGATGCTTTCTGAATTAACTGGACCTACGGGTCGAGTCCGTGAACGGACATATGGCAATGATGGCATTTTATGCACTAAGTTTGAGGTGGGTATGCCGAGCCCCAAAAGATCGAGAGTCTACCAAACCCTAAAATAGAGTAAATGCATCTCTTATGTTGATTTATATGACTACGTTTATTACATGATACTACTTCCTATGATATTGAGAGTTTACTCCTTATTGTGATTGATTGTTATCGATTTATTGTGGCAGTACATTTATGTTGACAAATTTCTATTGAGAGTTCCAAATTGATGTTATATCCATTACTCATGATTGATTATTGTGACCTCTACTGTTTTATTGGCCATTGTGGCATTTTGTCCTTATTGGCTATCACAGCATCTCATTTCATGATTGGCTATCATGTTCATATTCATGGATTCATATTCTTTCTATGATAACCCTAACTAGTGTGAGAGATGGGAATTTACTTACTGAGCTTCGTTAGCTCACTCTAACTTACTTATTATTTTAGGTAAGGACGCTGCGACCCTACAGTAGGAGTCTGAAAGCATAGGAGGACATTTCAAATAATGTATTAGTTATGAAATAGTTCTCCCATGTATTCACCACCTGAGGGTGATGTTATGTTGGTTCCTTCTTTTGAGATTGTAGAACCTTATTATGTATTTAAATACTTCCGTTAATTTACCGTTTAACTTTTGTACACTGCACATTATTACTATGATACATGAATGGAAAAAGTAGGGACGACCACAAGGTCCGCCCCGCGATACGAGATCCGTATAGGGTGGGTTTCGAGTCGTGGCACACTAGTCTTGCTTAAGTGGACTTTGTGCACTAATTTTTTAAGGTTACTCGTGTGTTAATTTTTGATTAACGCCAATCATAATTTGCTATCAAGTTATGACCTTTGTCATTAAATCACCTTCTTAAAATTGGTTGTCTCTAATTTAGAACTAGTTGTTCTCATTTATACTCTTATTTCCATATTCGTAAACTATAAGTTTTAAGCAGAACTGCCCATGATTATTTAGCAAATTATCTTATGATAATCATCATTATCGTTAATTGCTTCACTTAATTAGGTCGGGATATTAAGCCTGTGTTATGAAATATTATTTATTATGAACTCTCTTGTGCTTCAAAATGTTATTGGTTGAAAACCCATGACAAAGTATGAGAATTACTCACGAGCTTAGTGAAGCCCACATGGAATTATCCATCATTTTTTAGGTATATACGATGAGAAAGAATAAAGGACAAGCAAGTGCACTAGTGAGATGTAAAGTTAGTATGTTTGAAAAGATGTAGTTATGTATTAGACTCTTGGCAGTCAAAGTATTGTGTATGTAAGACAAGTATTGTTGTTTCATGAATGTGAATTTTGTTGTCCTACAATGACTTGCACCGAAAATTTGATGAGATAAATTGATGATTTTATTGAGTACAATATTATACTAAAATTATTGTATGGGTAAGATATGATATGGATGAATGTGATTTGATGAGTTGCAGACTTTTGTTATTGTGCGTGCGTTGCATACTTCTTCTTGTTGTCAAGTGTAGATCATCCAATCCCGTATTATGTTATGATTCAGTTTAGTTTTGAAGCTATTATGGCTCGCATCCCCAAATTCGTATATGATGGATTTTGGGATGTAACGCACTAGCCCATACACTTACACATGCAACACCACTAATTCCATCATCATCAGCCCACATAACCATGGCCTATGGTAAGTGTCGCGACCCGTAACCCACCCTACGCGGATTAAGGGCAACGACCGACACTGCCACTCGGATAGGTCATACAGAATCAAATGAGTTGCACAAGAGTGATAATTTTTTTTCCTTTTTCTTTATATCATTGAATCAATAAATGCAGAAGCTACATTAATGCAATTCATCTGATCACAAATCAAACTCCAACAACCATCAATTAGAATATCTCCAATTACAATTTGATCATCATGAATAACCATTTAAGTCTAACATTATTACTAATGATAGAATATCACAATACCTAATATTAAAATCAGTCTTACAGAATACATGTTCAAACTATGACTTGGAGTTTTACATCATCACTATTGCTTGCAAGCACATCATGTCACGACTTGAAACCCAACCTATGAGGATCTCGAATCGCAGGGCTAACCCTGTGGCCATCCCTACTTTTTCCATTCATGTATCATAATAATAATCTGTAATGTACAAAAACTTTAAACAGTAAATTAGTGGAAGTTTTAAATACATAATATGTTTTTACAATGTCAAAATAGGAACCAACATAACATCACCCTTAGGTGGTGAATACATGGGAGAACTACATCATCACTGGTATATTTATCAAAATGTTCTCCTATGCTCTTGGACTCCTACTGCGGTCTCGCAGCGTCTTCACCTGAAATAATAAGTAAGTTGGAGTGAGCTAACGAAGCTCAGTAAGTAAATTCCCATTTCTGACATTGGTCAGGGTTAACATAGAAAGAATATGAATCTAAGATAACATGAGTGTGAACATTATAGCCAATCATAGAATAAGATGTTGTGATAGCCAATAAGGATAAAATGCCACAATTGCCAATGAACAGTAGATGTCGCAATAATCAATCATGAGTAATGGATATAACATGAACATAAAAATCTCAATAAAAATCAGTCAACATAAATGTACTACCACAATAAACCGATAACAATCAATCGTAATCGGTGAGTGAACTCCCAACATAAGATTATTCATAGGGAATGACATAGTCCTATGAATCCAATAAAAATAATTATATCAATCAAACATAAGTGACACATTTACTCTGTTCAGGGCTTGGCAGACCCTCAATTTTTTGGAGCCCGACATACCCCCCTCAATAAGTGCATATAAAATGCCATAATAACTCAGTACGTAAATACGCCATCTTTGCCATATGTCCATTCACGGACTCAACTCGTAGGTTTTGTCAACTGAGAAAGCATCGGATGGATATTGTGACTGAGTACAAATTCAACATTCATAATATATCATGATCATTCGTGATTCCATAAGAGTGTATAAAGATGGAATATCATTTATTCAGTAAAAATATAACAGTAGACCTTTCAAGGCATAGCAAAATATAATGATCAATAATATAACAATCAATAAATGTCCACAAGATAGAACAATATCACATTGTGGAAACAATAAACATTTGGTACGTACAAGAGTAAAATTTTGGCAGTAATGGAATAAACATGGCTTGGAATACCACATATAAGAGATTGGGTTTTACTTACCTTATCAGTGCGTTCTAGTTCAGTATTCTGTGACTTTTCCTTTTCCCTTTGAGTTCCCTATATATCAACAAACACATCTCAATTTAATGCTATTCATCAAATTTTATTTATCGTTACTATAAGTATTTCTTTTGTTGATTTAGACTCTACTATTGAGTTCGGAACATCGAAGAAAGTCAGTTTAGGCTTTCACAGTTTTCAATTTGGGTTCAGGCATCACTTGGGGCATAGTGGTCATTTAGCATTTCTACGAGTCTTTATTTTTTGGGACCCTGCCTCATAAAACGGATCCTTCCATTGACTTTAGAATATCCGAGATAGTAAGAAAACACTACTCATTTGCCATTTTTGGACTTCGGGTTAATTTACAATAATTATCTCTATTTAATTATTTTATCTAATTAATTTAATTACAATATATATATATATATATATTCAGTGGATTGGATCACATGTGCCCTAGTGGTACAATGGTCCGTAGCTCAGGGGTAAGAACTGCCCCTTGCCCTTAGTCTCGATTTCAATTCGTGGGGGCAGCAACCCTCGCATATTTTTCTTTAATTCCTTAAAACAAACGATGGATAAGGCCTTAATTAGGGATAGGATATCCCAGCCTTCCTTGGTTTATCAAATCCCTATTTCATAACCCTGAAACAAAACATCCCGTATATAACATATACATATTTAAAATAGTGTAACCAAAATGACGTAGCTTAGATGGAAAACCCCTCGACACGACATCGTTTCACTGTCACTATTCACCATCTTCTCTGGTAGGTCTCCGGCGTCTTCTTCGGCGTTGGCGACCTTTTTCTGGTGAGATTATAGTTTGTAACCAATGTAGTTTTCATCCAATTTCCCTAAAGACTCTCCCCATTACTTCCATTTCCCTTCCCTTGGCTCCCAATTTCCTCAAAAATAGAAATTTTAGACCTTCTCCGGCGAAGGTCATTTTTATGGCCGGTTTAATTTTTTCCTATTTCATGCAAAACTACTCACTGTTTTTGCCCCTTTCTTCCTCTATTCATCTTCTATAGCAGAAGGGATCAAATTCACATTGTTGTTTTCAGGTTTTAAAGCATAAAATCATAAACAACCGATTATCCCTCTAAACCTATAACTGAGATTTTCTACTTGAATTCTGAACCAAATCAACTCATTCTTTTTGAAATAAAAACCCTATTTCATGCTCTTTAAGACCTTATAATTCAATCTAACATTTATTCTTTGAAATCTCAAAATAAATCAAAGTTGCACTCACCTTAATGACTGCAGTATCCTCTTTTTTCACTTATGTTTTTCCACCTCTGAGCCTTTGCAAAATCTTCCTTCTCTTTAGCTTCCTTGTTTGCTATCGGTTTCTCCTTCTTTTCTTCTGATTTTCTTTCAAACTCCTCTCTTCCTTTTATAGGCCAAAACCACTGCCACCTTTTTCTTCAGCTTCTTCCTCTCTCTTTTTTTTTTTTTTGTTTTTTTTCTTCTTCCTCCCTTTTCTGACTTTCCTGATTTGATCTTTTGAATTCTTAACCTCCATCATTTAATGTTGCTTTAATTTTTTTTTGTACGTTATATGTATATATATATTATATATAAACACACACTCTTACACACACAATCACCTGCACTGCACATGGGCATAAATACGTATATATTTTATAATTATCCTTGCATATATACGTGTACATACAACATATTATATACTCACACACACATATATATGTATACAGTTATATATATATACATGTATATTTAATAATTCATAAATATATATATATATATACATGGTTATATAAATAAATTTATATTACATATATATACATAATGGTATACATACCCATATATGTATACATATACATATACGTATACATACATATACACGTACTTCGATGCTCACTCATGGCTTGCTCGGGTATCGTCCGGGCATTGTTTATACATTGGAGATTGTTCACATTCCAAAATTGTCCATTCCATTCGATATTAAAATATAGAGCCCTAGTAGCTCGGGTTTACATGGGTCACTAGGTTACAATCCGGGTCGGGGTATTACACATCATTAGCTCCACTAGTTGCCATCATTACATTTCCTCACATATAGTGCTACTTGAAAAATTGTTATAAATATGGAGTGAGCTAACTTAGCTCAGTAAGTAATTCTCCTTGCTCTGCCATGGGACAGGGTTAGTTTAGGTAATAGAATACAACTAAATGGAAAGCGAAAGGATATATGTACCAATAGCTATTTATAAAGGAAATAGATCAACAAAGATGACCCGTGGGTCCAAAAGGCATATCCCAAAGCAGTTTGATACGGCTTAACAACCAAAGAGTGCACTATTAGATTATGATTCAATAAAAAATATGAGATATTAACAGAATAGACGCTGTCAACAAATAAGGGCCGGCTACCGGCAAAAGCACTCATTCAGATTTACCTTTTTTCGGGCTCCTGAATAGCACTAGAACTTTTATCATATATCATGTCCTCTATGGACTAAGTGTTGGGTATCATTCCCAATCATCGAATTGTAGGTCCAAAAGCATCTATAGAATCAGAGGGATGTTGTGACAGACACAACTCCCGACACTCATAATAATATCATGATCAACAGAATTTCACAAGGGATATATATATATGTGTGTGTGTGTGTGTGGAATATCAAATTCTTTGCAGTGAGAAACATAACAATTTTTCACTATCCAAAGCGAGGTATAGAAATGAATAAGCAATCACATCAAGATATTGGCAATTGAATTCTCGACATATCCACAAGGTAGAACATGTATCAAATTGTGGAATCAATAAATGTCAGGTATGTATAAGAATACAAATTAGCAGTATTGAGGAAATAAAATTATGACATGACTAAGAATTATCACATATTAGAGTTCGGGTTTACTTACATTGGGTTCATAGCATCGCATTTTCATGCGAGTATCATAATAGCTATCCCATATCTTTCTTTCCATTTTCCATTGTTTGGGTGATCCTATAATTACGAATAAAAAATACATGGCATAATGAATTAGTATTCATTCTAATCCCAAACTTTGTTATTCAGTATTTTAAGTTCTTTTGAACTTAGTCTATTCAATTAAGGTCTTCAAATTCCTCATTTAGTGTTCCTTTATGCCTTATAACTTATTTGGCCCTTCAAGGGAAAATTGGTAATTTACACTTTTTAATGTCCAATATTTTTCTGTACACGATTTACATATTCAGACTCTATTTTGAGTCTATTCGGTCCTTATATAATTTATGTGGACTTATTAATTTCATTTTTATACTTCTGGTAACTTTATTAAGTCCTAAGAATGTATTCATCATTTTTTAATTTATTACCGAGTCTTATTTTCCTCAAAGGGATGTCATCATCAAGTCTAGAATATTGAATATAGTCAATTTAGGCTTTTTCGGATCTTAATTTGCATTTATGCGACTTACATTAAGCCTAGGGGCATTTCTATAATTTTACACTTTTGCGTGTCACATTTTTCGGTACTTTGTTTGTTAAAATGGACTCCACCGTTGAGTCTGGGACATCAAAGAAAGTTAGAATATGTCACCTTTGACATTAAACTGGCTTTTGGATTATTGAGGGTAAAATGATAATTTTGACATTTCACGTGTCTATATTTTTAAGACTTCGTTTCACCAAACAGATCCCGTCATTGGGTCCAGAATGTTCCAAAATGTTAAGGTACATATTTTTATAGTCATCGGAGTCCAATTGATCACTTAACTAATCATTAGGACGTATTTGAAATTATTCCAGTTTGTCCGTTTGTATTTTTCAGGATTTAATTTTACAAATCAGACTCTGCCATTGAGTCCGAAATGCCCAAACAAATTGAGTTGCACTATTCTTTTATTTTAATTGACCTTCATTTGACCTATTTTTGGCCTAAGGGCATTTTGATAATTTTTTATCTAATTAAAGGGATTTAAAATTAATATTTAATTAATTTCTAGGATATTTCATAATTAATCAAAACTGTTGGGGTCATTTTACAATTAACCGAAGGTTCTGGGGGTCCAATTGTAATTTTAGAAACTAGTGGGGGCCAAAACATAATTTCTGAAAACCAGTTAAATAAAACCAATTGGTTTAATTGGATTTTAAGTGAACCGACCCCAAATAGTGTTGAACCAACCGGTCCATCCAGTCTGATGCATCATGTTGACGTCAGCCCTACTATTTTATTTTTTAATTCCTTTTGGCCAAAACGACATAGTTTTGATTTAACCCAAACCTAATTTAAACAGTGGGTCAGGACCCGACCCGATATCCAGCCCATGACTCAACCCGCACAGTGCCTTCATTCCTAATTCTCCGGCGAGGGTTCCGGTGGCCTTTCCGGTGCTGGCGACAGCAACCGTCGCCGAATGAATTTTGGTGCAAACTCAACGTGCTTCGAACCTTAATTTCATGAGGATTTGATTTTTATATTTTATTTCTTGATTTGAGGGCTCTACCATAGCCGCTGTTCCGGGAACTCCTGATTTTCTGGCAAGGTATTCTTTTTCTATTTTGTGGCTTAACAGCTGCTATTTTTGCCCTAAATTTTTAATACATTCTTCTGGAACCCTAGGGAATATTTTCTTGTTCCTAAAACTCAACGAATCAAGCCTTTCCACATTCATTTAATTTTTCCCTCTCTAAACTAAAACTCACTGTTTCTCCAGTTTGTACAAAAACTCTATTTTTCACAAATTCGGGTCATAGGATTTTTAGGGTTTTCAAGCTTCCAATTCCTCATTTTTCTTTTATTTTCCTTCCTCTACAACATAAGACACATGCATGCATATATAAAATCAGAAAATAGAAGCTATACCAAAATTTCCTAAAGAGAGAAATCCTTTTGGACTTATCACTAGCATTTAGGACATCATATCTTCAAAGAAAAAGATTTTCTCGCATAAGGTTCACAATCCTTTCGTACTCTTCTTTGTTTAGTTTAACAGTGATCTTGAAATTCAAAGGCTTGACTTTTAACTTCCTCGAGACTTTAAACTTAATGTCTCTAAGTTCTTGTATTAACATTTCAGTGCTTACTTCTTTAGTTCTCAAACCTGTGGTTATGGGCACGTTATACTTTTATTACTCACTCGGTGTCATCTTTTTAGTTACTTGACCATTTCCCACTGTTATCCATATTATGACTAGTTCTACGTCTAGTCGTCGTATTAATTTTATTTGGCGCTAAGTCGTGATTACAATATTGTTCATGGTTTCCCAACTTCTGTTGGTGTCATATGGCACATCATGTGGCAGGTAAAGATATCTAGTACCTTGATCTTTTCTTTGCTATCGGTTGTTTTGGTAGTGGTTATAGAAAGTCAACGATGTAACAGACTACACCACTTCTATCATTTAGAGTGTATTAGATTTCTCATTCAAGTACTTTGGTCTTTACTAAGGACAAAGTCTTTGATAGACTCACATAATTCCACTTGAATTTATATGGAGGCTTAGGATAATGATCTGGAAAGGATCGAATTTTCACCTGCCCGAAGCTTATACACAACTTCTTTCCTTTCTAGGCATTTTCCCTTTCAATTTCTTCTCTTTTTGTTTTTGTTTTTTTTTTTTTTTTGTTGTCACGAATCCCGCTTCGGATTCACTTCATGCGTTTGGTTGCCTGATTTGCAACATCACCCATTTTTAAGTCTCTTTTGTCTATTGGACTTTATTTGATTATGACAAATACCATATATTCTTTTTGTATTTTTGATGTCATATTCCCTTTTTGTATTTTCGGCATCATATTTTCTTTTTGTGTTCATGAGTATCCTTTGGCTTGTGTAAGGATGGTTTACTCGTGTGCTCTTTGCATTATAACATTTCTCCCATGCAAGGGTAGCTTAAGTTTATTCATAATATTCATTTGTGATTCTCGATCACTTACCCATTTCTAAGTACTTAAGTTGAAGATTTATCAATCTCCTTTCGTTTCATTTTGTACTATTTCATTGACACGCCTTCCTTTGTTTTCGAATTCGTATGCATTCATCATTTTATGAATTAGATAGGTTGAGGAATTTAGTTCCTCTATTTCTTTCAAATTATTGGTTGGTATGAATACCTTTTATTTCCTGCTCACGTTTGAGCCTTTTATAAACTTTGATTTCTCATTTCTTTATAAATTAAAGTATAGTAAATATCCTTAGTTCATTTCTTCTTTAAGTCTTTATAGACTTATTAAAAATTCTTAAGGTAGTCTTTTACCCCAGTCACCAATTCTTCATATCACAGTTAACTTTTACTCATCCTCGGGCAAAACTCAAATTCACTTTCCCAAAAACACCAAGGTTGCAATGCCATCAACTTACAATTACTTAGTAAGCATTTTCACTCGAAGATGGAGTAAACTAAATACGTAGACCCTCATGGAAATAAAGAACAACCAAGCTCTTCAAAACTCATAACATATCATGAACAAACATTCTTAAACAACTTACAATTACTTAGTAAGCATTTTTACTCGAAGATGGGGTAAACTAAATACGTAAACCCTCATGGAAATAAACACTCGACTCTCATGTGTTTGAAGGGTATGTGTTTCACTCAAATTCATTTTAATGAAAATGATCTACCATATGTTTGCATATCTTCTCATTCTCCGCCATTGAGATCACATGTATAACACGGATCATAAGGACTTTTCAAGGGTTGTAACCGGGTTTAGGATCAAGGTAGGAAATATTTGGGAATGTAGCTCAAAAGCTATCGAAACTAGTAGAGCAAAAATGAATCAACTCAAGCTCGAATATATAAGACATGTAAAACCAATCACTCCATTCAACAGCTTCTTCAATTTGGCTTTAAAGCATTAAAACCATGTAAAACTCCTGCATTGAAAAAGAGATCGTTCAAAAGGAACACTTTTCATTTGCAGCAGGGAACGATCCTTCGCAACAGCTTCCACCTTTGTATATATCACGTATAAACAGACCCTTTTCTGGAATTTTAGGAGGAATTATGAACATGGACAGTTTGTAACATTAAAAGCAATTTCCTCTATCACTTCCTTTCTTCTTTTCTTTTTTGTTTTCACCAAAATTACATCAACAATGGAACTCACGAATTGAGAATGAAAACATGTTCCATTTCACCAGTTATAGCCATACCACAAATCCAGACACCCCCACACTTATTTCTTGCACACCCATAGATATCATAATGATGAACAATGCTTCACTAGCTCTACAGCTTGGGTAAAGACATTGGTTTTTAGGTTTAAAGCTTGTAACGTGGGTTCACAATAAACAAAAAAAACCAATAAAGCTCAAAGGGGTTTAACAAAGGAAAAAATTAATTACAAGGTAGGCTATTTGGCTTATGTAGATTATGATAAAGAGGGCCTTAATCATGTTCATGCATGCATGTGTCAATATGACCTCGAAGAGAATCAAGGCAAGTTCTAGAGAAACAAATCCATGGAAGAATATCTCACATGAAAGAAAATAGTGAGACTGGTATGGATGTGTCAGTCTAAAGGCTCAAAATCTCACCAGCTTTTGTCTACCAAATTTAGTCACTACCATTCTCAAGGAAAATAACTAGACTAATTAATTCTAAGTTGGAAGATTACTTATTCAATCATGTTATGAATTTTTCAAGCTTAATTGAATCTTGCTCATGACATACACAACCTAAATTCATTGAAAACCACAAAAACAAAAAACAAAACTCTTTTTTTTTTCTTCAAAATTTTTTTGAAAAGTACCACGCAAAATTAAAGCACAACCTAACTTCCCTCCCCCACATTTAAAACTTACATTGTCCCCAATGTAAGGTGAAATGCAAAGAAAAGGCAAAAATAACCAAAATATAAATGCAAAAATAAAAAGAAAAAGAATGAACTTTTCTTGGGTTGCCTCCTAAGCAGCACCTTTGTTTATTGTCATTGGCTCGACTCAATGCTTCCTTCTTCAATCAGTAT